>OY982563.1:6744346-7063219 GCA_963859945.1 Euplagia quadripunctaria | reverse complement strand
GGTTCGTTTGGCTGTTGTTTGCTGCACCACCTATAAATAAAAGATAAATGTTAGACAACCTTTGTCAAGAGATGTAAGTTAGCGTAAGATCGTGAGGGATTTCCTCGTCGCGAAAATTAAATTTGGGTTTCTTTGCTAACAATTTTTTAGTTAGCAGCATGTCGTTTTTAATCTGCCGGCGTATTCTCGTCCCTAATTATATACGTGGTAACACAAAATATAGCTTATTTTAGATGCCAGAAAATAATATTTCAGTGCTTACCTATTAATGATCCAAGCATCTTGGTGACCGAGACTTGCGCGTACGTTGCGGAGTGCGCACTTCGGAGAGCAGACGGTCAACCGCACGATAGAGATCGCCCGAGTTGTCCGCTACGCTTGCTTCGCTGAACGAAGCACCGTGTGCGGCGCTTAATGCCTGACCCTCCTTTGTAGTGACCTGTTGACAAAGAAAATATTTTGTTACATATTAATGTAATAAGTTATCCTCCGCTAAATGGCGCAGGTCAATAACATTTATTTATTTATCAAACTTCTAAAACGGTTGTAGACTGTCAAATCAAATAATTCATCTTTATTAAACGTCAAAACCCTTGATTATAAACTTGTCAATCAAAAATCAAAACGATACTAACATGTATGAAATAAGGGGCCATGACGTCATACCCCCTGTTGTCAAATCATTTATTTTAATGTTTGGTTTCAAATTAAAAAATAATAAAAAATTACAGATATAGGCTGAAACCTATTAATTTTAGTCCATTTTAAGTGTTTGGAGGGGCTGACAGTTGAAATACAGGTTCCAAGCCTAGTTCAGCAACAGATGCTAATATCGAACACGAACACGAACAACAATAATATTGGCAACCACAATCTTTGTGTAAACATTTATAAGTGTTTTGGCTTAATAAAAATAATAAAATTCATATTCATTATCCTTTTAAATAATATAACGAAGAACAGTAAGTACCTAGTTAGTTATATATTTTTAAGCGGGCTGAGATAGAAACAGTGTCTTCAGTTCAAAAATTTCCCTCGATTTGTAGACTTTATCGTTACCAACGGGACTAAAGTATCAGGTTATTTTACGATAATTAATTCCAAGTAGACTTTGCTAAGCTGTTGATTTAAGTTACGCAAATTTTGTTACGTAATGGAACGAGGTTAGAAGATTAAGTAAGATACCTACTTTCATTTTCAGCCAGTCTATGTCCTTCAGTATGTAATTGTCTTTATTTTTTCGATGAAATATTAAAAACTTTTTAATGTGGGGTGTTTGTGTCGAAGTACAATCTCCTTGGAATTACCTTACAATGTTTAAGTGGGATACTGAAAACAAACTTTATAGGAACGTGGACATCAAACTGTGTTTTTATTTCGAAACATGAAAGTAGTCTTTTAAGCAACAAGATTTTTTATTCGAAAAAAATGAATATAAGAACCGCCCCAAGTGCGAATCTCGTACACGAAAAGTTATCGTACAAGATGTAACAAAAACGCCGCAAATATCAGGTTTATTGGCAATTTAATTTTTAATTTAATTTAATTTTTATCATTTGTTGTTATAGCGGCAATAGAAACACATACCTACTCTGTAAAAATTACACTTTCTAACTATTACGGTACTTGAGATAAGCCTGCTGACTGAAAGACGGACGGGCTGTGGAGGCTTAGTATATGGGGTTTCATTGGAATTCTAAAAGAGGTTTTTATTGTCCGCTGCTTATCAAAGCTCTTATTTAGAGTTTCCAAATTCAATTATTTCTTAAGTTTGTGGTTTTTAAACTGTCTCTTTAACGTAGCACTTAATAAGGAGCGGCTACAATAATATCAACCTATCTAGAATAAAGTTCAAGTAAAGTTTCGCTGATATGAGTCTACGTTGTTCAGTTTCTATGCGCGTCCCTGTCTATTATAAACTATAAAGCTGTCTGTTACTAGCAGTGTTTATATTACTATTATTGAGAGAGAACTCAATAGCTGGTTACTGACAAGACTATTTCTTACCTCGTATTCATTACAATAGAAGCAACGTGAAAACTTTATCATATATGTCATGTACCACCTCTCTCAGTACCACGTCTTGGGCACTGATGATGGATGTATTGAAATATAATAGTAAAGTTAGACCATTGACAATTTGGGTAGATAACATTGGTTTGAAGAAGTTTTTGTGTATATAAGTTCTGTGGTTTTTATTGTCTAAATTTATTATTAACAAGTATTATTTTACAAATTCTAGGAAGTTGATAAGTTGTAATTGACTATTAATAAATAGAAATTACAGTTTTTTTTTTTAATTTGTTTTAATATATATACTTTAATGTGTTATTTAACAAATGTATATACCGAGGAAAGGTCCCATAGTTTCGATTTTGCGAACCAGATACGACTCCGGTCTGTCAGACCGTCAGATCTGTCAGAGAGGAGTGACATGATGAGTAACATAACTATGTTACTCAAAAAGCAGGTCAACAGTCAAAGGTTAACTATATTTAACAAAATGGATAATACATTAATCAATAACATAACTGCTACTAATTACAAAAATGCCTAACTATTATAGTAAATAATATTAACTACTGAAAAATTAAAAGAATATATATCTTTTGTTGTTTCCATACAAATTCAAATTATCTAAACAACGTAACGCAAAGGAAATGTGTCAATCGTCCAAGTCTATTTCCTAATGTTACGCGGCATTTACGTAACCTTGACAGCAATCTAGATCGTTTATTAAAAGGTGAAGGTCGCCTCTACAAAATATTCTAGAAATACTTACCGCGATTATTTTTGATATACTACAAAGGAGTAATAGATTCCTATTTACAGATTAAAAAAAACTCGTGTTATATGAGCCTTGTATTTACCCATTTCTTCAATCATGTTCAATATTAACATTAGGTGTCGTAAATAAAAAGAGAAATAAACATGATCGCACCAATTTTTTATTTATTGGGTATTTGGACTATTGATTTGACCTTTATTTACAATCGATTTTAAATGTAAACAAGAGTAATGTAGCAAAGTATATCTAAAGCTTCTATCTACAACACGTTTTCATAAGAGGTAGGGCCCAGCATATGTCTTCTCAATTGGTCACAAATATTCGGATTATTTAGTTTTGTTTTATGAACATATTTTTTTCGTAACACAACAATCATCGAAACATCATAGAAATGAAAAAAAGATTCATAATCACAGTGAGCAACGAAAAATGACCCGATTTATTTTAGTTTAGTTCTTCTACCGTTGAATTATTTTTGATTTAAAATTCAAACGAATTTTCGAATCAAAACAACACAGGTATTTAGTGAATGCGTCCTTGTGCGAGTTTCAGCGTGTTTTTAGATATTTAATTGCCCTTGGTATAGAAGTTTCATTAATTATATTCATATAGACTTATATGTACCACACTCCAATTAATTTGAAATGTAGTTATTACGTCTGTATCCGACAAATCTTCGCTATTAATGAAATACATGGCTAGACACGATGTCGAATACTAAACTCGGTGTAAATAATTTTAATCAGGACCGATGTAGACGAAGGACCAATGGAAAATTACCCGGTTATCCCAGTTTTCCCACGCAGTCTCATTTCTTTGTAAGCTTATCACGTTCGTCCTCCGAGTAATATAATAAGTTCATGTATGTGTTCAGCGTTTGACCTATATATATTATTGATTTGATACACTCTAATTAAAACCGGACCTACTATGTAAAAGGTGATTAGGTTGCCTTTTCGCAATTTCCCGTCCCGTAGCCGTTTAGTTTGTGTAGAGATTAGGAGATTAAAATATTGAATACTTACATTTTTTTTTATTAAATATCGAAAAAACATCACTATTGGTATCTGGCCATATTTGCAATATGTAAATTAATAGTAATATCATATTGTAAAATTTATAAAAATGTGTTTCAGAGTTAGATCCATATAGTTTAGTCCATTCGGCCTTTACCGCCTATTATAACAATCGACTAAACTACATAATGAATTGCTGTTATAGTGCCACTATAGACGGACTTCGTACTCGACTAATTAAATGTCACGGGAAAATATTCAGAACGTGTTATAATTATGTGTTTAAACGGGAATTAACGCGATCACGAAAAGGTATTACATACCTCTGAATTGCCTGACCTTTCGACCAGGTTGCACTGGCCGTGGTCACAGGCTGACTGCCAGTGCAACCTGGTCAAAACGTCAGACAATTCAGAGGTATGTAATACCTTTTCGTGATCGCGTTAATTCCCGTTTAAATACAAAATTATATCATGGAACGCGAAAGTTTAAAAGTTAATTCAGAACGTGTGCTCCAACAAAGTGTAAAGCAATAAAACAAGCCTCATAATAATAAAAATTACAACAATTATGTCGTACTGACCTGTCTCAGGTGATCGAGGTCTGTTTTGTTGCCGAGTAGAGCGAGCGGCATGGGCGCGGCGGCGCCTGCAGGCCCATGTGCCGGGCTGCCACTAGTCGGCGCACGTTTCAGAGCGCTCAACACTTCTGTTGCGTATTCGAAGCTACTACGATCTGTCACTGCATACACTAACAGACAAGCATCTGCCCATTGGATCTGTAACAAAGGACACATACATACATTATAAGTTTGCTAAATATGACTACGAACTATTTTTGTCTCTGTCACCATTTTACATTACATTACATTGATTATTTTAAATTCAATTCAAATAAAAAAGAATTCCTTATTTCCATAAAATCACAGTGAACATAGAGACTCGAGCTTACAGGAGACGATGGCAAGAAACTCATGGGTTACTATTATCAGCAGTGGAAGAGCATTAGTTGTATGTAAACGATTTGGTCAGATATCCCACTAATATTATAAATGGGAAAGTTTGGATGGATGGATGGATGGATGGATGAATGTTTGTTACTCTTTCACGCAAAAACCACTGAACCGATTGCGATGAAACTTGGTATGTAGATATCTGGAGACCTGGATTAACGCATAGGCTACTTTTTATCAAGATCCCACTAATATTATAAATGTGAAAGTTTGGATGGATAGATAGATGGATGTTTGTTAGTCTTTCGTAAAAACTACTGAACCGATTGCTATGAAACTTAGTATGTAGATAGCTGGAGACCTGGATTAACGATTTTGAGTTTAAAACTTGCTAGCCGTAGCAAAACAATGAAGATAATTTCCGTAAGATTGCTGTAAAGTCAAAAACGACCTATTTGCAAAAGCTTTGAATGTAAAAGGCTAGAGGAAGGAGAATGTGTTTAATTAATCCTACATCGTCATAGCCAACATTCCGTCTTAAAATTAGATGTTCAAACGATTCACGGGCGCACCCACGCCACGAGAGCTACGCAATTGCTTACACCGAAGCGCTGTACACAGTCATAGTTGTGGGCAATACACAACTACATTTGTTTCTACGGATCAAAACAATAGACATGAAGTTCAAAGTGACGTTAACAAAGGTCAATAACAGGATCAAACAAAAACGTCATTGTTTTGAACAAAAATCAAAGTTAATGCTTAGCGTCAATTCACGATCAAAAACTCAAATTTCTCAAAAGATATTTTTAGTGCTTCCACGTTGTAGCCAGCTAAAGTTCGTACACACCCGTGTTTGTACCTACACTTCAGAAGTTCAAAATGCTTTGTTTACTGGTCAATAACATTTGCCATTTGTGTTTCAAAGCACAAAAAAAAACTACACGTAAAGAAAAAGTGTATGGCTTCCGTTACCCAATGATTTGTTTACTTCAGGACAATAAACCAGGAAAAAGTTGTATAATTATGTGTAAGGTTTCTTCTGAGGTAACGTAATAATGCGGTACTTCAAAGCGAGTTTGCAGTACTTGTGTGTAAAACAATTTTTTTTTGTTTTATAAATATAAGTTCTGTTTATTCTAAAACTCAAAGAAATAAGATGTTTTATTATGTTTTCTAATGATAATCGTCAAAATTAAGAAACGAAAAAAAAACAAGATGGGCGATATTACATATTTCTGTTTTAAAGCTTTCGCGACTTCTATACATATTAGGGATTGTCCATTACGTGAGGCTCGAAAGGGGCGGAGGGGGAGGTGTTCGGAAAAATCACGAAATATCTGATTTTGAATAGGGGGGGGTTACTCTAAAATCTCACTACGTATCACCAGAGGTGAGAGGGGGGGGGGGGGTTTAAAAGTGGTGGAAAAACAACAACCTGATTAATGGACTGATTGCCCCTATTACGTGAATGGGACTAAATTATAGTCGGTAAAATGTGAGTGTTTAATCACCTCTGCAAACCCCTTCGGAGATACAGGTGTGAGTGTATGTATGTATTTATAAGGCATGATGCCTTTTTGGTAACCGGAATTGTATCGATCGTCTATCAGTGGTCACGATCATTTCTCTCTATAATTTTGTTAATACAGATCTTAATCTGTATTTACAAAATTATAGAGATCAGTTTGTATTAAACTGTGGCTTCTTAATCAATTAGAGCAATTATTGTAAAAGATGTCAAGAAAAGTTTATGTGTGAAATTATGACTGATTAAAACAGTCTCCAAAAACCAGATTCAGAATTCAATTCGTCGTAAGCTAACTAAGGTGATTAGGACATTGTAACGGCTATTAATAGTAACAGTGTTAGCAATGAGTCATGGTATTCATAGTCCGGTCACTGGAGCGGTTCCTGCAACCGTTTCACATTGCTATATTATTATTCGAGACGATTAACCCAGTTATTCGCACATTAAACGCGTGCAGTCTACGGCCACTCATCTATTTTGTTTGCGGAAGGGCGCCACTGGTATAAATTTCGAATCTACGACACATCAAAAAATGTTTCTTTGTTATTGTTTACACCATAATCAGTCCATGATATTGAAGTTAAGACTAACTTACGTTACGAGCGTTTTCGTTACAAGCTGTGATCTCTTACAGACGTAAGAGATCAGAGCTTGTAACGAAAATGTAACAGTAACACTTCATTGTATCTTACCGTTGTACAAGTATATCCTACTAATATTATAAACGTGAATGTTTGTGAGGATGTATGGATGTATGGATGTTTGTTACTCTTTCACGCAAAAACTATTGAACCGATTACGACGAAACTTGGTATGTAGATAGCTAGAGATCTGGATTAACACATAGGCTACTTTTTATTCCAATATTCCTACGGCACCGGGACTGACGCGGGTTAAAGCGCGTGGCTCAGCTAGTATATAATAAATAAATAATGTTTATTGCGCACGTGTATATAGTGTATAGTATGCATGGGCATTTAGCATCTATATATATATATCCAAAATTATTCTAGACAGTGTTATCATTGTCACGTCATATAAAAAAAGATCAGAAGCGGTCAACCTCCTTAAGTATACAAAAATATGTAGATATATAATGAATTCGTTTAGAGAGTTTCGAAAATACCAACAGTTTTATTAAATATTTTCTAAAACCATCGTAAAATATTATTAGTCACTCAAAAGAATGCAGGAGTTAAAAAAATGTAACCTTTCAGATGGAAATATTTGACACCCTTAATCTTTCACTGATTTGTTTGTTTATTATCGTTTAGAAACCAAAGGTCGGAACATTTTAGTTAGTACTTAATTTCGTGAAGGTGAGGATTATCGTTGAAGGCGCAAGGTACTGTATTAACCCACATTTATATGTTGGTAGACTGTTGATAAAACTTTAATGTACGTGTTGAAATAGAATTATAATACACATTGCCTCGTATACATTGCTCTGGTCAAAGTGGAGGTCAAAGTTTACGATAGTTTGTGTAATACACACGACAAGTGTTTGATGTATTTTTACTACCGGAGCTGTTGTGAACCTATAACTATATTACGTATATACCTATATGTAGTTAATTTACAATTTTTATATATTATTGATGTTTGAATATGACGTGATTTGAAATAGAGAACTCTTGTAGGTCTGCGTAGAAAACATATTGTACAATACAGTATTCTATTTGCATACAATAGAAAGAAAAAAACGATTGTATTTCATTGATCAAAGGAATATATCCTTTGTCACAACTAGATTTCATCATTTTCTAAAAATACTAATAATGTTTAATAAGTCAAAATAAGTCTAATGGAAATATTAGTTCTTTTGTTTTCTTTCGTAGACTGAATCCGAATTGAATGTCAACGGATCCTGTGAAAGTCCAATAAAAGTTCTCGTACTTTAAAGTACATACAGAATATTTCAACATCATGATCATCATCATCGATTTATCCGGCATGACCGATCATCCGACCAGGCCACGTCTAGCCTGGCCTGGTCCGATGATTGTCCCAATGTATTAGAGTGACGTCACATCGCATTCCACAGCTGCGGGCGTAACAGTTGTCTCCAAGTTGCCTCTTGAAATTAGAATAATATTTAACAGAATTAATTAAACTATAAAGTAAGTTACCTGTTCAGCAGGGAATTTGTCTGAATTGGAACCGGATACATCTATAACTTCGAGTTCAACTGGAGTGCCGTTTATTGGTACTGTCTGTCTGTACAGCAGATCTGAAAGGAAACCATAAAATCAACAACTGTACAACTGTTACATTACGTAATTTTATTTTGTAATAAACTGGAGTACAACTGACCTGTGTTTGAATGATACTCGCCGATGTATCTTCTTGTTAAATATCGGACGATGAGAGCTGGAACAATAAACACTACTATTAAAATGGCGTCGAAGAATTTTCTATGCCTATATTTTGGTTAATTATATTCGAAATGAATTAAGTAACTAAGTACCTAGTTTTGATATCAATAAGATGTCAAGTTTTTAGTGGTTGATTGATAGTATAACCTGCTTCCTGACAAACTCCTTTGATGACCTACGTTTTAATTTTAACTAACTGATTCGTATTAAGTTTGTTTATCGTCCATTACGTACTAAGTGCTTTTGCTTAAATTTAATTAATGGGGGTTTTATAACATAGTGATGTGAAACATTTTTCTACTACTATATACTATGTATATATTTGGTTACCTATTTTTAATAACCCGATTATAATTTTATCTGCATCAATTCACACATTGTTTAGCTTTATCATAAATCATGATCATAACAATGTAATTTCGATACATACAGAGACTTAACTCACATTTTTAAATACAGTATTATATAACCAAAAAACATTAGGTAATAAGGTTATCGGTCTATTTCAAATGATGCAACACTATGTAAATAGGCCGGATGTCTTTAATTTTCGGTCAAGGCTCGTAACTAAAATTTGTTTCTTGTTTAAATTGATTATTCGTTTCGTAGTTGTTTATTTAAAGTCGATCTAGTTAACAAGTCTTTAAAGACTGGCATTAGTTTTAAGCTGTTTTAAAAGCTATTAGTAGAAAATAGAAAGATGTATACAATTTAAGTTTTGGATAGATTTCATTGAAGTGGTAAGCTGTGGTATACGTTTGCGATAGCGGTTAGCTACCGTTTGGTTGTCGCCTGTTTTTAACCTCAATGGAAATTAAAATAAAAACTTTCGAGAGTGGTATTCATTTTTATTAAAGACTAACAACCCGCCCCGGCTTCGCACGGGTAGCAGAGATATCTTCAATAATCATCATCATATTTCAACCAATTTACACAAAACCTTAACAAATTATACACCTACACCTTCCGCATGAATCGGTCTTTCTATTGGTGAAAACCGCATGAAAATCCGTTCAGTAGGTTTTGAGTTTATCGCGTACAGACAGACAGACAGACGCGGTGGGGGACTTTGTTTTATAATATGTAGTGATAAAGGGGTTTTACTCTCGTGTGTGTCAAGCAGCACACTTGCTCGGCAGGATGTTTTATACTTGAAAAAGGGCCCTCGTTAGGTACGAAACTAGTCGGGTATCCTCGAAATACACTCATTGGAAATGTAATAAAATGTAATATTGGTGTTTCTACCATAAATGTATCTATCAATCCTATTTACATCTACTATGTAGAAGCACGCTAAGTATGTTGTAATAATTATTTATCAGACTAGTGTGAACCAAAACCGAATGAAACATTCTCGGAAAATACGCATAGATTACTACGGGTATTTGAACCTGATTAACTCAGACATAACATGTAAACAAAATTGTTGACATGATTTATTATAACGTGCACAGAACGCTTATTCATTCATTCATTATATATATATATTTATTATAAATATTTTATATTTTTACTTAATACTAAATATTACAAACGTAAGTATATGTAACGTATATACGTTGGTAATTTATAATTTAAGAGAGCAAAACATAATTCAACATATTTAAGATGTCATTTTGGACTAGCTATTACTGTAATTATATTAAAATCTGGTGTTACCAAAACGATACGGACGCTCTTTAAAGTGCTACAGGTTACGGAGATGTTATGGATGAAAATAAAATGTTGCTCACCAGACTTGCCAACTCGAGAGCTGCCAATGACGGCGATGCGCACGCGGGGGAGACTGGCACGCTCGTCCTTCATGATTACTGTCTTGTAGGAAATCTGAAACAATGTAAAATATATGTAAAATTCAGTAAAAATAGAGCGTACAATTTAGTGTACAAAAATACCAAAAGACAAAAGAATTTGCTCGTCTGAAAGTGTGAAAATTTTTAGTCCTTTGTTACATTAATTCATCTCCAAAACCTTATTAAATAAGATAATAGACACCGCGTTGCGAAAAAATGTTAATAAAGTCCTACAGGGAACGGTTAATGGAAAGAAAAACATTACGCAGTTATCTAATTTTTTTTCTTCATGATTATTCGCTATTACATTTTCCCGCAACTTTACCCTACAAAATCAATCTTAACTATCACTATATCAATAATTGAATAACAATTATTGTGAGCTCTTGCCTCTTACGTACTGGACGAACGACAAAGAAGCAAATTCACATGGCGTTTAGTTGGCGAGCTTCAGTTTCATTCATTACTTTCACGTCTCGGTGACGCGCGTTCAGCTAATGACCGACAAACGTCAGTAAAGAACACTTGTTTCTCTTCAACTAATCAGATAGCATTTCTTGCAACATTTACAGTCCGTAGTTATTTTAACACTAATTATTTTGTGGTCACTGACATCGGTGTGAATCTTTAAAGTATTTTGTATTTTTATATTATTAATATGATTATAATTCTTAAGGCATTTTACTACGCATAATAAATATGCGAAAGGTAAATAAATAACACACCATGCCTACTCTTACGTAAGTGCAAGAAGCTGTGAATTTTATAGTTGGCCTTCGCCTTCGTTTTATTTGCTGACCTCGACAAAATGTTTATAGGTAAACCCTCTTGGTTCAGTAGTATTTCATTATATGATTGCCCAGCTTTAATAAAAACACGTCGTTACGTGACAATCACGTTCTGAAATATTTATAGGTAGAATACGCGTCAGCTGTGGTGGAATGGTTGAATAACCCTAGGAAATAACGTGACGTTATTATATACATCGGAATGCAGTATGTCCCTTTAATAATAATATGAATTTAGAATAAAACAAACGTTACGTAAAATAAACAATACTAAAATGTTGTAATAAGTTTTTTTGTTGATTATTTTGACTGGCAAAAGCAAAATTAAAAATTTCATTTTGTGTAATATTGTTTTAAGAATACCTCTAAAAATGCTGGTATACCTACGGACTTAACGTGAAAAGTAGTGCGTACCTCGTTATCAGCAAGTTCGTGTGTATAGTACGAGCGATAAGGATCTTTTGGCGAAGGCAAAAATCGGAAATACGACTGCCATATTATGAAATATTACGCAGTAGGGCTATATGTCGGGTTATACGTTAGTACTATAAATTTGTCACAGGTGCCTTGTGTATTGTAAACAACGCATCGTGACGTAAAACCTCGACGCTACTCAATCAACAAGCACCGATCATAAATCCTATGACGTTTCTCGTTACTAAGCTCGTTTTCTGAGAGATTACTCAATATTGCTATTACATTTTCAGCGAACCACTGACACATTTTTTTTTAGGTGATGTCAGTAGTTTAGGTTTTAACTTTGACGATATACCTTTTTTCATATGTAGAGACCTGGGCTAACGGTAAAGTGGTATGTCGGAATCGAACCGACTATCGAAACCACACGGTGTTACGTCGAGCTCGCTTGGGTGTACCAAGCGAGCGCTCATGGAGGTCCGAGCTCATTCTGCGCTCGGGCTTGCGACGGGAAATTAAATAATCAAAACGTTTTATTTTCTTATAGGCCGAATAGCACAGGGTCTCTTGCAAAAGATTAAAGTAAAGCTATTCAATGGATCATATTTAACTAAACAATTTAAATAAAATGTATCTGCTACAAACAAAATTATAAATAGGTATCGAGGTGCAAGTTAAGAACGTCGCATCCCAATTTTTTATGCCTCACCAAGAATAATGTATCAGTGGCGACACGTCGCCATTTTTATTTACGTTCGGCGCCAAATAATATCATTCGGTGGCGTCTTGCTGCCAAAAGAAATATCGAGTTTTAAATTAACTTTCCGTGTTACATAAATAATTTTTGGTAGGTAGATATTATATTAAAATACTTTGAGTGCTGCGCTGCACTAATATTTCATATGAAAATTTAATAGGCTCAACTGGGTCGTACCTAAATACGTTTGGAGACTAATACATAGCACGGGCTCAGAACTTATACATTAAATACTTGAAATGGAAATACCATTCCTAGAAGAAAGGATCCGCTTGCGTTAACTCGAATGGTAAACAACAACAACGACAAAAATACACATTAAAGATACCTTGCTTATGCCTCAAGGATAACAATGCTTTTAAGGTCCATGGATTGGTGTGAGTACCTAATGTAGGTTGTAATAGAATTCACTTGCGTTAACTAGAAAGGTAAACAACAACAACGAAAACTGCCTAAAGCATTTAAATAAAGGTAAAAAACCAAAGAAACGTAATAGACGGGCGCTATCCCTTTTCTAATAAAATATATTTCTTTGTCATCAAAGAAAATTCCAAAATTATTTAAATACCTAAATTTAACTAATATAACTATTGTATATATTCATTCGAGTACAATTCCATATAATTCGTGATGTTAACCTGAATGGGTACGTAAACAAAACACTCTGTTTTTCATGACTTTTTCATGGAATGGTCAGAAGGGCCTGGCTTAAACACGTTAATCGATCAAGTGGCATGGCTGTCATTCCATCGTTTGCCTTTTATGTTTTCACACAACTTTGTCCGCGTGGTGGCCACCAGAGACTCAAGCCATAAGACCCGGTGACGAAAGTCGAGACGAGTCATGAAATTGTACATATATGTGGATATAATAGTATAGTTTCGTATAACGCCATCTGTTATGAAAGTCTTATATTTTAAGTTATTTTTTTATTGTCACCTTGAATTGATCAGGCCAAGTAAACACGTGGTGCCATACTAACTTTGCCACCCCTTTTCAACCCTTTGGGGGTGGAATTTCCGAAAATCTTTGTTATCGGATGCTTACATAATATAAGGAATACGTTCTCCAAATTTCACGTCTCTACGACCAGCGGTTTAGGCTGTGCGGTGATCCGTCAGTCAGTCATTCAGGACAAAGCATTTTATTTGTATGGATAATCTCTTTAGTTATATTTTGTTTACATAATTATTTATTTCCTCCACAAGCAAACAGTTCTACTTTTAACTTTCGTAGAAACAGCAGCGTTCGCAATATCAAACACCTGTCTGAATGATGCGCAAATAAATTTTAATGCTATTTCTTTTGTTTCCAGCTCATTCTGGCTTATTTAAATTATTTGGTATATATCTATTTCATTGTTGTTAGAATAGTTTTTGGTGAACAAACCAAAGAAACTAAAAAAGTACTTAAACCAAAATTAAATGAATTTTCGACTTCGGCAGGATGCCTCGCAACCTCAAATTTTACCAACTGTGTTTGCACACCTGAGAAAGTCTTCAGAGCTTCATGAAGAGCTTTGTTTTTTTATTGGCTTTGTTTTTTAGAATTGTTATTGAAATGTTACAATTGTAATATTACAATCACTCGTAAGCCTATGTGAACTACATCCAAACAACCTAAGAACTGATATGTATTCGGTGTTTTAAAAGGAGATGAAACGGGTTGACGAATCAGGCATTACTTTTTTACATGACATTTGCAGGAACACCTAACAACGTCATGTAAGGATTCATGTGATAATATTCGTCAAAATATTACGAGTATAACAATACAGCAACAATTTTTTAATAAAAACGTGTCTATTTATAACCTTTTATCAAAAGCGTGGGTGAATCTTTATAGAAATAACTGACCTGATAGCTGAGCGACGACGACGTTGTTTTAGATCACATCACATCGATTACTAGTTTCATTGTGTTTACAGGAAAATAATACCTATACAGTTTAAAGTTTATAAATAAATTTATGTGATAAATCGTGTAAGCGTAGACAATGAACTTATAGAGTGTTTCCGTGGGCGTTTAGGTCTTTGTGTGGGCGACTTTTTTGTCCTCTAGGGATACTGATATAATGGTGGGTTGTAAAATAGACCGCAACGTCTCCCATTTAATTTCTTGCTTGAACAATTTCACTAATGGATTACTTTCTTACTTTCGTATAAGATTTGTAAGTAGACGCATACGTAAGTCTCGTAAAGACTAGACTGTTATTTAACTAGAAGAGTAAGAGGACTTAGTAAAGTTACAAATGTCTACAAATGTTCGCGACCTAACTGAAATCAGTTTTGTGCGTTGGAAATTACTTTTTAGTTTGACGGTCAGCAGGTCAGTTACAGTGATTAAGGTCTCAAGTGGATATAGGCCGACTGTCAACCTGTCAACTCATAGCTGAAATAACTTTTCTCATAATATACGTTATATTATCATACGCTACGGAAACCGTCCAGTACGGCCGTATGGTCATTGCCTAAATCAAAATTTAGTCCATGAAACTTATAGCTTTCCGCTTACTCTTCTTTGTCTCCAAGAGATTCATAATAAAAAATAATTTAGTATTCTTCCTATTGTTTCGATTGAGAAAAGCTTTCACATTTTAATACTCTGACAGTTTAGGCGTTCTGAGTATTTCGATGTAAGTACTAAGACCATGTCTAGCAGTGAGGCTGAGGAGTCTACCATAGGCTGAATGATTGATTGAGTATTATAGTAGATTATCTTCTTATTTTCAACCGAAGTTATTGTACTTACAATGTACTAGTACATGCGGTAGATACCAAAAAAAAAAATATTATGCTCTAAATCTAAACCTATTTAAAAAAAAATGTTTAGTCTGTTCAAAATTTCGTGAGCATAAACACAGACAAATTCTTCACGTTATTAAACTTCAGATATAGTTTCCACACTCGAAATGCCCATAGGTAAAAAGTCCTTGATTTGAATCGAGACCTTCACCGCTAAATCGTGAATAGACAGTATCAAAACGCAAGGTCCCGCGGCCCTCGGGACCGATCGAAAGGACATAACCTTGACAACAAATCCTTGGATCATGGGTATTACCTAAATTTCCCGTTAGAAGCTTACCAATCAAGGACTCCACTTCAGTATGTTGACAATGACAATGATGGTTACGATAAACAGTTACATGAGATTGAAAGATAATTGCGGTTTGTTGACAATATCAAGGACTTATTTGGTAGCGATTACAAAGCAAATACCGAAGGACGAACTTAGATAAAAGTTTAGGTACAATTAATAGATATGCTTTTACATTAGTGTCCGATATATTAGACCACCGACCACAGAATACATAATAGTACATGTACTAGTAGTTTTCTTGCGTTTCGTGTCATGTTAATAGCGAATGTGGATCTACTTACGAGGCAGCAACATTTAAATTTCTCTTAATCACGAAAACGCGCGGGCGACGCGCAGCCGCCGCAGGGCGACAACGCGGTCGCCGCGAAGACTGCATTGCTTTCTCTAATTTAAAGTTTAGATGCTAAAAATTTAATGTATTTTGCTGTAACAACGTGGTCTCGACACAGGCATACGCGGTTGCCGCGCGGCGAACATGTTAGTTTGGCGCAAACAAATTTGACTCAAGTAAACGCGCCCTTAATTATTAATAATCTGGTTATTTTTATGATATTTTTTATAAAATTTTAGACCAAGTTTATTCAACGATCAAATAATAAACTAGTACTTACTTCTTGTGCCTTACTTTCTATTAAAAATGGGAAGAAAACGTGTTGTAGTTGTATTTTCACTTTTATTAAGTTTGGCAAATATCTAAACAAATACGAAATTACGTCAATAATACTAATGTTGTATATGTATATATACAACAATGTATTTAATTAACTATGTATCAGTAGCGTTCTTAAAAAAATAGTATTATGTTAATTCTACTGAAATTATTTGACCAAATTTACGGCTAACCCCAATTGTTCCACATAATAAAGACATTATTTTTGTAACAAAAGCTTGGTTATTGAGTTTCTAATAGGCCACTTCGTGGTATATCAGCAAGAAACAACAAACAATTTCCTAATAAACCTAGTGAACGACTTACCAGGTTTAATACCACAGTTCATGAGGCGAATCATTTATTTATTGTTCCCATTCTTGACCAACAAAACTGTATTAAGAAGCTTCTTTCAAGAATGTTTATAAAATATTCAGAATGGGATATATTCCATATTTACATTTAATATAACTTTAGGTAATAATAGTTTTTATTTTTTGTGACTTATATTTGGTTGATTTCAAATTCTTCTATCTCTTAGATGAATTGTTCTAGAATCGAAGGCACGATTACCTTTCTAAAAAAAAATCTACAGTAATTGCAAGTATGACTAAAAGTTTATCTACTCATCGTGTTTTTGTATCATTATATACGGCTTCAAAGTCTGTTGCTATGTGCGAATGTGTGTAGGTGTATTTATGTACCTGTGGAATTCGGTTAAGCGTTTCTCTGGTTCCTTTATTTTTTGCTCTTGCTCGGTATACTTTTAGCGGTCACAGCCTATCTTTACAACCTTCATAATATGATATTATACAATAATATCAAAGCAAATTGTACTTTATAAACTAACATTTCTCCTTTCGTCTCGTGACCAAGATCTTGAATTCAAATCGGAATATTCTGTGATACAACATAATATCCGTTACAAAACGAAATAGGGCGTGGTTCACGTAACTTTTGTAATGTGATTACTTTGCCTTGGAAGATAAATATTCTGAGATATATTGTTTGCCAAAGATTTATTGGGTCACTATGTGTGCCATTAAATATTTAAGCATTTTATACGAGGTTCAAATAGAAGAAAATAAATTTGAGACAAACCGCGATACCCCCCGTTCGTCTTATGTCCTTCAGGCTCGTTTTAATAAATAGAACTGATGATTATACCAACAAATAATTATAGATTTTTTTATAGGGGCAAACGAGCAGACGGGTCACCTGATTGTAAGATTTTTGTTGGCAAAAATATATCTTATGTGATAAATATAATATGCTTAACTTTATTTTTAAGTTTCTTTCAAAGAACTACTCCATCCAGACAGAGAGCCATCCCTGTCTACGTTTACTTTGAGACCAATAAATGATATGTTCAAGGTGTCGCGACGTAGGGATTATTACCTACGTACCTAAGTGTAAATTAAAATGAAATTGTTTTTTTTTGTAATATATATATATATATACACAAATATATATGTATATATATATATATATATATATATATATATATGTAAATATGTATATATATTGATAACGGTTATATTAAGCTACACACGTCCAGTAGATACATATCTTTACCTGTTAAGAGAATATATAAGAAAAGTCTATGCAATGACAGTTCAAATTATACTGGAAATGAATACCTTGATTCATGTTACAATAGGTGAATGAAATAAAACAAAATATTCAAAATTATGAATTACGACCATCAGGCAATTTCTTAACAGAGACAGGAAACAAACATTTCGTATTTCTATCCGATTCATAATTTCATCTCTGACGGCGGTATTTTCCATTAATTTACCCATAGAGACAGCGTTTACCGTCATGATTAATTTGAATGTTTTCAGATGGCATTATTGTCGACACATCTAATTAATGGTTTCTATCATTGTAGCGGGAGAAATGAACTCTGTGACCCTCGCGTGACCTGCATCGATCCATAACCCCTATTCTCGCGCATCTGAAACCTAGCACTATATAAGCGCACTCACGAACCCTAATTGAACCATTTCAGATTCCTAACAAAAATTACCAAAAAGCTATTGGTGATAAGAGACTGTCTAAAGTAGAGATGAAACGGATAACTGTTTGGCCGGTTACCGGATATCTGGCCAGTCATGAGGCTGGATAGCCGGATATCCAGCCGCTAAATATCCAGCTGAACATTGTCGATTACCTGTCCTGCGTGTCAAAAGTATTGCCACACCTTGGTGACTTAAGAAACTGATAAATATAAAACTAAGCAAGGATCCATATGATACCTGGCACGCACGTTCTACTATTGCTTTAATGAGGTAGCAAATGAAGACGACAGGAATCAGTCTCACTATAAAAATATATTTTATGTAATATTTATGCACAATACCCGAACTTACCCAAAATTTAAAAGACCGATGCACCTTGCACTAGTGTTTACAGTGGAAGACATTTATCTGAAGCTGGCCTTATCTATAAAGACTAGTGAAATTGTTTGTTTACTCTTAATGTGGAGAAATTGGTATTTATTGACCAAAATTTGCCCTTAGTACTTTTAATGAAAATATGCCGATTATATTTGTTATGTGGCTTAAACTATAGTACTTAAATTTGGTATCCAGTATCCGACGGGATTCTTGTTTATTATCCGGAATCTGGCCAGAAAGTAAATTTAGGCCGGACCGTATAATAGCTGGATATCCGTTTCATCTCTAGACTAAATTCAATAATTGTAGGAAATTCCCCATGCTACTGTGTTAAAAATACAAATCCTTTCTACAGGTGTGTGCAAACAGTGAAATCGATATTTTAAAGTGTTTACAATGAATTTACTGAACACATAACTAGTCTCATTTTATGATACACTCACTGGTTTCTAAATTTGTAGATTCTGTTGTATTACCTATTTTCGTTATACATTACCATTTTTCGACCTTAGTCTGGTATTTTGAAGAAGGTCGGTGCGTGACTGTTTTCTTCAAATACATTTCGCACTAAAATGCCGACTATTTATTTTAATTAAGTTAATGTGCACTAAAACGTCAAAAACAGTTTTGCGTCGTACGTATATGATTCAACTACGGAGTAGGTATCTGCTCCGTGGATTCAACCTATACCAATACTTCAGATATTTATGATTGAAACGTTCCTTCGATACTTTGGTAGAAATTTATGACTCACCCAGGTCTGACCTGAACCCGCCAAAGGAAAACTTGTAGTAGATTGCCTTGATTTCCTATTAGAAATATTTTATTATATTATTATTCTAATATGGTTCAAAGTTCATTTTCAACTACGGGTGTTTATGTAGGTCTATATGTGTGTACCTACTCTTATGTCAATATATAGTCTTATGATGAAAAAATAGAGTACTCACATTAATGTTTTTATAATATTTAGTAGAGTACGTTTCTTGATACTTTAAAAGTGGAAAATAATAAAACTAATAAAATATATATATTTACGGTTCGAGCTTTTAACTGACGAATAGTAGGAAACTATTTATGTTACGTTCTTAAAATAAATTGTAACAGTGTGTAAATTCTAAAAAAAAGATGATGATGATAGAAATTGAATGTATTTTTAACTAAGTTTTAACCAAATTATTGACACATAAAAAATATAATTGCTGTCGTATGAATAAAACGTATTGGTTTTATCATTCAGTCTGGTTATTATATGGTAAAATACGCTTGTTGAATGTTCGTAAACTCGTGTGTTAATTTCAAGTTAATAGTATCTAAATATTAATACGTGAAGCGAAAACTTTGGATCCCTTTTTACGAAAATTGGGCGGAGGAGTATGAAATTTCGCACACTTATAGTTTATTCAGAGAAGAAGTGACGAATGCTAAAATTTTTGAACAATGTTTGCTACAAAGTTAAAAAAATGCAAAAACGGGTACATACAGTGTCCAGTATATATTTTGCCCTGTCTTGGTACAAAAGTCTATACAATGACAGGTCAAGTAATATTGGCCAATGAAATAAACCATGGTCGAAATTCGACGACCACGCGATCTCTAGTTAATATAATAACTCTACAAGGATTTGTATGCATAACGTGAATTCGATCAAATTATTAAACACAAAAAGTATAAAAAGTATTGATGCTATGGGGTATAAACGTGAAGGCTATTAATAACATAAACACTGTAACCCCTCATTAGACGAATTTAAACTCTTGTTTCTTCTTGTGTTAATCACAGGCAGACTTTGAAATTTTCAGAACTGGGTTACGATTCCTGTTGTAACAAGATTTAGGCCAAGTTTAACCAAAATATCTTATTAAGGGTTATGAAAATACATTTTGAAAAATAAACTTTCGGAATTAACATTGAACTTTTGGGTGATTTCGAGAGAGATCGCTGCACAGATGTTTTGGCTTGCAGACTTCATGTTTCTGGGTCAAGTACCATAATTACGTTTTGGCCATGACTGTCTCGTTTACATTTGGGGGTGGAGATAGTTTAAGGTTAAAAGTTTCCATTATTATTAACGTTTTTATTTTCATATATATTCGAAGAATAAGCAGTATTTAAAATTTATAGATATTGTTTTTTGAAAGTCTGGTCGCACGTGTTTTTCTAAGATCATTGGTATTTTTGACTTTGTCTTGTCGTTCATTAGTTAGAATTCCTATGTATGTCACTTTTAAAGGGAGTTTTCGGTTTATTAGGTTGTTTTTTTTTACAAAACAGAGTAGTCTTCATTCCGAGTGCAATCTTTTAGTTAAAACCACGAATTAAAAAAAAAAACTATTTATTATCTATGGATGAATATCTCGATTCCTTGCCTGCAACTTGTAGCCATTTATATAACAATAAATAATCATCATTAAATAGGATTACGTCGTTCTCGAGCTGCAAGAGCATAAACAAAAATTTACTTTTTTGTTTGCATATAATTAGTAAAACTTAAAAAAGTTAAATGTTTGAATAACTTAGAGAAAGAAAAGAGAATAAATGAGACTTCTGATGGCGTTATGTAATAAAAACTATGAGAATGCATCACGCTATAATCTCAAGTGCCTGAGCAAAGCTTTCCTCACAATATTTATAAGTATCTAACTCATTCATGAGTTAATGACGTTAGTTGGACACACAAAATATTTATCTTAACAATTTCCTACGTAAAGATGAACTAAAATTATATTCCGCTCGAGTGATGAGCATCCACGAACCGTCACCTTACTGCGAGTAGTTGGCAAGCTTTACTATCCATATTCTAGCCCACTCCGTCTGTTTTTGTAAAAGCAACTTTGACTCAAAAAAATAGGTTATATAAACAGCTTAATACTCAATTTTGCAAATTACTCTGGACAACCTTTGAAGCAAATGATGTTTTAAGTGCTTTTTGTTTAAACGTTTTTTAGGTATTAATATTGGAATTTGTAAATAACGACCGAAATTTATGAGAGAGAGCAAAATATATAGCAAAAGATACAGAATTTAGAGAGAGAAATGTATAAGGAAATAAATACATGAGAAGATGAGAGGATTAGACATAGAAAAGTCGCAAGCGGTATAAAAAAATATATAGGGTAGAGATAATGAAAGATAGGTTTATTTGTAACAGAAACTACAATTACTGGTCTGTTTGCCCTGAGATTAGGTAGGTACTTTTTAATAGTAATCTACTATATACCTAAGAATTTAAAAACCCCTATGGAAAGCTTTATTCTGTTAACGTTTAACGCTGAACCACCCACCAAATGGGCTGATAGCCTAGCTTTCTACCGAGGCATCCAGTCGTAACATTTGGACAACACAATTTTTGCCGTATTTTATTAGTAACAGTACCGAGGTTGTTGTCAAGGCTTCAGGTGAATAAATCCCTAACAATGAAAACGAATGGTAAACACCGGTCTGCATGGATAGGTACCGCCACGTTATGTCACAGGTAATTGCCTTTTTTTGAAGGGTGTGTTGTGATAAGGCAATTACGAAACTCGGAAAATACATGTTCAGTACGATTTTAATAAATCCTGTCAGCTTATGGCAATATAATATAATAATTTTGTTACACGTGGTCCCTATTGAAATCTTACATTGTATACATAATGTAGCATTCTTATTCAGTATGTAAACATTTTCGGTTGATTTAATTGTTTGATTTTAGTCGAGCTTCGTTTAGCAAAAATGAACCCTCATTTAGCAATTAAAAGTAAAATAAATTAATTAGTCCTTTTAAAAAGAGAAAATGGATACCGATGAAAATAAATACAGTTCAGAACATTCCTTCTGCTAGTAAGTTATTATAGGGATAGGTATATCTCTGGTTCTAGAGTTTTCTTGTTGTTTATATATAAATAAAGAAATGGAATATAAATGACAAAGTTGTTTATTTATTATATATACAGAAATATTATAATATCTATACGCGACAACCACAGATCTACTCGCAAATTAATACAAAGTGTTGCAAGTGTTAACATATCTGTGTTACGATTCTTGAGGAGGATTAGAGAAATTTTTAACCGAATACAAAACGAAGGAGGTTCTCAATGCGACTGTTTCTTTTTTGTTTGTGTGTTAGGCGATATCTTCCGGATTTGTGAATCGATTTTAATTTAAAAATAATAATTGGCCGTACTCAAGGTGGTCCCATTTAAATTTGAAGAAAATATTCCAACTCAAAGGATGAAGAATACAGCTTCTTACAATTTATTTTAATTTATACCAACTTTTAAACTTTCGCGTTCCATAATGTAATTATGTATTCACACGGGAATTAAGGCGATCACGAAAAGGTATTACATACCTCTGAATTACCTGACGTTTCAACCAGGTTAGTATATAGAGGTATGTGGTTGGATTCAGAGGTATATAATTAATACCTTTTCGTGATCGCGTTAATTCCCGTGTGAATAGATAATTTATTATGATTTAGGCATTGAAGTAGGTGATACCCTTAGGTGCAGTAGCCATAAATATGGGAGAAACAGCGGAGGATTAGCCAGTTTTTAAATAATTCAGTTGAAAAGGTTAGCATTTACAAGAGGTACTGTAGTGGGGTCAGACACTATGCTTAAATCGACTACTTGTCGATAGCCTAACCCAATATTTTGGAATAACATACTTACTTTTTAGTTTTCGAGCCAAACTTTAATTCCCTGTATTCTAACATAATTTAAGGAAACTTAAGTAACCATCTTTAAGTGGGAGAGCCATGCTTCGGCACGTATGGGCCGGCTCGACCGGAGTGATACCATGGCCTCACCGAAAACCGGCAGTGAAGCGATGATTAGATTGCTTTTCGCCGAGTCAGTGAGGTTACAGGAGGCCCTAATACTTCCCTTCCCCCCTCCTCTTCCACCCTTCCCCTACTCCCACCTTAAAGGCCGGCGACGCACTTGTGACTCTTGAGTTGCAGGTGCCTATGGGCGGCGGTAGGGTAGTCACTTACCATCAGGTGATCGTCTGCTCGTTTGCCCCCGCTATCCCATAAAAAAAAGTGTTCATTATCTACACGACATTTACATCGATAATCGAAATATGTCTTGTAGATTGTCGTTATCATTTAGATTACAATAGTAATCTACATAACTACTAATACAAAAACTTTAAATCAGTAAGTAACATACACTTTGTAACTTATTGATTTGTAGGTACTCGTGTTGCAATGGACGTAACATCGAAAAGAATTTGCCTTCCGGGAACTTTTAAAGTCGACGTTTTACGGATAAATAAATCGAATATAGTTAGTATATAATCTTGTGTTCTACATACTTCGTGGTTTTTACTCTTATTGGTATTGGAAATCTGTAAATTTTCGTCCTTTAAAAAAAGTAAAAGTTGATAAATTATATTATCATTAAAAAAAATCAATTCATTAGACAGCACAGAATGATTCCAAATATTATTGTATGTAAGGACCCATTAATGTACTGAAATACAAAAATAACACAAGCTTCTTCATTTGTTAATTGATAAAATATTTAAAAAAAAATGGATGCTTTCAGCTTTAATCAATAGTTTCTTTTGGTATTTTTTTGATTTCTTGGTACCTGGCTATTCAAGCTCGATTTTAGTTTTAGTCAGCTTCATTAAATCAATATAAAAATGATAAATGAAAATAATTTTCAAGAAATAAAGTTTTAGATATTAGATAAATTTTAAAGAAAATGTGTTTTGAAAATATAATTTTGCGATCAAATATTATTAAATTTTGAAGAATTAATGATAGAAATAAATTTCGAAATAAAACGAATAAGGTTGTTTTTATTTAAAAAATAATATAAACACAACGAAGAGTCTACTAGTGACCACGTCGGTGCATTTCTATCGAAACGTCGAGTAAACAAAAATTTACCTGGGCTTATAAATATTACCACAATTCAGTCCTGACTTACATCATAGAATGTCCAATATTGTAAGTACCTACTTCTATCTTATATTTCTCGAATCTGAACTCAGTATAATCAAATTGTGCAGTTCTGCGCAATGCGCGGTGCACCACCTACGAGTCAGATTTTTACCGAAACAAAATGAGAGGATTGCACCTTTCCATATAACATTGAATATAAAATTATGTTATGGCCGACATAGCACCTTATAAATTAATGAATTATGATTCTACAATAGCGTATACTAAATTATATTTACAAGATATATAACAAAGATGTGCTTGAACAGAATAATGATACATTTGAACGAACGAATACGTAAAACGAAAAAACACAACAAAACGAAAATCTATGATCGAAAATGCAACGTGAACGGAATACACTAACTACAAAATTTTTACGGATAATGATTTCAATGCACTGAAGCATACAGAGTTGAATGAAAACTTACATGATCAAAGAATTGGCGTTCCGGGCAGGCAGCTACAGGTCGGCTGAAATTGCCGGCACACACCACACAGCCAACAAACAGTTATGCAGTCTTAACACAACACTAAATGTCTATAATCACTGTCCTTTTAGTCCATAAAGTATTAAATTCTATCTTTTATTTATGAAATGTAGCAATACAAGTTGCTGAAATCGACGTGGAGCGCGGTAGAGCGTCTACGTACGACTGGGCGGCGCACAGTAAATTCATCCTATATATATGCATGTAGGTATCAACGCCGCCCGCCCTCCGCGCGCTTCATGCAAAATCGGTGGAATTCTGAGTCTAATTTTCTCTGTCAGTGCCTTATGCCGACACAATGAGAGCGTTGATCTCTTCGCCTGCATCAGCGACAGTTGACCACATTCTTTCAAACTGATGGCTTAACACCCTTGTTACTGAATGTGTGAATTTGGTTAAAGCTGTAGGAAAATATAGTTTTATGTAAATGTGAGTGTGCTTTTGTTTGTTTGTTACTCTTTCACGTATTAACGACTCAACTGATTGTAGTCAGGGATACAAAAATACATAATTAAAGGTACCCTTTAATCTAGAAAAAAGTACTGTTGGTTTTTTTTGTTTGTATCTTTATTAGGAGTTTTTGTCGTTCCCGAGGTATAGAACATATTTCATTGATTGCTACTGCAGGACTTTACATAATGTGTATTGTGTTGTATTTTCAGAATACCATAATGGTTTAAATAAACTAGCTTATGCCCAAGGGGCAAGGGATCAAACTGCGAATGAGGTTTTCTAGTTCTAATTTTAAAACCTAAGTATGTACGAAATAAAATACAACTAGATGAAGAAAACAATAATTGAATGCTTCATGTTTCATATTATTGAGTGTAGTGATATTAAAAAGATATTAAATTAAAAATTTCAAAATGTTTAACAGATGTTTTAATTTGTAATTCGAACTTCATTAAAACATTTGACACTCACAACACAGCATTTTAAACATCAAAATTGGAATCTTTTATCATAATTATTTACGGGGGAGAGACTTTATTATTTATTAATTTACGTTGTTGAAGTCCATAGAAATCATGTGTACATTCTAGTCTATTTAAAACTAGGTGTATTATAAACAACTGTCCGTGAAAAATTGGGACACAATTTAATTATGCTACATATACAATCGTACTTTACACAGGTATAATTTATGGTTTTGTTATTACCATTAATTATCGTAACGATTTACGAATTTTACAACTTTAAAATGAGGTTATGCAATAAATTCTACAAGAAGCAAAGGAATCATTTACAGTTGAGGCGAAAGTTTTATTCCAACAAAATCTATGTAACGGCCATATTAGAATATATCACACTAGCTACTAGTAATTTGCAATAAACATATTGTGACTAAAAATCGATATAAAAACTATTCTATCTCTCAAGTTGGACCAAACTTCACACAGTGTGCAAAATTTTATTAAATTTGGTTCATTTCTTCAATAGTTCATCGCGGACAAACAACGTGACACGAAATGTTGATATAATATATAAGTAGAAATAGATAAAGACCTAAGACGTATCATACAACAATAAGTAATATTATTTTCTGAGGAAAATCTAGTTGGATTTTCGCACCAGACGCAATTTTCAGACATTCAACAAGAAACCGGTTCATGGTGGTTGATTTAAAATAGATGTTAATCGCTATCAAGATCCATTGCATACAAAATGGAACCAGTTCAAGGGCACGTGTAACAAACGCTGGAATCTCATTTTTTATTGTTATTGGCACACGCATAGATCTTCTTTCAAGTGCTGATTAATTTAAATACTTTCGTTGTACGTTTGAAAATTTCTTTAAACTCCTATTTCTTATCAATGAAGAGTTTTAAAAATTGTACAAAGGCGGACTTAATGCCTAAGGCATTCTCTACCAGTCAACCTTGAGGTGATGCAGAAATAAGAGTGTTAGGTGCAAAGACATTTTAAAGAGAGAAAACAGAGAAAAGAGGGAGAGAGAGAGAGATAAAATTCCAAAGATACGAATTTATAAGTCTTATAATAATTTGGATTGATAAATCAAACCATGAATTAATGTACACATTAAGTATATAAAATACACACTGCTACATAGGTGCAATGTTTACTACGCGTCATTGATAGATAATATACTACATAATATTCCAAACATATATATATACATACACTATACATATCAAGTCAGGGAGTTATGTACTAGCGCTGTGTCAAATTGATATATAAAAATAAATTGTGATAAATGAAACCGATGACAATAATAATATAATCAGTTTACAAAATGTTGAATGTTATTGTATTTTTTTATTTTTACATATACATATATCTGTATACGATAGTAATGTGTTATATGTTTTTAAAAGTTATAGCATTATATTAATATATCAGTCGTGAAGAGAATTTTTCTCTTCTTCTCTTTTTAACCATATATCGCGCACGGAGGTATGGTATATTTCAAATACTTGAAGATAAACTTCACGTAAAAGAAGTGCAAAAAGCAAAAAAGAATTAATATGTGAAATTAATTGAAAAAATATGTAAAAATGGCTACAAAAAGCTACAGAGGTCCGGGGTGTCCAGTATATATGTTGAACTGACATGGAACGGACAGCCTATTCAATAACAGCTAAAGTTATACTGGTCCTTGATATAAAACTAACATTCAAAACTTAATGACTTATGGTCACCAGGCCACCAGGTGATCTCTAGTATCTATTTAAAACTTGTTTTCTTATCTCGACTGTCTTTGGTATTATAATAATAATAATAAAAGACTGAATAATAATAACTCGACACATCTTACGTACGGCCGTTTGATCCCAAACTAGGCAGAGCCTGTACTATGGCAACCAGACTGGTGATAAAACTTCTAAATACATACATATTTTAGACTAGCTGTGCTCACGACTTCATCCGCGTGGAATAGTGGAATCGAATCAACAGCCTAAAAAATAAGTTTCAAGCTTTTAGCTCTAAATATGGCCATACATCCATACAACTTTTCATCCCAACCTTTCAACCCCTTACTTTTTTTCGCATTAAAAAGTAACCTATGTCCTTTGTCAGGCTCTAGACTACCTGTGTACCAAATATCATTTAAATCGGTTTAGTAGTTTTGGCGTGAAAGGGCGACAGACAGAGTTACTTCCGCATTTATAATATTAGTAAGGATAATCTGCATCCAGATACAGAATAAACGATCATGCTCATAACACAATTATTCGGCCTGGGTTGGAATCAAACCCACGACCAGGCTCAGCAATCAGGATCACTTACCACTAGACAAACAGGCCTTTTCTTTTTTGGTCTGTCAATATTCGTAGCGACTGTGATCTACAGCTTCTAGTTTTTCTCATCGGTTATATTTAGTTTTTAAATTGTTTGTATTTTGTCTAATCCTACTTATGACCGAGCATTACACTCGGTGAGTTTCAGAAAAAGTGGTCTAGGATCTCGAATGGATTTTTATTTCAGTTAATATATCTACTTCATTGTTTTTGCAACGGAGGAATATGGCTTTTAGAGGGAAGACAAATTTTTCGTTATAACTGAGCTACATTTCATTCCAATAATATGTATTGTAAAAATATCTTAACACTAGCAAACCCGCCCGGCTTCGCACGGGTACAAATTATACACCAAAAACTTCCTCATGAATCATTTTGTTTATTAGTGAAAACCGCAGGAAAATCCGTTAAGTAGTTTTTCACAGACAGACGCGGCGGGGGACTTCGTTTTATAATATGTAGTGATAAGAAAATTGAATGTAGTTGATAAAGCATACAATGCAATTATGGAATCAGTTATTGAATAGATGTAAAACATATTTTTTTATGTACAAATGGTGATTATATAGAAAAATACCTCAAACTGAAGTATTAATATTCTAATTACGACTGAGGAAACTCGTTAAATATATTTATTGTAATTACAATATATATGTATAATATCAACATATAACTACAAAGGTCTGTTGTTTTTGGCTACTCTGAAGAATGAAAGGTTTTCCGTATATAAGTAAATAAAAAAATCATTCCCCATTTTAATTATTACAAAATCACAGGCGATGTTAATTAGTTTAACCTTTGGGCTATTTATTCTGTAAAATTATTACCTAACGTTAAGGTTAGAAAAGTAAAATTTATATTAAAAAATAATATATTTTTCCAAAATGCCAAACCGACTGAGTAATTGGATAAGCCAATAATAGGTGCTGTTAGCAACAGGACGGAATAGTACCAGACACAAAAAGAAGGTTAGGTATAGTGATATGACAAGTACGTGAGGTCAACAGAGAGTTTATTGTTTCAGTTAGTTTAAAGTAGGAGCGTGTCGATTTTTAGCTTGTTGAACTTCAAACGTCTTGGTCATAGAAAAAAAAAAAACTATTGTATATGGTAAGACGGTAAAATGTTACTGTGTCTATTAAATTTGTGACGAGGATGAGGAGGTAAGCGACAGCTTTGTAGGAAATGATAATGTTCTTTTGTTTTTCTCTTCTTGTGGAGTGGAGAATGAGCATAGTTCCACAGGAAAAGAAGTTTGACATAATTATTGCCACTAGTACCTTGGGAAACCAGGTGGAAAATAATGAATTAGTGAGGTATTTTTAGTCCAGAACGGCAGCTGTTATTGAACATTTACGTCTTTGTATGTGCATTCGTCGTCACTTGTCGCGTAGGTACATATTGTTCAAAACAATAAAAAGATCGTTAATCATAGGAGTGATGACGATCATCAAGTAACAATAACGGTCAATTTTGCAAAGCAACAATACACTTTTAATATATAAACGAACTAGCAGCGCCCCGCGGTTTTATCCGCGTAAGTCCCGATCCCCTGGGAATATTGGGATAAAAAGTAGCCAATATGTTAATCCAGGTCTCCAGCTATCTACATACCAAGTTTCAGTTCAATCGGTTTTGTAGTTTTGGCGTGAAAGAGTAAAAATCATCCATACATACATACATCCACACATCCTCACAAACTTTCACGTTTATAATATTAGTAGGAGACACTCCGATATCAATATTAATGAGCATAGACGAAACACTTTCTTCTACAGAACCATTACTACCAAGATTACTAGCGTAGAGTTATTTTCTGTTGCTGACGGGAATAACCAGTACTCCATCGTGACGGAGAGATTGGATTGGGCAAACACAAGTCGTAGCGTTGGAGTCTCAACTGCCGGTAACAACTTACCACCAGGCTTGCCACGTACTCGTTTGCTAATTTAACATAAATAAATGAGTATAAGAGTCAACTCATATAGAACGACAAAATGCTCAAAATAATGCTTCAAGCTATTAATCGTGTATCGCGGTCTAAGCTACTTTCCAGCTCTAGACTGCGTTATCCGAGCTCTTTGAGAGCTCAAGCAAGATTTCCTCTGAGTCTCAAATTTACACGATAGTGTAGATCAGATGAGAAACTCATTCGGAATTTAAGAAAAGTGACCAATAATTTTATGTAACTTAAGCACCTGGTACCAGACTATTGGCCGCCGGTCCAAGCTAGCAGGTATGCATACCTGCAGAGTCTCCACTACTCCATACGACACATTTTATTCGTCAGAAAATAAGTGAATCTTACTCTATTAACGCACCATCCCACTACTCTTTCTATTCTATTTCTTCCATTCCATCTCATCCCACGTAAGGTCATTGTATAGTAAAAGATTACTCTACAAAAGTCAATCACGAATTATTTCCGTATAATAAATATAAACACATTTATTCACTGCCGTGTGCTATTTTCAGTTAAGATCGGTCTTAACTTGTTTGTTGATATATGAGATATTTTACTCAATTATTTGGATTTCCTCCATTGTTGTTATAATCAATAAGTATTTTTGGACGTCCTTATTTATGTTCTTTATACAAGAAGATACTAATTAGTCTTTATATCGTTAGTAATAAAGTTGAGAATGTTCTTGGAGTATGATAAAGTTCAAAAAAATTTTAGAGGCCATGGACACATTTGACTTTGACTCGAATGCTACGTTTCTGAACTGCTACGTTCATTGAAATAAATACTGGTTGGTTATTCAGACAGGAGTCGAATTACAAGCTTCACCTTCAAACCATATTTTTTCAAATGATTGACGCTGACAGATTTTTTTTTTAATATTATTGTATAGTGCATCAAGAAGTGAATAACACCGTTTCTTTTACAACATTAACCCCCAAATTTTCAATATCGTTTTTGTGTTTTAACTAATTTAGTCTACATCTTAATGTTCAGTGGAATGAAAGCCTGGTTATCCATAACACAGGTTTTTACCTAGCTTGGAAACCAGGCTCCCACTACCTTATAAAAAAATACTTTTGAATTGTACCTACTTTTCAGTAGGTACAATTCAAACTTTTGAAATTCTTTTGAAAAAAAAGAATTGTATTTCTTATGTGTAATTGCTATGGGAGAAATAAATAAATAATTGTTATTGAAGAACGAACATCAATCTCTTTCATTGATATGTTGATAAAGAAGTATGAGAGCGTTTAGTAGTGCATGTAAGAACTCGTAAAATTATTGGTGTTATTTGTACGTTGTGGACACTATTCACCTAGTAACCCTATTTACCAACGAGTAGAAATCAACTTTAGCGTACCTTCCTGAAAAACTCAGATAGCCAAATCAAACGCTTTTATCATTCGCCCAGCGAACCACAAAAGAAATTCACCTAACCTTGACATATTTCACAACTGATGGACTTAACGTATATCGTTCAGTGGTGAAATCATCTAAGAGTCACAAAGGATATAATATATTCGGAAATGTAATACGTGTCTACACTGTTAAGTAAAATGTTTCATACTGCGATGTCACAAATATTAACAAATGTAATGGTAGAGATTTCCGGTGGAGATAATCATAAATTTATTAATTCCGTTTCAAAATGCGTTGGAAGCATAAAGCCATCCTCTCCCAGCCACGACTTACTATAATATTGAGACATTCAAAATATACAATCTTTTCGTGAATGGACTCACGTATAAATAAAATGTAAATTATACCAATAAGAAAGCTTAGAGTGTATATAAAACCAACATTTCAACATTATTTTAAAAGTGTCCCTGGTTTTGTAATTGAATTTCCGGTTGTTAGAATCTTTATAGGTTATTTTATGAAAAATTTATTAAGATATTTTAAATAAAATAAATGGTTCTTTCTACCTGCGGTACGAACAGTAGGCAGTGGTATTTGGAACAGATTTTTGAAGTGAAAACTTCTATAGCGGCGTTGTGCACTTTTTGGGATGGGTAAAAAATGTTAAACTCGCGTCAGGACACGTGACCTGATCGAGAATTCATAAGACGGAGCCGAGTTTCTTATATTTAAAAAAATATAACATTCAAAATTCAAACATTTATGAGGGGCCAGGAGCGCAGAACTTCCAGTGTACCCTTTGTATACATTTAGGTATGTTATTACCTACTTTTTATTTTTAATTTAATTATATATACACAGTTGTGTGTGTGTGTGTATGTATATGCAAATACATTGTGAAGTTATGTTTTCACTTCTGACGAGCAGTCCTACGACTGACTGGTTGAATTGGTGGATTTTCTGTTTTGTATCGAAACTTCTGACCCAAAATAAAATAAAAAAAATGTTATTGATACGAGTTTTATACTCACCCAATGTTACGATAATATATGTTTTATTGATGGATAGTGATAAAAACTTAATGTAATATCTGATTGTGTATGGTAGTGTCATAAAATAGATGAAAACTTAAGAAAAGGCATTCTGTAACAATACAAAAATAGTACAATTAAGTAATCAGGTGTCTGTCTATATGCGCATAAAACTATACCGTAATTCTCTGTAAAATATTTACATACACGGTGATGACTGAAAATAACAAAATGATTGACGATGAATTTGCGATTATTCCCAGTCGTCGTTTGTTAATTCTCAGTAGTTACCAACAGCCAACAAAAGACCGTCACCCCCCATCAGACAACAAATGGATTGTCGAGTCTTACTTTTTCCACAAAATGTGTCACTCAGTCACTCTAATAATTCCATGACGTTACTCTGAGAGGTAAGAGATAAATGAGTTTGACTTCATGTTTGACAAATGATTTAATAATATAATATTCCAGATGTGTACCTACATAAATACTAGAACCTTTTATGGAAAAGGAATATAATATGAATCTTTAGTCTAATAATTAAAGATGTGAGTATTTTTTAATTTGGTCTTGTTAGTATAACGTGAAGTGCTTTTAGATTTAATTAGTCTTGAAATTGTCTGTGAAAATCTTTTGTTTATAGAATTTTCCGCCAAAAATTCCACGAACAAAATTTCTGCCAACTGATAACAAGATGAAAGTTGTATCAATGGAATTCTCCTAGGAATGTATCACCTTATACGTACCTGTAGGGACTAGGAAATACTAGTGAACTTTCAGGAATATTTCTGCCAACACGTGATTCGATATCTGTTGCTATTTGTCTTACTAATGCTGACGGTTATACTTGTGGCCATTACAAATAAAACTGCTATTCTAAGACGTGTACCAAGCACCAGAAGAGAATAGAATAGAATCGCGTTTATTTGCTTTGAATTTATGTAATCTCTTATTAACACTATGTTATAAAGTAACAGACAAAATAAAATTGCACTGAAATTTTATAAAAGTTACTAATGAAGTGAAATATAATAAAAGAGGAGAAAATGGAATCTTAATGATTTTGCCTATAACTAAAGTAAAAGAAAACTACCAACACATTTACTTATGCTTATGTCATTTATTAGATTATTTATTAGATACCTGTTAATATTATGATACAGCAATTTATTACTAACTACATTTCGTGATCGGTAAGGAGTTTTTTTAATGTTATAATAACATTTATTAAGGAGCTTGAATTTGCAATTTCAGTATTACATGGAGTAGGAGGTTTGACCTGATACAAAGGCGAGCACCGAAGATTAACTACGATTCTAAATACCGCAAGTATTGTTCTAATCACTTGCGTAATTTTATTAGTCTGGAATGTTCTCAATCTACAACTTCATCTTTGCCACCAATGGCTTAAGACTGCATTTGCACACAACCCTTCAGTAGGAGGTATGTATATCGTCACACTTTAAAACCATTCAAAAGAAATGTCCATCCAGATACTCTAATTTTTTATAATCATGGTATCACTTCTTAGTCGGACACTAATGACACGTCACGTCAAGTCGTTGTCAATTGTTGCCGCCTCAGCGATCCTCCTCCATCGGTCCCGGTTAGCTGCTTGGCGAGCGCAGTCTGCGATGGGGGTTTTTATCAGAGTTTTAATGGTGTCGGTCCATCTAATTGGTGAGCGACCTCTGGATCTTTTGCCTTCCATTTGGCCCATAATCACGATTCTCATCGTAATTTCGTGTAATTTGCCCAAAAAATTTAAAATCATGGTATACCCATGGTATTTTTACAAGTAACTGTAGAACGGGTTTGGCCATACGTAATCTGATATTTATAAATACAGTCCAGGAAATTTAATCAATTAAAATATCTTGAAAAATAAGATACCTTATTGTTTTTATTTCCTTCTCTTTTTTTAATTCAAATCATCACACCAAACACTGAAAGTAAATTTACCCTAATTTGATTTCGTAGTCATTTATCGTATTCTATGGCCACGAGAACGTCAAGTGCTTAAAATTTATCGCAACATTGCAACACAGTTAAATGTGAGGCCAATGTAACATAAAATCTTATCATATAATTAAGAGTTCTGGAAATAACTATGTACTATATTATTAAGTAAAAGGAATCGAGAGATGACCAACCCTAACTGCCGGCAACTGTTCCCGAGCATGACGCACGCGTCGGTTGCTTCGTTTGCCCGGTTATTACCAAGTCGTATGCAGTCAGCATGCCAGGTTCCTATAATCAAGAAACGATTCGTTTTGCGAATCATTTATTGAATATAGGAACCGGGCATTAGTGAACTTCAATCTAGGTCTAGGTCTAAGTATAAAAAGGCGTTTCATTCGAAATTTGATGGTCTCAATAATTCGAACTTCGTCCAAAACCAACCTTAAATTGGTTGGCTAACCAAAGTCCAAGAGAAGACAAAGATCAAACAATAAAGGGTGAGTGTTTTACAATTGCCTTTATAATTAAAATAGTAACAATATTGAAACTTAATAAGTTTCAGTGTACTGTTTTTGGAAGAAAAAACCTTTGGGTTGATGGATATTGTTTATTTCAGGCAAGATTCTTTACTTTATTATTTTAGTTGAAAGGAGGTGGAGTCAGTGTATAATAATCTTTTAAAGTTTATTAGGCATCTTAAGTGAGAGAAAAAAAAAGAACATCCAGGTTTAACTAACAATCAGTCCTTTCGTAAGGACAATTACTAATTCATTTATCTCTGTGTCTGTATATGCATTATAACTAACTCTGTGGTGTATCAGTATTTATCCAAAGTCTCGAATTTCATTCGCTAATTATATTCATATTTAAAAATTAATGTACAATTTATTTCGTTACTGTTTTCTTATCTGGACTGAGGCCATGTTTAATGTTTACACAATTCTTTTGTTTCGGAGAGTTTTGTTTTCTTGTCCTACACAATAAATAATATATTCACATTGTCTTTTGTGTCTCTATTGTTCTATAAGAAAATTTCACTGATACGGGTATTTTAGGTCATGAGCTAACTGCAGATAAATGGATATAATTATGGGACAAAACTATATTCATCTGGGATTCAGATATACCGCCATCTGGTGTCGGGCGACACCACAATCTGCCTACCCTTGTCCCAATTGTATTTGGGGTTGACGCAATTTGTTTTGTTCTTTGATTCTACTCTATCATTCGTCATGTAACTGCTCACTTTCTTTCTGGCTATATCTTCTTTCAATCAGTCCATCCACCTTTTTTTTGGTCGTCTTCTTCTTTTGTACCCGTCAAATTTTACACATAAAACTCACTTCATCACATTTTGTTCATCACTCCGCATCATATGTCCACCCCACGATAACCTATTGCTCTTCAACTTTTCATTCACGGGCGCTACTTTCAGGCTCCCTCTAAAATATTCATTTGTCCTATCCTAGTCACGCCACACATCTACATTTCAGTCGAAATGCATGCCTCTCCCGTTTAACATATTTACCCAAATTTAGCATCTATTATACACCGAGTTGCCAAGAAATGCCTAGGGTCATGTAAATAGACATGCATACAAGCACAATCTGTACTAAACAGAAATTGAATATGTGAAATTCGACGTTACAGTCAGATCCAGAGTTTTCACTTCAAAAATATACATAGACATACACTCGGCATGTCTATGTATATTTTTGAAGTGAAAACTTCTTTAGGCACGTTTGTGCACTTTTGCTAAGGGGAAAAAGCACTGAACTTGTGACCGTCGCATTAGTAATACGTATATAGATCCACTAGAGGGCTCTAATCTAAACATTGAGTTCTGTTAGCTCTTCTTTAATTAATGTCACCAATCTGCTAATGTGACGTTTTTTCCACTTCTGTCGACAGTCCCATGACTGCCTATTTTTACTGAAAACTGTCTCATTGTACACATCATCATTTTCATTTATTTTGTACTTCTTGGTAGACTAAAAGTTAGTCCCATCTTTTTATCAGACATTAAGATATATTTATGTTTTTACATTGTCATTATTTAACATTCTTAAAGTAACCATCATCTCCCTGACGATATTTAATAGTGAGCCCTGCTTGCGTGGTCTTGGCATGGTCTTATTTTTGTTCATAATCAAACAATATACCTTGTCCATATATTGTACGGATCGGCATGTTGTCATATTCAACATGTGCTATTTTTAACTTGAATTATTTGAATAAATATAAACTAGTTCCTCAGTTAGTTTGCTTCGTTGTTTCGGCTATTATTTATTCAACAAGCGCGGATACGTCTATATCACTGTTTAGATTTCAAGAACAATGATTATACGAAAACGTGGAACGTATCTTTTATCCCAAATGTCAGCGTAAACTATATAACCGTCATTGCATCTTGTTCAACAAATATGGTTGTTTCTGAAGTATTCTTTGAAATTTGAAGATATTACAGACCGTGAAAACATTTCAAGATCAATAGTTGCATGAGTCAAGTACGCGATAACGCGTTGGTTCCTGGAAATGGGAGATTGAGTCGAATCGTCTCAGTGCCGCGCCGCTCTCTCGTCGCCACTGAAATTTGTTTACATCCATTATGCTCGTACAAAGATTAAACTGAATCTATGCAATAAATAACCTTGTGTAATAACGACTTCGCGTGTTTCCGAATAATAAACATGTGTTTTCGAAAATTGTTTATATGGTCCATATGGTTTTTACGCTACATTCGCGGTATTGATGCCAACATTGTAACTGTCGCGAAATGCTTGTTATGATGTTTTTTTATTACATGTTATGATGGGTTTTTAGAAGTCCAACATGTTCAATGCAAATTCTTAATCATATCCTAGACCGGTAATTAATATATACGTAACGTACGAATTACCTAATTATTACTTATAAAAACTTATTTATTTATGAGTTACTTATAAATTTTAGCAGAGTAAAAAAAAATGCCAAAGATGGTCTTCTGCAATCAGCGCCTCTCTGCTTCGTATTAATATTTGTGTGAAAATTTCCTGGAAAAAACCCTGTAATTCGGCCGATCCGGCGATGGAATTCGGTACCGTATCATAACTGCTGGTAAACACAGGTATAAAAATAAATCATGACACCGACGAGCCGGTAAAAAAAATATTAAATTATAATTTAAAATGTGTTGTTGTTTGTTGTGGTTGTTGATTATTGTACAATAGAAATATACGCATAAAAATAAGACAAATATATACAATATCTAATGAATAGGTAGACTTTTTTTATTTTTTTTATAAAGATTGCTAGTAACGTGGGTCGCACATTACTAGTAATCTTGTTAACCCCTCCAGCTAAGCTTAACGCTTGTGTTAGGAGTGGGTTCACGACAGTAGTGCACCGGGTGGGGTTCGAACCCGCAGCCACTTGATTGCAAGTCCGACGCCTTAGCCATGACGCTACCGCCGCTTTTTATACCCTCGTATATAGATTTATACCCTCCACGTTCTGAAACCACACCGCATTTCCCAAATTGTAGAACCCTTATCTATTATAATACTTCTCTTTCTTGCTTATGGAGATTTCCTGTTCTTCCATCTCTTTATATGAAAAAATCTATATGAGAATGTTGAAAATTTAAAATCCGTATCCTAACTTAAGGCACCGTGAAGGTCTTCTTTACAATGGACTTCAAGGGCGTAAAAATATAACTTAGAAACTTATTTTTTAATTTGTATTTTTCGTTTGTAGTGAGAGTATGCACTGACAAAGAAAAGCTAAGATGTGATTAATGTTTTTTTATAGGATTAAAGTGGAAAATAAATGTATTCACTGTTGGAACCGGTTACTAAAAACTCCAAAAATTTTTTTACCATTAAAATATACCTTCTTTCAAACCAATACCATGACATATAGTATTGTAGCCCTATTTGGAACTTACGCCCACAGATCCTGTCGACCCATGCGACGGACGTGACCCATCTAATCCATAATAAAGTGTATATATTTCTGATAGAACGGCTGCATTCTCAGTTGTTTAATAAATTAGAGAATATTCTAGCGCCCAGGCACGTACTATGTGGGAGAATTTTTTAATTAGATTAGACAAGATTAATATTATCTTAGCTGCAGTATTAACAAAGCTGCCCTTTCATACTTTTATACGTGGGCAATTGTTAGGTAATACCAAGAGCCTTGATTAACTGACATTATAAAGTTTATATTTATAAAGAAATAGCTAGATGTTTAACTATTACGTATTAATGTACATAGTTAAAAAACTTAAAAACAAGCTTTAATACCGAACATCAATATTTCAAGTGGGAGAGCCATGCTTCGGCACGTATGGGCAGGCTCGACCGGAGTGATTCCACGGCCTCATGGAAAACCGGCAGTGATGCAATGCTTACGATGTTTTTCGCCAACTGAGTGAGGTTACCGGAGGCCCTAACCCTCCCCTTTTCATTCCTTTACCCTACTCGCAACTTAAAGGCTGGCAACGCACTTGTTACTCTTGAGTTGCAGGTGCTCGTAGGCAGCGGCAGCCATTTACCATCAGATGACCCGACTGCTCGTTTGCCCCCTATATCATAAAAAAAAAAATACAAAGCTGTGGAAATCGGAGCCATTTGGCTGGGGAATTAGTTCTACCCTACTAAATAGTAAGGTTTAATAATATACCATGTAGCCTATGCCAGGATAATGATAGCATGGAGTCATTAATAAACTTAATAATAGTAAATACGCCTTAATAAAAATAATAAGAAGGAATGTAATACTTTGATAGTAACCTTTGGCAGCTGGATAAAGGAGGGGCTCGTGGCTAAGTGGTAACCGAGTAGCTTAGCACATTACAAGGTTAAGTAACACTAACCAGGTCAGTCTTAGGATGGGTGACCATACTGACACATTGAGACCCCTCCGTGCCTCGGAGAGCACGTTAAGCCGTCGGTCCCGGTTACCATTCAAAGTCCGACAACCTGGTCTAACTACGGAACTTTGATGTCGCTTAGTACTGGAGTTGTGGAGGTCTGATGGCAGTCGCTTCACGTTTAGGAAAAAGCGCGGAGGATGAAAAGGATGATGTTTGGCAGCACGGCAGGTGTAGCAAATAGTAGTGCACTTTGTGCCTTAAAAAGTCTTATACTTAAATACTGCATTCCTATAACCAAGAAACGATTCGTTTTGACTATAGGAACGCGGCAAAAGAAACTCGGTAACCAAGAACACGTAATAGTTTTCTAAACGTAGGAAATAAACAAAAATTCAGCAGCAATGTAACAAATGGCACAATAAACCCATATGACTTTTTACTCTATGAAATTTTATTGATAGGTACTTTAGATAAGCATACGTTTGATCTTAAAAAATACTTATTGATGTATGGTAAAAAAAATATTTGATTTTTTTTTGATTAACAAAATTTTACACTGTTATTATGCCCTGGATTGTAAAGTTAATTGTTATTTTCTGAAGCATATGACAAGTTCTACGTGTCGTAGAGGGTAATCGTAGAGCGTCTGCAGGTCGTAGCACTATACGTAGACATCCAACCAATTGTTAACTAAAATATAAGTGTTTTCTATTCATAGGCAAAGTCACTTAGATCTATTCATCTTACAATGATGATCACGTGTTGCGTAATTGTTTAAAATTTTCACGTGTTGGACTAGCTGTTGTGGTATGTTTGAGCTCGGCTTGTTTGAGCGTCTGTCTGGCATATCTGGTTGGTAATATTAAACGTTGTTGTTTATCAAGAAAACGAGTCTCATAAATTGAACTAGTTAAACTTATATAATTTATCAGAAGGCCAGGTATATTACAAATAATATGTATTACCTATTACAGCCGCTGATAAATGTCACAAAATTCTTCAATTTATTAGTAACTTGCTTGTTTTGTTTTGTTAAAAATTGTTCCACCACGTATTTTTTAGTAGCCGCGATGATGATGATTAAACTTAACGTATTCTCTATCTCTCTATTCACTACATCTACGGAGAGTGCGGGTAGGGGGAGAAGAAGGAAAGAGGGGGAGGGGGAAGGTTTAGGGCCTCCGGTAACCTCACTCATTCGCCGAAATACAATGCAAGCATTGCTTAATTACTGGTTTTCTGTGAGGCCGTGGTATCACTACGGTCGAGCCAGTAAATATGTTTTTATTTTTATAATAATTATTATATATTTATAATAACTATTACATTATAATAAAGCTTTGTTTATTTGTTTCCTCTCCCTTCAACTCTCAACAACCTTTTCTCCTCAACTATGAAATCTACCAAAGTAATTTGAAATAATCTAGTCGCGCTGTAAAAAGCTCATTTATTGAGGCTCTGTAACATCACCCATAACGCGGAGAAATAACTTTAAATTTCAAGCAATCTTGTAAACCATAGTAAGTACTTCGATGGGTAGTCCAATGGATGGATGCGCGAGCGACATACCTACTTAGTACAGCGACAGCGACTACCATAAGGCAAAACCACTGATAAATATTTACTTTTTTTAACTGAAAAATATATAAATTCACCTGTTATTAAAGTCAAGAAAGAGGTCTTTGTGAAAAACATCAAAGTCCATTTTCTATGATTGTTTGTCAAGACTTACAAAATACTTTCGACACTGTCTGTACCAGAAAAATGATTTACGTATAATAAAAATATGCATATGAGCTATTGAGTTTTATTCAGTGTTTACATCTAGCACATCACTTACAAAATGTTTATGATGCAACAACTATTATAGTGTTTCTAAGAAAAAGTTCTTGTGTTTGTCGGAGTATTCTTAAGCTTATGGAAAGTGGGTCACATACGAGTATATCAACGAGGAAAATATTATTTCCCAGACGAAGTTTTGGGACAACACTACGAGTCCCGAAGAATATTTACTTAAGTTACATACAACTAAACCTAAATTCGAAGTGGTCCAATAGCCGTTGTAACACAATCTTGGATAAGTTTGACATGGTTCCGATAGTGAAGAGATTGCGTGACTCCCACGAGGCATTAACGTCACAGTATCCCGGATATCCACATTCTCTAATTTATGGTCTTTGGAATGAGCACGCATCAAATTCGTCTCTAATTAATAAATGTTGTTTACCGTTGACCGTATTTTATGCGTCGAATATTGGAATTTGTTGGCGACAGACGTGGCAATTACGCTTCTCTTTATCCCTAAAGCCCCGAATACGATACATTCAAGAAACATAATAGAAAATAAAGTGTTTTCCTTCCTTATCTAAAGAAAATTGCTATCATAATAACTATGATAAGGACAATTATGTGTTTTGGGTAATCACATAACAGAACTTAAACCAACCTATATTGACATTTTTTGTTCTACTATTTAAGTCAATGGCTTGAAAAGACTTGGATGCCAACCCTGACCGCCCCTCGCCTTCTCCACAGCCACAGTCACAGCACTACACTCCAACTCAAGAAGAAGAAGTCTACCTTACTTTATCTCCTTAGTTTATAAGATTTTTTGCTGCGATATGCAGAAATAAAAAAAACTGCGTTACACACTATAACCGGTCAGAGTTATAGTTTGACCAACTAAAGACTGTCTCTTAGCACGTCGATTGCTATCGGGATACGTGGAAATAGAGTGGTACAAAATGTGAATCATTCCTCTGCATAACCTTAACTACAGGAAGCAACGTCTCTGTTAAAAAAAAAGAATAGGCATTGCCAGTATTATTTATCTTGCCTCGCTATCTTATTCAATCCCACATACAAAAAACTACCTAAACCTACACTACCGAAATGGCAGGCACTGGTAAACAAGCATTTGGCTTAATTGCTTATCTATAAAGGGATACTAACGAGACGATACATAAAACTGACTGACCTTAACAAATATATATTGTCGTTTGACATCATCATTTCTATACTTTCTCCCTGTGCCCTACTATTAGTATTTATTCGCCATAAACAAGGATTCCACTAATATGTGATTTCGATTTGACTCTTTTACCCACATTCCCATTGCTGTACGCCAGGGTTAACAACAGTTACCCACGAAAACACCGATCATTACCTTGGTAAGTCCTAGGAAAAGTTAGACTGTCCTCTAATCCGAAACGAATTTAATCAGAAGTTATATTGGTCTCGTTAGAAATATTATTTATCCATTTCTTTCCGTAGCTAAGCGGGAGGCAAAAGATCAAAAATATGTTATAATACCTATAGAAAAAGAGAGAGCACCCACGGACACATTAGTAGTAGTTGCAAGGTGTAGGCATGTGATAAAAAGGCAGCATAAAAAAAAATAAAAAATAAACAATAACTACAACACCATGTTCGCCCCGTAGAACTTGTAGACAGTCTGAAGGTCAGTGGGTAATAATTTTAAAGATGTTATAAAATACTGTTTGCTAGCTAGGACGACGCGTCCTACCCAAGAATAATTAATGGATAGTCACGTATAAAGGTTGTTTCTAACTTTAAAAAAATATTTGAACTACCTACCTTTTTTGACATCAAAATGAATACTATAGAACAGTTAGATACGGCCTGACAACGGCTAACAAACAACGTACTGAAAATAATGAAATGCGAGACGAATGTCTACAAAGAATGATTGGTTTTAGTCAATTTTTTACACTAAATGATGATGTTCTTTGTCCTCGAGAAGTACACGTGTTAATCGACAAACAAACATAATATCTGTGATGTTATATACCTATATTAAAGTATGTTAGATACACTACCTTGTTATCTATTTTAAAAGACATTAATTAGGTAAGAGTATAAAACAAAAGAAAACTGATTCACTTCATACCACTTCGGTTATATCTGTATATGGTAATGAAAAGTGTTTATTCCATGTAATATGTATACCTACTTTGTTTTGATTATCTAAGGTATTATAAATAACTTCAAATGTTTTATTTTATCTTTGCATTTACCGTATAATATTTTTTCTACATCACCTCATGGTAGAGAGTGTCCTGGGCATTAAGTCCGCCTTTGTACTAACTGTGCACAAATATTATCCTGCTCATGACTACACTACCAATAATAAAGTTGTAATTTTTTTTCCAAAATCAATTTTTTTTCAAGCTTAATCAACCATTTTCGGCTACAGTTATGAGTAGCCTAAAATTTCATCACACCTTTCTGTAACATTCTATATATTTAATAGCTGTAGCTTCTTAAGATGTTTAGTGTCTAACGATTATGAACTATATAAACTAATTATTTCAGCCATTGGCGATGAATGTATTATGACTTACTGGCCCTGAGAGGTGGATGATTTTTATTTAACACATCTGTTAAAAAAAATCTTCAACAACAAAGTCGAAAAAAAAAAGTGAAGTACTTATAACTTACCATGGCTAATGTTCTCGTTAAAAGTATTTTATTATACCTTACTTGTAGTATCTTAGCTCAATCATCAAGCTTTGAATTCAATTTTGGAAAATTTCTGTTGCAATAAATTTCTCCTACCAAGTTTTTCTGGCTCAAAGTACTTCTCTAAGCATAAGCGTTGCATTTCTTCTTCTTGCAAATGTTTCAAGTTAGCAACATAGAAAAATTCTAGTGATTAATTTTTAAATACATATATCTGCGTCTTTTTGGTTGCTAACTAAGTCTAACATCAACATCGAGCTTAATATTATGTAGCACATAACCAATATATATAATATAACACACAGCTCTTTTTCAAAAAATGTATCAGGTTGGAAAAAATAGGGCTCATATAACACTTGAAGTATATGTATATTATCCTAGTTACACAAGATCGTGTAGGATGTAGGTATGTGTTGGCGTAGAAAAATGGATCTTACAAGTAAAATGTCCAATGTGTTCATAGCGTAATAATTAGTTCTGATATATATGATTGTGAGATACTTGATGAAGTAATTGTTGCTAGGTACTTTGTTGTTGAAATAAGATAATAAGAAGAAATAAGAAGAAGATGTTTGTGAAGTAAGGACAAACAAAAATAAAGATAGATTTGTGAATGAAGTGACCTCATATCAAGGTTTTATAACAACTAACTTTTGCCTACATCTTCACTCGACGTAATGTAGATTTGCTATTCAGGTATCGAAAGAGAACTTTTTTTAGAATGAAAGCCCTATGCCTTTTTAATACCTCTGACAACGCGTGTGCAAAATTTTATGATGATCGTTTAAGCAGTTAAGGCAAGAAAGCGTAATAAACAAACATACAAACACACTCTATTTCGCATTTATAATATTAGTTAGGATACCTACCCTACCCATTACAATTAATTTATCTTGATTGCTAACTGTGTAGATATCGTTATTGATACTACGATTAAGGCCTAATCTGATTATGAAGTATGTAAAACAATTACATCTGAATAATGTTTTTACAGAATGGTCTTAAACATGCTAAGCCCTCACAGTTGGCATCTTCATAATGAACTCTTTGGCCTCGGATGAATTTCATTGATTGATATTAATTCTTCATAGATAAGATAGACCGGCCTGTTGGCCTAGTGGTTAGTGACCCTGACTGCTATGCCATAGGTCGTGGATTCGATTCCCACCCGAGTCTGGGTGTTCTTTGTGTCCGTATTTTGTATGTTTGTAAATTCCCCCGCGACACAGGAGTAATTCCTAATGCGGGAGTTGTCTTTTTAAAAAAAGGGATTTTGGATGTAACTGTACTAGTTTAAACTAAAGTGTGTGTGTCTACGGAATTGAAATTGCAGGTATGTGAGGCAATTCTTCTACTGGACTCTCCTCATCCATTCAACTTTTCCCAACACCTAGTAGCTACTATGCCCTCAAAACGTCCAATTGTTTTTAATTCACGATATCGAATCCTTAGAAAAACCCACTACGCACACCCACTCACTACATATCTCTAACTAAATTAAAGCGTTGTGGGTTTGATCCTCGAATAAACAATTATTATGGGTGTTGTTCATAGATTGTTTTTCTGAATCTATATGTACATACTTTGTGTTCTTTAGTCGTATGTTTTTGAAGTTCGCACGTCCCACATGAAGAAGGTGTAGAACTTATTGTTGTGTTGTTTTTCATATCTCAAGAAAAAAAATAAAAAAAAGTTATCATAATCTCCGTCATCTTCTTGCCCTTTTCTTAAAAAAATTGGGGTCAGCGTCCTGTGTTTTCTTCTTTCACTCTCTTCTATCACTGGTCAGCTCAGTGGTTTTGTAAACGATTAGCTCATTTCAAATCCCTTTTACGAGGTCCATCCATCTTTTCTTTGATCGTTCTGTACTCTTGTATCCGTTAACTTCCATATATGAAACTGTCTTCATCACAGTTTTTATTTCCCGCGGAACCCTAATTCTTTTTCCAAAATAAAAGTAGCCTAAGTTACTCCTCATAATACCAGCTACTAGCATAATAGCAGTCTGCCAACTTGGTTCGTGGAAGAGCCATGCTTCGGCACGTATGGGCCGGCTTGACCGGAGTGATACCACGGCCTCACAGAAAACCGGCAGTGAACTCACCTGATGGAAAGTGACGATGAAGACGAAGATGGTGGACGCCTATCCAAGAGAAACCTATTCACTATACCCTTGAAGGTTTAAAATAATAATAATGTTGTTCATCCCTTTGCATCACACGATAATCCATACCACAACAATCTGTTGCTCTTCAAATTTTCATCCACAAATTTTTATCAATGATGTATTTCCAAGGAAAAGATGGCCAACTAAAGCCTACTACATTTTTTTAAGTTCAATACTACTATTAAATTGTTCAACTTTGGCTACTTTACACCGGATAGGAAAGGAGCCATGTGAAAAAGCAAACTGTAAATACCCGATGTTTATATTATTAGACAGCACTACAAATAAGAACAAATCTGGAAGTGCAGCAACAGTTAATTCTCATTCACAAAGCACTGTGCCAGAATTCACTAAAACTGTCTTTCTAACTATCAATTGATGATTTGTCAACTTTATGTCTTCTAAAGATAGTTAAAGTGAAGTCAGATAAAGATTTTTGATATTAAAAGGCATCAAGAGTAGAACTGCCACCCGAACGTAAGCGAAGTACTATGTCTTGACTGTAAATATTGAACTATTAATTTTGCATTGATTTTGTACCTATGTAAAGACAAAAGTATATAAGTATGTTTACCCGTGTTCAAGAACTTTTAGTATAAGCTATGCTTAGTTTGGATCTAAATAGCGAGTGAATGTGTGTTTTGTCCCGAAATATACCTACACACTTTACGTCTGATATTTACCTACTTGAATTTTATTCCAAAAACGATCATCCTTATTCTTGGCTTACATAAACATTAAAAACAATACTCGATTTCTTACTTACTTCTTAGAATTCAATGAAAAATGTTAGCAGCTTTCTTATTTTGATAAAGTGGAAGCGCAATGTAATAATTTTTAATTTTCATTAAATGGTAAAGTTCATCTGTAGAAAAACAATTAAGCTGCCTACGGCTATTAACGTTCGGTGTTTTGGTAAGCAAATTTCAAAGCTTTAAAAAGTTAGAGTTGTTAATGTAAACAGATAGAAATTTAAAAGATACATGAAAAGTATAATGGTATAACTAGGCCGAATATGTAGATATCATTTCTGAAATGATGATAATATAATTTTTTCATATATTTTATAAATTTAGAAGCTAGCATACATAGAGTCTGTGACAAAAAGAACACGGTAATAAAAACCTCTCAATCGCTCTTTTTCTTCTTCTTTTTAGGTAAGAGTGTGTAGTGTTACAGTAAAAGAAAACATGTTATACAGTTACTCAAGCATTAAATTAACAATTAATATTAAGCCATTGCTAAAACCAATGTCATGGGCAATAGAGAATTCTGCTGGAAACACTATTACAGAAATTAAGCTGATTGTTAAAGTTTGGGAGGATTACTGCAAGTCTTTGTTTCTGGATAACCAAAGGCTATTGGCACAAGGACCTTCTGTACTGAGAGCAGAAATAGAGGCCACTGTAAAACACCAAAAGTGTGGCAAGTCCACAGGTGCTGACGCAATTCCCATAGAAGTATTTCAGACCATGGAGAACGTTGGTGTGGATATCCTACACTCCATCTGCCTGTAAATATGAAATACGAAGACGGACTTGTTGCATTTCTTGTTCATCCCGTTCCATAAAAAAAGGCTGAATTAAAAAAAGCAACACGTTCCGCCTAACATCTTCCTAACAAGGCCCTTTTTTATACACTTAATACGACGCTACAAGCATATATTGGCCAGGAGATTGCTCAAAAACAAGCCGGCTTTGTGAAAGGAAAAGCGCGTAAGTGAGCGAGCTTTTAAAGATTAATCTCGTTAACCCCTCCAGCTAAGCTTGACGCTTGTGATAAGAGTAGGTTCACGACGGTAGTGCACTGGGTGGGGTTGGAACCCGCAACCACTTGATCGCAAGTCCGACGCCTTAGATATTACGCTACCGCCGCTTTTGGGTTATGAGCATTAAGTGGTAGAAGCTGTGCAAAGTGCTGTTCACTATGGACGTACCGCAAGTAAGAGTTGCGGTATATCTCATTAGGAGACTTTACGAAGACGGTACAGCTGCATTCGTATGTAATCGATTCCGGGAATGTCAAAATTCAAGCTCGTGCCCGACATGGATATATTATCTTCCCTTTCGTGTTTAATATCTATACCGAATACATATTGTGGATAGTTTTGGAAAACTGGGACAAGGCAAATGGTATCTTTTGCTTTTGGAAGAAACCAGTTCCGATTTTGGCTTCACCATGAACCGCTATAAAACCTAAATGATGGTTGTAGATCGTAAGACTAATAATATAATCGACCCGACCTACGTGAAATAGCTAATTGCGAAGTCAACCAGCGTTACATCTACCTGGGATCTACACTCTCAAATACTGGAAGTTGCGAAGAATGAATAAAAAAAAGACGGTGTGCCATGACACAATCAGCCGTGGAAAAGCTCAAGAAGATAAGGAAAAATCACCGCTTGACCAAAAACATCTAGGTTTGCCTAATGAGATGCCTAATATTACCTATTTTCCTGTATAGAGCTGAAACATGCATGATCAATCAAAAATCTCGTAAAAAGATTGACGCCCTTGAGATGTGGTGTTGAAAGCGCTTGCTTGAGTATAAAATGGACTGCTCACTGCACTAACGTTCCAATCAAACAAAGACTTGCTCCTTCCACAGTTGACGAAAGTGTTTGATTGGAATTTAAAACATCCTTACGTTTATATTGTCTGCAACGAAAGCTCATTGGGAGGATTGGTGGTACAAGGAAGAGTAGAAGGTCAACGTTCTCGCAGTCTTAATCGTCTACAAAGTGTTTCTTTACGGAATGTACACGCAGTTCCATAAATGGAGAAAGATGGAGAAGTCTTGCAAAAGCCGCAGCTAACTTATCAGATGATCCATGACCACGACCACTCTGCCAGGAATGCACGATTAAGAAGAAGAATTATGCCTTTGATGGGATTGTAAAGAGAGCATATAGGCACTTACCGATAACGCCGGATAACGGTATGGTATCGTGTGATCAAACTGACCTAATTAAAAATAAATAGAATCACAATCAAAACAATCCAAAGTCTATAATTAAACAATTCCAAGTACAATCAGCAAAGTTTAGTACGCAATTTAATTACGTATTTCCCACGAGTTAGATACTCCTAAATATTAAAATACAAAGTTTCATACAAATTCCTTATAATTCAAACAGTTTTCAAAGTAAAAAATATGTTTTTAACAAAGTAAATGAATTAATACCCGATCAATCACCTACGTAACTTTTAAGGCGAGTTTATTGGCATTACTTTACAGGTACATTCAACTTTCATTCCAATACTTTTATTTACAGATATTTGCAAAGGATTGAACTTTGAATTACCCGGCGTAGTATCTAATAAAATGTTTTGAATAAGGAATTCCATAATTTTTTCAAGAATAAAATTAGGTACTTAATGTATTTTTTTATTCTGTATTTATCATATTAATTATCTATATTAGTAGCCGTTCCCCATAGTTTCACCAACGTTTATGGTCACTGCTGCTCTCTTAAGGGCTGTAGCGTGATGTTACATAGTCTATACTATTCCTCATGAATCTGGCTTTCATATACAAAAAATTTTTTCGAAGCCAACTGGTAGTTTCAGAGATTAGCGCGTTTCAACAAACCAACAAACACGCAGCAAAAAACCTCTTCAACTTTATTAGATTGGTATAGATATAATAACGCGACGACCCCTAGAAGCGGAGAAGTGACTATAACCATAAACACAGATAAAAACAATTAGTTTGTAATATTTAATGTAAGTAGGATAATATTCATTAATATTATGTTTGTATAGTCCACCCAAATTATATTATAAATAAATAAACGTATTACCATAAAAATGTTAAAAAATAGTTGAATAAAGCACGTTACAAATCACAAGCCCAATCATTGTCTCGTTTTAAGGTGAAGTAAGTAAGTTATAAGTGAACGCCTTCAAAACCTTACTAACACAACAGAAAATCAGTTCGGTTTTTCTTCTGGAAAGGGAACAATCAGACTTGTCATGGAAAAAGCTCATGAAAATAAACTAAATCTGTGGATGGTATATATCGACTTTTTTTCTATTGATCGTGTGCCAAGGACCATAATATGGCAAGTCCTAAGAGCTTAAAATGTCCCTGAATACTATGGAAAACTCATTATGGACATGTACCATGTAATGTGCAAACCGGTGTCAGAAGTCCAGCTGGTCTGTCGGAGAATTTTGATATCAAACGTTGCCGTTGGTCGAGGCTGGTCAACTCCAGACAGCTATTACTTAAATATGTATAGTAGTCATTAGCGCGTCTATTTATATTTTAGAATAGTAGGTATGTTACATTGTCCTCACATTTCATTTACGCTTGTAAGCAATGTAACCAGAAATTTGTAAAAAACATTTTGAAAAAGAGTGTCCTTGGAGTTTCTTGCCTGCTCTTCTCCATAGGATCTACGTATTGGAAGAGGCAACTAGCTCCACGACTGACTTAGTCTGACTGACTCCTACTCCTGACAATTCAAAAATACCTATTATTGGTTTAATTTAAATAAATGGTTTTGATTTTGAAAGTAGGAGTTCATCAAGGTAGCGCACTAAGTTCCTTGCTGTTTAATATCAAAATGAACTACCTAAAAGAGAAAATCCAAAAATCCATACCATTTATATGCGGGTGATGTTCCTCTCATCTCAGGTAGAGTAAACGAAATTCAAGAAAATTTAGAGCAATACAGAAATTTTTTTGAGTTAAACGGATTACGCTTAAGCAGAACCAAGACACAGGTATGCAACTTCAACCACGACGTTAAATACCTAGGATCAGTAATTGTGGAAGACGGATCAATAACAGCCGATATTATGCACTGAACGATGTCTCGTTGGAATAAGTGGCGTACACTTACAGCGGTTCTCTGCGATCTAAAAATAATATTATATAAGATAAGATAAGAACCAAAGGCAAGGTCTACAAAACACCTGTTAGGCCTGCTCTACTCTATGGTAGCGAAACATGGGTCTCAAAGAAAATCCATGAGCAAAATCTTCATACTACTGAAATGTGCATGTAACAGTGGGTGGGTGAAATCACCCTCAAAGACAAAGTGATAAGACAAACACGTAAGGGGAAGTTTATAAAAACGCCTATTACTAAGAAGATTACAGAGTCAAGGCTAAAGCTCATCACACAATATACCGTCACGGTAACGGCACGGCTCCAGCCTAGCAATTAAGTTGTCATTCAAATCTGAGCTTTAAAACGTGGTCGTATAATACATTACATAATGTCAAAATGAAGAAGCCAACGGCCGGCAGTAAGCGCGCTTGCTGCAACTCTCTCTAAAGCACTCTAATTTAATTCTCATAAACCTTTTTATTAAAAAGTAACAAAATACAAAAAGTTAAAGTTGAAAACTGCATTGTTTCGGCAAAGTACGAAGAAGAAGAATAAGAAAAAACAAAGAAGTCCTACATCTTCTTTGCTTTCGCCCTTTCCCGTCACGCGGGGTCGGCTTTCTTAATCTTTCGGTGACTTTCACTTCGCTGGTGAGCATCGTCATTTTGTAAGGCCAAGCTTCTGCATGTCCTTTCGGACATTTGTCATCCAGGTACTTTGCGGTCTACCTCTCCCACTCTTTTTTTGAAGCCATAGAAAGTTAAAGAAATTTTTGATTTACCACCGTTACACACATTTTCATGTTAAGAAATAACCTCAAAACTCAACACATCTTTTAATTTTTTTACTGCTTATAAAACCAAATATTTAGATTTCTGAGACCATTTAAATTCTAAAAAACACAGCTATTATAGACGCCATTCTTCGCTGTCCATTCTGGGCCACTAGGGAGAATGGGTAATTCCCTTTATTTTATAGATTTATAGTCGTTGTATGCTAAGTCAGCGGCGGGCGGCATGCGGCGGTCGCGTCAAGTGGCCGCTCCTGAGTATCGACTCGCCACTTCAGTACGATATAAATAGAACCCACGGATTAACCACTATACACATTCATCACTTTTATTACTATTTTTACTCTTTACACTTACTAAAATATATTATACTAATTTACGGTGGGCGTTAATTTCTTCAGCTCGTACTTTTCAGGAAGTACTGGTGGAAACTTTTGAGTTATATTCCTATAAAAATCATTGTTTATGTTATAAACAATCTATCAAAGAAACATTTGCGAAACTTTATTATTATTTCTCTCGTAATATTGAAGGTCTTTCTTAATTAATATAAATATTAAATTATATTTACCACACTTGTTCCACGCTACTAACAGTAATCAGAGTAACGATCGAAACAAATCTGCACAGACCTTGAATTATTATTTCATTGTAGTTTAGCGTTCATTTAGTACATAATCAATGTAAACATCGTCAGTTATGAATTCATATTCATACAATGTCTTTGTCCCAGTTGCAGTATGGAGGAAGTTATTTTAATATTTCGCCCTTCAGATCTCATCCTGGTTTCAATGTTATTAATAAAAGTCAATAAAGAACTTCAACGATATTTTGGTGTTAGTGTCCCGATGTCATTCATATATAATATACGTTTTCATAAAAAGAACTGCTTGATATAGACTTAAAATTAGTCTTCTAAGAATAAATAAGATCGATTTACGGTACGCTTTCAAAGTCATTGATACGAGTATATGTAGAATCGTTCTAAAATCTCTTGATGCTAAAAATTTTGACAAAAATTTTGTTCGGGGTAAACTCTTCATATTTTCCAATGATAAGACATGAATATTTGAAGATATTATCGGCGTATTTATGTTACGTAATGCGGATTATTTTAATTTGAGTTCGATTAATTTTTGGTGTGCATTTTTTTAACTTATTTACAATTGAAAAGTTTTAATCACTTTCACAAGTTCATTACTTAAATAACCCTGATATGTTTTCTGTGTGTACCTAAGCCAGCTCTTATTTATCATTAAAAATGAGTGCTAACTTCAATATCTACTCATCAAAGGAGTGAGTCCAAGTGTTTAGTAATATCTTCCCAGAAATTATCTCCTGGAAGTAAACACATGCAGTGAATTATGTGTCATATTTCTTGTCAATTACGTGTCTTTTGTTGCTTTGAGGAGGCTACAAGAATGTATGCTTACCCTTAAAATCTATATTGTCTTCAGTTCTCCTCATCAGCACTTCTTTGGGCACTTGGGTCTTTGGATTAATATAAATCCTATTTACTTAATTTGAGATACTGGCCTTCGGAACGTTGCTTAGTGAAGTTGTACTTTATTGCAATATTATCAAAAACTGCCGCCCGATCAGCCCATGTTGTTTTCATACCAACCATTATCTCACGATATTGTTTTACACACAACGTTACCGACAGATAATGATATAATAATGTTTGCGTACCACTTCAGTTTAATTTAAGTAATATCATAAAGTAGGCCTTGTAATCAGATGTAACATAAATGTATGTCTATTTTGGATTAAGAGACAATAGTACTAAACAAGAGAATACCTGGAGGTCGAATGACGACCATAATTCGTTAAAAAAATTCAATTAAAAGGTGGAGCAAAGAATACTCTTCACCTATTGATATATAGATAATGCTAAGTGACAACTGTTAGTCTAACAAGCAAGCTAGGAAAAATATAAGAGATATAAGACCGCTAACCGCTAGATTACTCGTGTTTGTTTGTGATCTTAGTTCTCTTAGACCTTAGTTAGTTATTAGTCAGAAGTGAAAAGACATACACACATACATATACATATATACACACATCTGTATATATGTCATCTCAGCGTCACGGGCATGACCGAGTTCAGTGCTTATCCCCATACAAAAAGTGCCCAACGTGCCTAAAGAAGTTATCACTTCAAAAATAAATCTGGGTGAGTGGCGAAGGTGGCCAAAAGGCACTTTTTGTAAAAAACTCTTGTATCGTGATTGACATAAGGATAGATATGTGATTATATTAGAAATAGGATCACTTTCGTAGTACACTAGGTGGGGTTCGAACCCAAAATCTTATGATAAAAGTTTTTTGGGAATTTGTTAAACACTCTAGGAGCCATGCCGAGGACATTTTTATTAAAAAGTGCGCTTGTGTGGGACGTTGCATGGATTCTGTCATGTTGTCTTTGACTTTTTAGGGATTGAAAATGTTCTGGGTTCTGGATGCAATTTAATAAAAACTGCTTGCTCAAAAATGTATAATTCCGATAGAGTTAAAATTTTTAGTTTAGTTGTAACAGTTCATGTCCTCTTTACTCCTTTTCTTGAAAAGTGGTTTTGCAATAGATGTTTTTAAATTACTAGGATATATTCCTTGTTCAATACATAAGTTTATAATATGGGCAAGCAACAATGTTATGTTCTGCAATTTATTTGTACATTATATTTATTTAGATTTTTTATGGATAAATATTTTTGCATCTACACAAGCAATGTCTATGAAAACTTTTTGCAGCGCTTCTTTTCTTTGTGAGATACGTTGCTGCTTCAGGATAAGGACAAGGCGAGGTACAAATGGCTAAAATGTAGTACGTATTTCAAGACAAACTAAAAATACAACACACAGTATAAAAGCTTATCACAGAAAAATGTACTAACCGTCACGTAATGTAATCTTGTTTTTGTAAATTGAATAATGTTGATAATGTCTGAGAATGTTGATGATAACTCAAATGTCATTGTATATTAAGTGTTATTTTAACCTTTTTGACGTTAAAGTTCATTAAATGTCAAAGATCTTCTCGAAGACTAAATGATACGGCACTCAAAATGTTTTATATTATCAATGTATATTAAAGTTATTATCTCTATAAAGGCATTTATTGAGGAACAACTCATAATTTGAAACATTAAATTTTGTATAACCTAAAGCTGAAACACTCCAGACAGAAAAAATAAATTGGCAGTCATGGGACTGCCGACAGAAGTGAAAACTGAAATGAAACGACGAACTTAAAACGTCACATTAACAGGTTGGTGACATTAATTAATAAAGAGCTTTGGTGGCGTCCCTGTCCTTGTGCCCGTCCCTGTCCCTGTCCCTGTCCCTGTGCCTGTCCCTGTCCCTGTCCTTGTCCCTGTCCCTGTCCCTGTCCCTGTCCCTGTCCCTGTCCCTGTCCCTGTCCCTGTCCCTGTCCCTGTCCCTGTCACTGTCACTGTCCCTGTCCCTGTCCCTCCCTCCCTCTCCATGTCTCTCTGACGCTGTACATGTAAATATAAGAAACTCGCCTCCGTCTTACGAATTTTCGATCTCTTCATATTTTTTTTTTTAATATATGACACTCGGACACATTTTCCATATATATTCGATCAGGGTCACGTGTCCTGACGCGAGTTTAACATTTTTTACCCATCCCAAAAATTGCACAACGCCGCTAAAGAAGTTTTCACTTCAAAAATATAATTACAAAAGGGTGAAAACTTACAGGGTGACAAGCTACAAACGTTTAAGTGCACCTACTTCTTCTTTTCTCTGCATCACCCAATTGTTGACTGGTAGAGAATGCCTTAGGCCAATGCCTACAGTACATTAGTACATCGGTGGACTCAATAGTCCACCGATGTACTAAATGTGCGTAAAGATTAAAATAAAAAAAGGTAATAAAAAAGTTGTTCTTCAAAAATAAACCGAGTGAAATCTTTACTCTATGTTGGCGCCGCCCGTCCCTAGCACGCGCATCTATTTGTGTTGTAATAGTGGGTATATTCCACTTGAATACTTTAAGACACGCCTTCGAAACAAAATATAACACAGGGAAACACATTGCAATCGGGTATGTAACTGGTTCTTAACAAACTTCGGCTTACACATGAAATCCAACTATGCCTCTATACCTCCTTAACTTTTTCTTTTTTTATTCTTTTTAATCCCGGACGCAAAAGGAGGGGTGTTATAAGTTTTACGTGTGTATCTGTGTGTCTGTGTATCTGTGTATCTGTGTATCTGTCTGACTGTCTTTGACATCATAGCTCTTAAATGGATGTACCGTTTTTGAATTTTTTTTTGCTTAAATGACTTGACCGAGAGTGTACAAGGTACAATTCAAAAAAATCTGTTCAGCCGCCCGAAGATCATCAGCTCTACTCTAACCATTGAAGTAATTTTTGAGTCTAGGATATTTTTAATTTATGCTTGCATATTAACACTCGATGACACCTCGGTGTTAGAGGTTTGTAAGATATTTTTACAGTCCTACAAGTTCAAAAAGTAACTCTGCAATGTATTATTTCAAAACAATTGTAAATTTCATTGCATTTAATATTCACTGAAGTTTGAAATCTCACGGAAGATTGAACGTGAATAAAATTTATGAATGTAAATTCCGTTTTTTAACTTCACGTAATTTTGTATTAGGTTTATTCTACTTACTGCTTGTTACATAGTAAAACTCAAAATATTCTAATTATGATGTGTGTTGATGATAGGTATTAGGTACCTACAAAAAGACACATACATAAATTACACAAATTCAAATTTAGGCATGTCATAGCAGCTATTCCATTTGCATATTCCATCGACATGTCACATTTTTGGGTCAACTCCAATCGTTACCAACTCTTTTTAATCTCTATAGTCATGTCTCATCAGAAAAATATTTAGTTTCATTGCACGTGATATTTAGATTACAAAAACTTGGTGTACCGCTACGAGATAGACATGAGACGTGGGCAGCAATCGAGATCAATATTTAGTCTAATGTAATACAGCACACTCCAGTAAATTATTATATAACATACGTACATTGACTATCCGATGACTACCCGTTTCCGAAAGCTTCACATCAAATTCTTTCTCTTCTTAAATTTGATCATAAATAAAATTGATCCTCAAATTATTCGAAATCGTCAATTTAAAAAATTATTATTATTATTAAAAATTAGAGATCAGCACACGCATAATAGTTTGCTTTGTCAAATGCAAAATTATTAAAGAAAACGTAATATCATGTCTGCCTGTTTCGATTTGTAACCGCCCATTTTCAAATGGTTGAGCCTTGTGAGAAGAAATCGGGCAAACAAACTCACGGTCATTCTTTAAAAAAACCAGACAGTTTTAAAAATATTTAGTAAATTTTATTACACGTCATTTTGTTGTGTGCTATTATGTTATTAAAATTAAAAGTAAATAAACTAAAAAGGATATGACAGTAGGGAAAAAAGAAGAAAAGAAAAACAAAAGAGATGGCAAATAAGAAACATATTAGCTCACAATACATTTCTATTACATTTATGAAATAGCCTGTGAATCCAATAGAATTCAATCCCAAGCGTTTTTAACCTGTATATAATCCACAGAATATTTATCGTCCCTGCTCTGCTCCTAAGGTTAGTCGTAGCGTATTATTAAATAGACTAACCGTTCTCAAGTGTTGTCCAATTGTCTCAAGTACAATCCGACTGTAGTTCCAGAGTTTATGGATGTACCTTCGTAACTAAACCAAAAATAAAACAATATCTTCATCTTTATTATATACTAACTGTTCCCCACGCGGCTTCGCTCGCGTGTACACATTTATATATACATTAAAGTTACTCCTTATAACACCAGCTATCTGCCAGTTAAGATCCTATGGATATCGGTCCACCTGTTCTCCGGAGATTAGCCGGAACGAACAGACAGGCAGACAAAAATTTAAAATATATTTTTTTGGTATATACTCCGTGTTAACATTCGAATGCATTTAATAAAATGCTGTTATGTACGTGGGTCACTGAAAGTTTTTAGAATAGGCCAGTAAAAAAAGCAGCCGACGAAAAATTTATTTAAATTTCGAATTAGGAACTCTTTGGCAATCTAACAGTTGTTTTGGAAAATGTTAGACAGCAGCGCCCAAGAAGCAGGATCCTCTTGCACCACGACAACGCTCCAGCTCACTCTGCCAGACGGAGTATCAAATTTCATCCTCATCATCAGAGTCATCCTCCTTACAGTCCCGACCTGGCACCTTGTGACTTATTTATTTAAAAATATAAAAGATAAACTTAGAGGAATTCGTTTTATGAACCCTGAAGATGCCGTGGCTGCATTTGAAAAAGGAGTGGAATAGATCCCTAAAGAAGAGTGGGCTCACTACTTCGAAAAGCAATAAAAATATTAACAGGCTTCCCTTATTCCGTTTTTTATTTTCTAAAAACTTTCAGTGTGTACAGTACATTTCTATTTTATTTATTTGTAAAGATTAGAATACCATTATCCACAGTTTCACCTGCTTTTGTTGTTACTGCTTCGCTACTAAGGGTCGTAGCATGATGTTACATAGCCTATAACGTTCCTCAATGAATGCTCTATCCAATAGGTACAAAGTTCAAATTTGACCTATATTTCCAGAGATTAGAGTGTTTAAACAAACAAATAAACAATAAAAAAAAAAATCAAATTTTTTATATTAGTATTGATTAGAATAGTGGGCATTCAACATCACTAAGTACTCAAAAATCTATATTTCATAAAAGTCCATTTGTTATCACCAAAAGTAATTAAACAAGAAAACTCACGCTATAAAAATAATTAAAATAAGGTTAGAAAACCACCACTGCTATGAAACCAATATTGTATCAAAGAATAAAAATAATGTTTATTTTCATTTCGTTGTGCTTACTTTGTTAAATGAAAGTGAAAATATCTTAACGAAATGCATTATACTCAAAGCGGCATCAAATTTTGTATCGTTTTAATTACAAACACTAAATATGTACCTTCGTAACTCAACAAGAGTGCGGATACGTCTCTTAAACATAAAGGACTTTATTTTGTTTTCAAATAAAAAGTGTAACACGAAAAAAGTATGTAAATTTACTAATAATACACTTTTATTGAATCACAAGTCAAGTTATAAAAATAAAACGGTTTATTTGTCGCCCACGATATCCAACCAAAGTGTGAATCATACCACGATGTAGTATGTCGCCGTGGAAAATGTATTTCCAGGTATTTCAAAATTACGTTTCAATGACACTGTGCATAATTACTAGCTTACATATTGTTTGTCATTTGCCATTTTAATGAGATTAGTCGGTTCTCTGAAATGTGTTCCAGGAATCAACTAATCTTCAGACATTCTTCCATAGAATGAGCTTCTGCATAATATTAATTTATAATTGGTTTTAAACGATTTGTGTGCATAGTAGATGTATATATCGAGACTTAATCGCAGTAATATTTTAGGTTTGATAACTTTTTTTAGCCATCGCGTCGTTTCGATAGAATTGCAATGTGTCTAGTCACATATGGAATGTTGATGATTGACAGCTCAGTGAAACCCCCGTGATTTACGAGTTCCCCGTGATTCGTGACATATTCGGATATATATATGATTCGGATATACCGCGTATATTCTTCGCGTATTTTTCTGAAGTAATGGGGACGGTTAGTTGTACGGACCTGTAGTTGAAAAGAAATATAGTTTCAATCCAATTTGATTCTGTTGACTGACTCCAGCATATGTACAACATACGCAGACTCCGACGCTTTTTAAACGAGTGACGATGATTTGGCCCGTTCCGCAATAGTGCGTTTTCAATTTCCTACTGCGGACATTTCTAGGCCTCATAGACATTCCTCGGGGTGCCGAGGATTCCTGCCCGATGATGCTCCACTGACCTACAAGAAAGAATAGCTCGCGCTGTTTCTTCTTATTCCACGCAAGTGCGACATAATGTCACTCTCGGTGATTCCTAACTCGTGCATGCCCATAGCATGGTTACAGTCTAGTCAAAGTAACTACTATTATCCGTTGAATACTTCTCTTAAGCCTCACTGCATCTCGGTTCGACAAGCGACCTGTGCTTACCTGGATCGCATACAACCAATTGTGTTTGCCACTGTGTTTGTGTGAATTTAAGAGGGAATATTCGCACTGGGGTAATAGGTGACCTACCAAAGATCAAGTGAGAAGTCAATGCTCGAGAGTTACTAACTAGTTTTGGGCCAGTAGGCAGGAGGCGGCGGTGATAAGATCATACCCAAGGCTGGAGAGTTTGGTTCTAAGCCCGTCATAATACGACTTCATACATATCACGGATTAGATCAAAGAGATATGTCTGAAAATTACCTATATATTTACGAAATATATAGCCAATAGATAATTTTCAGACATAAACCATTCTTCACATTCTTCATAAATAAGGTTGGAACTCAATCCATGACTTCTAAAGTTTTTTCTTTATGCACTTAATAAATAGCGTGGTTAAGTATTATGATCAGTAATTTTTTTATTGCATATTACCTATTGTCTAAATGATTGTAAATAAAATATACTAAATTAATGAGGTTGCACAATCCTCCTGTTCATCTACGGTTTATGAAGATTAATGGGTATAGATTTTATCGTCCTAGTACAGTAACCATTGTTGTTCATCTCTGTTTAAGGTAACTCGATTACGACGTGGCTAAAATGACTAAACGTGAAAATAAATCAAATAAAAATATTTTCAAACCAAGACTAAAATTTTACCTAACCTAGCTTCGGCCTTGTCTGTGTCCAATAGTGACAAGACTTGTAAGAACGAGTGTAGTGACACGATTTCTGACGTAGCGTAAGATCACATGATTGCTGTTCCTGATCCTTTTTACATTTGACGTCTCTCTTTGAAATTGAAATAACTGGAGTATAAAAGTTTATGTTAGGGAAATCCACTTTTAGGACGTTGAAAAAAAAAAGTTGCAATATTTTGAATTTATAGCATACAATCAAACGAAATGGTTTATTTTAGCGTTTGATGCGATGCGTTAATACACGTCGACGTTCTAAACGCGAGATGCGTGGCGGCAGGACGCGGCGCTGCGGCGTACACGGGTCGTTCCTCCGGTGTGAATGCCGGATTCTTCTGTGACAACTTAATCTCGGTATCTTAATTTGTTAGGCGCCTGGTGGAATTTTGGTATGTCAAGTGCGCGGTCAATTACCTCACCTGCTATAGTTAAGGAGGTGATGGTAATTTAAATTTATTGTTTTATTGTCATGGATAGCAATGCAGAATAGTTTAATTAAATAGGAGGAAAATAATACAAGGGTTGGATCAAACTTAATCTGAGGCACGTTTTTAGGAAGTATACGTGATGTATATTTAAACACATCTCTCTGTATCTTAAGATGTAATCTGACATCTTAAGATACAGATTGAGATAAGAGACTGTTACGTACTTTAGCGTTAAATAAAGAGTTATCTATTTATTTTATTTATTGTCGTGTTTAATTCGAAGAAGATAGAGTTGCAATTAGATTATTAATGATCTATTGGTAAACCCATGTACGAGCTCAAGTGCAAGTCATGCTTACTCGTAGGTTAGGTCTAGATTTCGCTGTATGTATATTCGTAAGTTTTACATAATATTATTTTTCATTTAATTTTCTCATGGCTTAAAAATCTCTTTAGCGATTTTTGATTTCAGACATTTTACACAAAACCTTAACAAATTATACACCTAAACCTTCGCCATGAATCACTCTGTCTATTAGTGAAAACCGCATGAAAATCCGTTCAGTATTTTTTTAGTTTATCGCGAACAGACAGACAGACAGACAGACGCGGCGGGGACTTTGTTTTATAATATGTAGTGATGTAGTGATTGTTATTAGGTCCCTAACTTTTTAGTAATATTTACGTCTTTAAGGATATTACCGTTTATATAATGCCACTGTCGCCTATACTATAGGCAACTATAGGCTGGGGTGGAATTGACCGAAATCGCCCTACTTAATTCTTTTGTGTTTCTGCAGACACATTTTATACTGCGGCGTCTTATATACTGTCTACGGAGATTAAGGACGGTCGATAACCTTAAAAGTTGACCTCGTTGAAAAATCATGGCTTAGTCAAACATACTCCTTTTTAATAGTATTTTCGTACCGCTAAGGTTCCAGTCCCGATTGAGAATATTAAAATGTTTTTCATGTTAAAATTATCTTCCCGCTTTAAGAAAAAAAAATTGACATGTAAGAACCATACCCAATATAACCTTCCGTTTTCTCTTTGTCATTTACGGATAAAATAGTCTTTGTATTTTTCATTGCGCATAGTACATATGATGATAAGCCTGATTACTGCTCGGTTCCTATAATCAAGAAACGATTCCTTTTACTTACGGACGGTAAAATTATCGTTGAAAATTCATCGAAATTTTAACGTCCGTGAGCAAAACGAATCGATGGACATAAGACCATTAAGGCTTACACTGAAGTGGCTATGTAGAATCAAGCTGGCTAGGCTAGGCAACGGCTCTACCCGGGACAACCCATTGGTGCCGATTCTGTAACACCACTCTCTAAACTATAATCTGACTAAATTTTCTACAAATAAGATGTAAACCTTGTACACTTTGAAACAAGGTCTTATTTCAAATTTAAACAAGTAGGTAACATAGTCGCTATCGAAATAAGCAATTTATTTGTCGACTATAGTCGTCAGACTATAGTTAAGTTATAAAGTTTATTAAAGCGTGTCAACGCTTAAATAAACTTTAATACCACGTAACGAGAGCTGCTATTCCTTAAATGCCATCTCTTTTGCTCTGGGTTTTAGTAGCCGTCTTCGCAGGTGCCGATTAAAATAACGTCATCTTAGTTCATTTTGAACAAGTTTTTATACGGCATTTGAATAAATGGGGACTCTGCCTGCGTGGAAATAAAGTTGAGTTTACGTTGACAGATTTCAATGAAATTTAGTGGCGCTGAGATATTTCTCAATGCCAGTAACAAATGCAGATCATCAATCTCATCATGCAATCATATACCAGTAACAAATAGACCTTGTTACGAAGAAGACAAGCTTGATTTCATATGAAGAAATTCAGATTATAGTTTAGTGGAGTGTCATAGAATCACGGCCATTATCTCTAGTTTTTTCTCGTTATTTCTTTCTGTCAATAACATACGACAAAAACTGTATTTGTAAAAACATGACGTTATGAGTCGTCACAAACTTTAAAAAACATAATGATATGATAGGCTTAATTCGTATAACCTAATTACATACACAAATGTACTGAATAAACATTTCTAGCTTAACCTATATATTCGTTTGTAACTTGACCTAGAAACTATGAATAAAATATTTATCTGTTTATTCTTTCTGCCTCTCAAGTTCGTTATTTCATGTATCACTAAACCTATTTCACGATTCTGTAATCATTTACTTGGTATATTCTGCCTAACACAATAACCTTAACACCTACACGGTATAAAATTAATAGACTCAGAATTTATTACTTAATCTCAATACATCTGTTGACAGTTAAGATAGCATACTTGTCATTACTTTGAGTGGTTTAACTTGAGACTAGTGTTTGTTTCACAGTCGCCCACAGTCTGACGATGTTAATGTACTCAAGACAGTACATAAAATGAATGTACTATGACATTAAATTGGTACTACCATGTGTATAACAATCATTTTTGAATTTATTTTTATTACTTTTTTAAAAGACTAAATTCTTGTGTTATTCACCGCACCAAATTAGATGTTTGTGTAAGAAATCAGTTTACGGTGGTTGTATACTTGAAAACTTAAATGTGAATCTTAAATCGAATTTAGAGCTATAATAAATTGTTAAACAAAATTAATTATAATACATTTTATTAGTTTAAGGATAAGGAAGTAAAAGGTAATTACCCGCCAGAGACACGTTATTAATTAACCCTGCAAACTGCTTTCGCCTCGTGCAGCCGGGCCGTCGCGCGTCGTCCTCTTACAAATTGTCGTTGTCCTTTGATGCAATCAAAGCTACACTAGATAAATAAGAAATAAGACCTAACTTCCACTTATTTAAATTTAGTATTTTGTACAAATAATAGGAATCCACATTACGTTGTAACTAGTTAGTAATTATAATTTTTCATCATATCATAACTGTGCTTTCCATCAAATCTAAGGCTACTCTGTGTGATGATATTAGCCGTCAGAGGGTAATCCTGGAACAGCATTTACCCGCCATCTATCGTATCTAAAGTTTTCCATGCTTATTGCGAAAGACGTTAATATACGTCCTTATTATACGTCCATTGGCTAAAGTACCTAACCCCTCTCTAATAACTATAATATACTCTATAATCACTACGTATTATAAAACTAAGTCCCCCGCCGCATCTGTCTGTCTGTTCGCGATAAACTCAACAACTACCGAACGGATTTTTATACGGTTTTCACCAATAGACGGAGTGTTTCATGAGGAAGGTTTAGGTGTATAATTAATTAAGGTTTTGTGTAAATGGTTGAAATATGATGATGATTGTTGAAGATGTCGAAAAACAATCAATATATGCATCGCTACCAGTGTATATCTATGTATATCTATGTATATACCAATAATATATTTCTTTTCTCTCCAAAGTTCTAAGAGCATACGTGCATAAGCAACGTTCTCATTTCGTTCATCAGGAAAAATTGCTTAGTACGTACCAGTCAGGATTCCGATCTGGACATGGTACAGTAAAATGCTTCAATTTTGAACATTAGTACCTCGGTCAAAGATCTTGGTCTGCACATCGATTCAACTCTCAATTGGCAAACTTCGGTAACTAAAGCCAGTCAGATGGTAACTAATACTGACCTTGCATTGAATCTATGTTATCATTGGACTAAGTTTAAATTGAACCGAACCTAATTTCATTTTAATGTAGTGTCATGCATTCATAATTTCGTTTTGTTTTCGAAACCCGTAATAAATTATTTAGCAGATACAAGGATTTTTTTTAATTATCACGTGAATTATTTTTACTTCTTTCATTAAAATGGAATTAATTAAAAGATTACAAAGTGATGTTGGTGGTAATTGCATTTATTTCGTTTAGTTACTGTACTTTCATCATATATTTCAAATGTTCGGCTTCGTTAAACAGCTTTCCATACCATGTGTGAGTACATGTGTATGACCACGACCATGTGTAGTGACACGTGTGACTTGACTCATTTTATGCTATGTTCAAAGAACAGTACACATAAAGGTAAACAATGCTATTTAAAGTAAGCACCGGTTAAGAAACTTTCATGTTTTATGTTCATTCACCTAGACGGAATATTATTTTCTAAACAAGTTTAGAACGCTTGTACCGACTTTTTAGAACACGACTTACACCCGGTTTAACACCACTGTTAACTTCACAGCTGTGTCAGTTGAGCAATATTTTGATCAACCTTGCACAAACCGAGTGTTAGTAAATCTTTAGACATTTGTGTAATGGTTTACATAGTCACGTTAATTCAGGTTTAATCCCCGTACGGGACAATTACTTGTGGAATTCTTAAATAATTATTCTTGGTCTGAATGTTGTGTCTGTTCATTAAATGTTTGTAAAGAAACAGAGGGTATTTATGAATGTAGTACTAGGATTGTCTTTAATACAAAACAAAACAGTAACATTGGCTTCTAAACTTCATATTTTATATCATGTTTCAATAACATAATTTCTTGTTACACGGACTGAAGCTTCTCATTAGTTGTTGCAGGAAATTTAATCCCCTTACCTCTCAACAATGAATAGCTTTCAACATAATTTACTAGAAAAATGAGGCCACCTGAAGTTATTATTGTGTACAAAAGAAAATTGCGCAGTGCACTAAGGAAGCAAGTAAAATGATTAGAAGTCAAGCTTTATAGGTACGATGTAGATAATGAATATTGTATTTTAATATCATGGCAATGTTAAAATTTTATAGAACATTGCGAGACTTTAATATAACGAAGAAATCTATTAAATTTTATTAAGTGTTTTAGTATAGATTACATGCTTTCACATTGTGAAACGATAATCACTTATGATAGTTGGGTAGTGTGGAAAACTTGTACCAGGGAACTTAATCAAGAATTGTACAACTTTGTTAACAGTAAAACCAATAACATAACTCAAGTTCAAAGATCATTGACACATCGAAATAATTTGGGAGGTAGGTCCCTAAATTTACCGATTGCTATAATGTCAAACGAAATAGAATTCAAAATACACCGGTTTTATCGGGTACTGAGAGGCGGTTACAAGTCACTGGTCTAGGATCGGCCATAAGCTATCACCATGATTAAGCACCGCTGACACGGGTGGATCTATACATGCGTGACTGCTTACAAAATCATTTTAAAATGTAATGAAGAACACGAAAAGCGGTTTTTCGTCACGAATACATGACATGACAGCTGATATGCTGAGGTAACATTGTCCAACATCCCACCCTGGCAAGCATATATCTATTGAGGAAGTTCGGTTTGGATTACCTGTCTCTGACAATTCGTTCAGGTTTATCCTTAGCTATTGTCATCGTCGGGATTTACAAACCAAGGGGTTTTCACCCCACAAGTATAATTACTCTAGTACCGCATGCATAAAAATAACTGCTGGTAAGACGAAATATTCTAACATTTTTTTTTTATTTTTTTTTTATTTACACCTATCAGAACTGCTTATGTTTTGTTTTTATAATTTTCTGTTTCAATTAAGGAATATAAAATCATGTAAGATTTCTTTTTAATTCTTTTAATTTTTGGCTAAATATGAAGGAGAGATTTTTTTGGTGAATTCCATTTACGCTACAATAGTTTCATGAAGTAATTCTCATGCTCCAATCATTTTCTTCTCTCAGATAGGGCTAAAAAATTTTTTTTTTCTATGATTACCCAGCTTTAAGAAAATAGTATTTTCAAGAAACTTTACGTAATAAGCTATGAATGTTAGTGACCCCTTACCGTTCTTGCAAAGGTAAAAATTGATGCATTAAACGAAGGTCAGGAAATAGGTGGTCCGTGGAATTAAGCCTAATCACGAGGCTAAATGTAAGAGCAAATCAACGTGATCGTCTAACATTCTTTACAGCAGTCGATTGTGAATTTTATAGAAGTTTGACTTGAGAAATAAATAACTTGAAATTACATAGGACTACATATAATAAAAAAAACGTGTGCATCGTCCCGCCAGAAGTGATAACTTAAACTAATCTAAGTTGAAGCCAGACACACTGGCGCCGTAACGCGTTACGTAACGAAGCGGTTTACTCTCCCATAAGAAGTTTAACGTGGGAGAGCCATGCTTCGGCACGTATGGGCCGGCTCGACTCCGCTCAATACCACGACCTCACAGAAAACCGGCCGTGAAACAATGCTTTCATTGCTTTTCGCCACGTGAATGAGTTACCGGAGGCCCTAACCCTGCCCTCTCCCCTATTCCCGTCCTTTCCCTCTCCCCCCTCTCCTCCCCTCTAATCCCCCTCTCCCGTCTTCCCGCTCTTCCCCTATTCCCACCTTAAAGGGCGGTAATGCACTTGTGACTCTTGAGCTACAGGTGCCCATGGGCGGCGGTAGTCATTTACCATCAGGTGACCCGTCTGCTCGTTTGCCCCCTATAACATAAAAAAAAAAAGTTATCACTTCAACTTTCATGTGATATCTGTAGATTTAAGACATTTTGATTTATCATACTTTGTTTAGCATCATTTCATTACAATTTTAAAAATAAACTTTAGTTGACAGACTAGATGTAACACCTACGAATCAGTCAATACTTTTATAACTAATTTTGTCTTCAAAATTAACATACGCATTTCCAAATAACAATAATTGTATAATATATAAATGTATAATATAAGAAGCGATATTGCTATCAAACCTCAAATTTTTTTATAGTTTTGTCGTTGTCATTAAAATGTTACTTTCTGGAAATATTCTATTCATCCTTTACGCCAGGTCTGCAGCATATTGACCCATTTGACTTTGTTTTGTAAAAGCTAAGATATATAAAAATAATGAATATTAAAATGTCACCACCCTAACAAATTGTTCAGTATATCAAGATGAGTCGTAAAAAAGATAAATGTATAAAGTCGCACCTCATTCGTAGGAGGGTTAGTAAAACAACGTTGAAATACTCATAGAGACTATAGCCACGTGAAAAAAGCATGCGATTTGTGTCATTCTTCTTGCTTCAATACATATATACTACCTATAATACATATACATACTAGGTATACCCTATGGATTGGTCCTTGTTAGATTACCTACAGTGTGTTGTACTATTAGGTATTTATTTTGTCACAGCTTGATATTACAAAACTCATTTAAAAAAAAAAACAAAAGCTTCCTCAATAAACGAGATTTAGATAACAGTTTTTTTAGGGTTCCGTTCGTAAGGAACCCTTATAGGATCACTTTGTTGTACGTGTGTCAATATCATGAAATTTCATAAAAAGCAAAGTCTCATAGTACAAGTAAAGCAAAAAATCCAAAAGTCGTTAATTTGTTGTTATATCTGTCTGTCAATGTGTCTGTCAAGACCCTTTTCCTCGGGAACCCGTGGAGGTTAAGTTGAAATTAACATCAAATACTAATGTCAGTCGTTCCTTAAAGTTATAAAAAAATAAAGCTTCTAAATCAACAACCAAAAGAAACGGCCATTAAGCCTCAGATTTTAACAAATTTGAACATTTCGCAGGTTAATCAAAATCTATAGGGTACTTCCGATTGACCTACAATCATGAATTTAAAACACCCCGACTCCAAAATCGATTCAAAGATTAGAAAAGAGCTCAACAGATTTTCTTGAATTATATCTAAAAACACTCTCGGGTCACCTTTTAAACAAAAGAAACGCACTTAAATCGGTCTATTCGTTTGGGAGCTACAATGCCACAGATAGACAGACACGTCAAACTTATAACACCCCTTTTTGCGTCGGGGGTTAAAAATCATGAAATTTGGTTAAAAGCAAGGTTTGACAGCACAAGTAAAGGAAAAAATCACAAAGTTATTAATTTGTTGTTATATTACATAAACAATTGGTTTTGTGATTACAAACTTATATTTTGCGGTTGGAAAGGTGACTTTGTCGTACATCAATGTATGGGAGAGTATTTTTAGAACCGCAAAGCTAAGTTTGTCTTACACACGGGCAAAAATCTTCGAGAATTGATTCCCTTGATGGACGTACCATCTAAATAGAAATTTGTTTGCTTACGGAACCCTCGGTGCGCGAGTCAGACTCGCACTTGTTTGGTTTTTTTTATTATGAAAGAGCGTGAAATCAAAAAACAAACTTCAGCTTTCTAATATTAGTATTTCAAATTTATTTTTATTAATTATTTTTATTCTATTTTTGGATTGTTTAAAACTTATTTAGGTTAATACGCTCATTTGAATATAACTAGCGATCTATGTGACATTTGGTACGATTTAAAATCCACTATTTCACCTGTTTTAACTATTATGCCACTGAAATTGGCGCTGGTGTTTATTTGTGCCAACGGTCTACCATTAGCTTAATTAATTGCCATTAATAAATATTTTAAATAAAGATTGCATAAGTATATCAAAGATCCTTAAGACTATATCGTGAAATCAATATAAAATCTAATCCACATTAATTATTCCTCCGAAATGATGTTGAAAAGCAAGCCATAGTCGGAAGACTCAGTCAACTTTTAATTCGACATTTTGCTCACGTTGACTACGTTTTTCTTATTTTGATTTCTTCTTTCATGACGAATTCCACTAATATTATAAATGTGGAAGTTTGGATGGATGGATGGATGGATGTTTGTTACTCTTTCACGCAATAACCACTGAACCGATTGCGATGCAACTTGGTATGTAGATAGCTGGAGACCTGGATTAACGCATAGGCTACTTTTTATCTCGATATTCCTACGGGATCGGGACTTACGATGGTGAAACCGTGGGCGCTGCTAGTATTTAATAAAAGGCCCAATGATTGCCTCGCCAATACTAATGTTGTTCAAATCCCACATGGGAAAAATATTGTGTGAACCACAAATAGTTGTCTAGAGTCTGGGTGTTCTTTGAGTCCGTTGTCTAAATGTTTATGAATCCCCCCGCGACACAGGAATATTATTAATGCTCCCGCTTGCCTTTAAAAAAAAATAAGTCAGTAAAAAGTTTGTCATACGAATAAGAATGGCGGCTTCTACGTCCCTTGTACTATTGATGTATTTTATTATTTTAAGTACCTATAGTATTATTTTTTAAATCAACAAGGCAAAGACGTTTCCCTAGCCGTGTACCGCGGCTAGCCCTTCTTAAATTTATATGCTACTACTGTGATTGAATGGATTGTAGCGTGATATTATTTTCCTATAACTAAATCAATAAACAGACTCTAGAGACGGCATCAGACTCTATAACGAAATATATATATTTGAAATCAGTAGGTAGAGATTAACTTTTCGAACGAGTGGGTTTAAAATGTTAGAAGCGACAAACAAAATAATGATGAGAAAAGGTCAGCAAAGACAAAAATCTTTGACGGTTTACTAAGCAAGTAAATATAGCCATCGCTAAAATCTTAATAAACTGCATCATACTTCATTTATTAATTTGCTTATACAAGGCGTTGTAAAAGCAGCTAACTAGTTTTAACCACGTTAAAGAGTTAATTTAATTAAAAAATTAATTTGAGTAGCCACAAAATAGTACTTAAGAAATACAGCGGATAAGGACACTAAGGGCTATATAGGGAGGGAGACTTTTGAAGAAAATAAAAACAAGGAATTCGCGTACAAAGGTTTTTTATATAGTAAATTTAAACTATTTTGTAAGCAAGGAAATCATATGTACATTTTGTGTTTGCTGAACAAAATACAACCAAATAGAATTTTATAAGGTGATTAATTTACGGGTTGACTGCCGAATTTTTGTTTAATTAAAAAAGTACAATAGAAAGTCGGTCAAGTCCTTTTCATGTAAACTTCTAATCACTGTATTTAACTTTTACTCGTATCATTCGCCGAGTCGGGTACTTTTTTACCACTTTAAAAAATAAAGTTATAAAATATAGTTATAAAGTTTAATATAAAATATATACCTAAATACGATTAGCGTAAACATATCGTGTCAAAAGCTTTCTGAAGCTCATTTGTTTCAATCGGTGACACTAAAGATAAATGCTCGCAGACGTGGAATGAGTGACATTACCCACCGATATTATAAGTTCGGCGACATTTTTCTAGGTCGAAATCTTTCAGTACAAAGAATTTTAATGTACTTCGTACGTGCTGTTTGTGTCAATCCGTCCGGGAAATTACAATTAAGCGGGGAAACCCACCTCTCATCGTCGGTTTATCAACAGGCAACAGCAAAAGATAATCCTCATTGAATTACGACAGAATGGGATAGAGCTCCCTCAGTTTATTTATTAAACAGTTCGATTATCATGAGATCTGTTAGACCCTTATAATTATAGATAGAAACAAACTGTAGGTCACATTGCGACAAGGATCTTTTGTCACGTGGAAAACATTGGCAGTACACGCAAGAATTACTTTATAGGGTTACTAGTTAATGAAATTTCCCAATTTTAAGTCATTTTGTCATATAATTTTAACTGGTTTGCCAAGTTCGAAATACGCCTTTTCATGTACAATAATGTTAATCGTCTTCCTATATATATAGTCTTCTAAATTATTTGGAGAACGCACAATATGTTTCTCGCCTCCAGTTTCAGTGATGTTTTATGTGGCCGACGTTGTTCCGTATTTAGCCACGGGTTAAAATATTTTTGCCGTACTGTTCTTCTATCTACGCATTAGATTACCGTGATTACCGTACCTTTCAACTCATTTACTGTAAACGAGGAACGTAGCTGTTTGCTCGATATTTATACCCAGAAGCAATCTCCACTTGACTTTTGCAATATCAGCAATATCTTGCATTTTGTTCCGTCGACATCAAGAGAGAGCCCTGGCAGAGATCGCATAATAGTTCTTACTGCTGTAAGGCCTATTAAGCTGTTAATTTTATAGGTACGTACCTACAAATTTTGGTGTACCTATAAAAATAAGGCGGTAAAAGATTTATATTTTATCCGTATATCGTGACAGTCAATCCGCATAGAATACATTACAATCCTGGCTTTGCTCTAGGAGCAAACCATGAGCCGCACGTGTGAACTGTTTGAATATCTTGTTCAACTTTGTTATGACATATTGTAATCAAATCGTGAGGGCAATACCCTATTCTTGAGTGTGTTACACTCTGTCAGAAAGGCTTCGACATTTCAGTTGAGTTATTTTCTTTGAACCAGAAATATAACACATAAATGAAATGAAAAAGTAATATTTTGTTATTAGAAGAAAAGTATATTTCGAAAAGACATTACAATATAGTTATTTTAACGTCTGTTAGCTTAGAATATTATTTTGAGCTTTATAAAATCCGATAGAAATAAGACGCTTTTGTTATTATTTGAATTGTAACTGAATGAGGTAGACTGGTAGAGAAAGCCCGGTATTTTTAAATAATGTCCAACATGAGTTACGTTGAGAGAATGTAAAATCAGGTCCTCATAATTATCCAGAGGGAGACGGCAGGTTGGCTGCTTCTGGATCGGTAGAAAGCAGGTCTTAGTACTGTCTGGTGCTGACCTTCGTTCTACCAAGCCATAATCCTACTCAGAATCAAACCTGCTTATAACATATATGGACTGATGTTCTGTGCGCTGATGACCTCTAATACTAATTGACTGAAACTATATCATTGTCTGTAAATGTGGCTTTCAATCGTCTCTGAATTTTCAAATACTCACATTATTTCCAAAATTGGCATAGCTTCGAGTGAGTTTCTAGATATTTAATTTATATAATACACAGTGCAAACCAAGAATACGTTTTCTGAGATGTTACGTGAATATTACATCTTATTGAAACATCAGACGTAACTTCTGGTAAGCTAGCCATCAGTTCTAGGAGCTGATGCTGGCAGTACGTACAGACAATTTCCGAGAAGCACAAATATTACTCCATGTGGGGATCAAACCCAGAATAATTTACGTACTTATACACAGAGATAAGATCACTTGGTCATTATGCCATCCTTTCAGTGAACATTCTACCCGACATAATATCGATTTTGCTTGTCTGTCATGTTTTATGGTTATGACCCCATTTTAAATAAAGTTATGCACTATTATACGCCGAATTTACCTTACAAATCTAACAAAATTCCATGTCATAATTTACAGGATTACATGCATCATATCGTATTTATCGTATTTTAAAATAAGAACTACCAACTCCAATGAATTGTGATCAATAACCTAGAAACTAAATAGTTAAAGCTCAACAGATCAAAACTACTCAATATTATTACTTGCTTTATCGATCGTATAAATAGATAAAGAGAACATTCTCGCTCTAGTTTTTGTATCATAACCCTAAAGTATAATGGGTGTATAATAGTAAGGCGTAACACAATATGCGAGTTTACAGGCAAGGGGAAAGGTGAGGAGGAGTGCTGAAGAACGCACCAAAACAATGAGTCATGCGCGTGCGCCGCGTGGCGAAATCCAGGTCAAGCGCGGCCTCGGGGAAGGCCGCACAGCGACTTGAGACGTGTGTGATATCTACTACACACTGTGTATTTGTAAACAGTAATTGATTATTCATACATCATATTTAGTTTATACGTTTTTCTTTATGGGATCGGGGGCAAACGAGCAGATGGGTCACCTGATCCGTTTTGAAAGAGTAGTAGTAAGTTCACTTATGGAAATATAGTTTATATAGTTAAAAACAGTAATTAAAATAGGATAAGCATTTTTCCTATTCTTTCTTTTCTTTGGATTTTCCATATCATGTGAAAAAAACGGTTTTATGTAGAGATTTCTGTGTGCCTTGCCTCTCAATTAAACTACAGTTCCAATTCTTGGTGAACTTTTGTCTGTTTTGAAATCAATGTGCAACAAATTATACATAAATTATACAACTAGTAGCGTAAGGCGCAGAGTAGGTACTGCGATTTTGATATCCATATTATAATCTATGTATCTACATAGACTACGTACCTATTTGAGTACTTTTCTGTATTCGTACTCACAGGTCTATCTCTTCTACATGGATATGTGTAAGTGCCTATGTCATTCACTAATGTCTCAAGTTTCATGTTCATTTTAGTGATAGATGTGAACAGTTTGATTTGCAACGATTTGTATTTGAATGCTAATTGCGACATAACATGGTGAGGAGTAGTAGCTTTGAAGTAATTTTTTGAACCTAAATTCTGTCGTATTAGCCTCATGTAGGGTTTAAAGTGTATCATGTAGTAATAGGTAAATATGACAACAATATAATTTTAAGATGAATATCACTGAAGTTTAGTCTTCCTCGCAGACTTGTTATCATTAAATTTAGCTTGATGTTATCTTTGACAATAAATGTGGAAATTATAATTATAATATTATTAATATTACGTAGTTGCTTGAACTGTCAAGACTCACCAAAGTCTGGTGTTTGAAGTTGCTTCCTATTAGTATAAAGTCCATTAATTAGTAAGCAAAGGTCTACAGGCTGATTACTACTTTATAGGTATACTTACAACACACACAAGATTAAACTACGGGTTATGTGAGAAAAGTTGTCACATCTATCTTTATGTATGACGTCAATCAATAATTTGACATTCTCAAGAGTAGTACCATTATTTGTTTTACGAAATAAAAATAAAAACAAACCGTCTTGTACCTAATAGTTATAATTAAATTTAAAAACTAACACAGCTTGCTTCTTTTTAAAATTCTTAAGAAGTTCTCTCGACTCTACTCAGCAAAAGAAATAGTGAGTCTATATGCTAATTACGAACCGGATGGCATCAATTCGCCTATTTTTTTTTATAGTATAGGGGCCAAACGAGCAGACGGGTCACCTGATGGTAAATGACTACCGCCATCCATGGGCACCTGCAACTCAAGAGTTATAAATGCGTTGCCGGCCTTTAAGGTGGGAGTAGGGGAAGAGGGGGGAAGAGCGGGAGGAGGGGAGAGGGAAGGGTTAGGGCCTCCGATGACCTCACTCACGCGGCGAAAAGCAATGCAAGCATTACTTCACTGCCGGTTTTCTGTGAGGCCGTGGTATCACTCCGTTCGAGGCGGCCCAAACGTACCGAAGCATGGCTCTCCCACTGTGTTTATACACATGAGATTTTTGGAACGTACAAGTTATCTTCTACTTTTCTAATGCAATTCCCATGATACATAGCGTTTAATTTGAACACCTTAATAAAAATTGTAAATAAGCTTTGTTCAAATAAAAACTGTGGCAAACTACGAACCATGAATCACATTGTAATGTGATCTAATAACATAATGTACTCGTACTTCCTACACGTTGAGAAGTAATTCCAGTTCTTCACCTAAATACAGAAATGGACAGCAATGTCGCGTTCTTGTCTGGCCCGGTTACCGGCAGCTGTCGTTCATTCTGCTAATTATCTGTAAAGTAATACCAACACTCTGACAGATGGGTCTCACCACTACACGACCTTCCCCTCGCATTTTGTTCAAATTAACAGTTCCTACATTTCGCGATGTCATTGACATCCAAATTCCATGTGGTTTTCTGTTATTGCAATTTTATTGTTACAGTCATAAAATTTACTTCCTTGACGGTCTATTTTAATATTGTTATTATAAGCAAATGCTGAATCCCGCTACCTTGGATTTAGGTGTGGTAAATTTAGGTGTTGCTGAAAGTTGATACGATGACTAACATCTTTACTTTCATACATGTATATATGAAAGTAAAGATGTTTTAAAAAGTAACAGCTTTCTTCTTTGAATAATTCTTATCTTGTTCTTTCTCTCTCTCTCTCTCTCACTCTCTCTCTCTTTTATTCTAATAATAATCCTATGAGCTTTCATATAAATCTACGTAAATACGATTGTACAATAGTATGGAGAATAAAATAATAATAATAACTTCACACCTCTCACACACGGCCGTCACACCTGCACTATGGTAACCAGACTGGTGATAAACATCTTTCTTTCTGTCTTTTTTTCTTTTAACAGGCCAATCAAAAATATATTACTATAGTAATAATAACTCAGTGATTACTATAAGTAGCTCTTATATAGGAAGAAAGTGAAGAGAAAAAATAAATGTTGGGGTGTAGTAGGTATTTAGTAGTAATGAAGGACGTTAATATTATCTGTCAGTTCAAGTCTTTGTATTTTCAAAGTGGAAGAAAAAATATTCGATGCTTTTAATTAAAATTTTGTAGTTTTTAAGATGAAAATGGGGACTATTGTTCTTTGAACACCGGTTCACATAATACCTATGCTTTAAGCGGTTGATATATTAGATTTTGCTCAATGTGAAATAAAAATAAAGCTGCTTCTCATTGGGTAACAATCCAATAAAAAGCCAGGTGCTAAAAGTGACAGTGGATTATAAGGTCAAAATATAGATCAAAGTGGAATACTCCGAAATTTCAGGAGCTTCTTATAAAACGCGGGTGAACAAGGCTGTAATTCAATACAGATGCAGACGTATTTAAGATTTCTGCAGAGTTCAGTAGCCAAATAAATAAAAACAATCCGTATAATTTTGTTTTGTCTATCAATCCGTCCATACGTATATCTCAATGTAATTTACTTGGACACTATGTCGGCACCTTTTGTAGAGTGGTTGGCACAGAGTTACGTTCGACCTAACCAAACTTGAAAACTCTAACTGGTACCCGATACTTAACCTTCCTTCTTCCTTCGTCCTTTGTAGAATTGAAAATAGATAGCTCTTCTGAACAATTATCCAGTAAGAGCATGCGGGTTCCCTTTTTGATTCGTTCGAAGACAGTTCGTTATATACATCTTTCTTGATAGGCTAAAGAAAGCCGATTTTGCTTAAATTTGCTAAACCCTTGGTACACAATGGTTTTACATAGGTCTTCTTCTACAAATGTAATTTGAAGTCTATCAAACGATTCTTCCAAGTTCCAAGTTGCAAGCCACATTTGAAATCATAAAATATCATAACGCAAAAAATGTGCTCAAGAAAAAAATATTTCAGTGATACACGATAATTACATTAAATTCGTAAAAAAATATGGAGGGCAATTTACCAATTAACCATAATTTGAATTTAGAACTTTTGTTTTCTTACTCGTAAATGATCTTAATTCTTAAATTACTATATATGAAAACTCTTTTTCGCAAAACTTTCTTGCCCTGGTACTTTTACATATTTATATCTACGTCGTTTTAATTAAGTTTACTAATAGAACACTTTTCAAAACACATGTTTCACCACAAAACTATCATCCCCATCACTTGTATAATTTGCAATCCACCACTGTGCGGTTCTCCAGAAACTTTTTGCCTAGCACATCCAATCTGTGGAACAAATTGTTGCCTGCGGTATTTCCGGATCGATACGACCTTCAAACTTTCAAGGAAAGAGCGTTCTCCCGTCTCAAAGGCCGGCACGCACTTGTGACTCTTGAGTTGCAGGTGTCTACGGTCGACGGTAGTCACTTACCATTAGGTGATCTGTTTGCTCGTTTACCCCCTATACCATAAAAAAATGTTATGTATTTTAAGCTAAATAGACCTAAATGACAGGGTACAAAAACCTAAAATGAACGTTTGCATACCCCATAATTCAATGTTTGCAAGCTCTTTATGTGTATAAATAACTGTCCCACTCACAGCTACAAGGAATATCATTCCTCTGACTCTTTGTAAGTCAATCAATCAATAGTGCTTTACTGGGAATAACCTCGTTCGTCAATCAGAGCACGGAACCTTGGCCTGCAAGGTTCGTATGCATATGACTGAAAGATATATTGCAGTTATAATTTGAGCTTGTTCATATTCATAATAAAGCATGCTGCAATGTCAGATATAGCGGCGTCGCTGGCAGAGAGTAGTGAACATCCGTCGACAAATGTCAGATTTTCACTCAACTCGTAAATACGTTCTAGCCAATTTGAAAACTGAGCCGAGATTCCACAAAGCGCTATTTAATTTTGAATTAAATCGAGCTGAAAATTACAGTGGAAATGTTTCATACACATTGGCCCCATCCGTAGGGTTAGTTTTAAGACAGCTATGTTTAGTTGATATTATTAACAGCAAAATTGACAAACCATATGCTTTTGTATGTTTGTTGTTGTACCAATATAGTAGTCGAGTGGCCTATGCATTGACGATTGACGCTGGCCGCTAAAACCGCTTTACACCATACACTTTAACATTTCGCGAGTAAATCAAAACATAGGGTGCTTCTTCTTGACCTGGAATCATAAAATTTGTTGAGAAGCAAGGTCTCACAGTACAAGTAAAGGAAAAAATCAGACAGTCGTTAATTTTTTGCTACATCAGATATAAAAATACTTCGATGTATAGGAAAGTATTTTTAGAACGGCAAAGTTAAGCTTGTCCCTCGGAAAAAACAGGCAAAAGTTTTCGAGAATCAATCCCGATATGGATGAACTATCTACATACAAGTTGATGTGGAACCCTCGGTGCGTTGAGTCAGACTCGCACTTGTCCAATTTTTACTGTGTTAAAAGCTGGTCCCCAAATCATGTCAGCAAAGTGATTAGGTCGGAGTTAAGCCATTAAAATTTTAAAGCGCGTCAAACATTAGACGATGTATCACACAGCTCATTGAATATATATATATATTTGAAATTTAAACGATATTAAATTTAAATCTAGTTTTAAAAAGTAACCGCTTTTTAATGATCAAATTATTTTTGGCTTCGTTTGTCAATTATTAAATCAGAAATTGAAGTTCGTAATAGAGATGCAATTCACAAGAAAATATTGTACTTTTATATTATTATATTAAAAGTGTCTAATTCTAATTACAGTCAGTAGATGTAAATAAATCTCACGTGTTCTCTCCACGATGCTAGAGTGCAGAATTAATGCGGAATGCGCTCGCGTACCTGTATTTATACAAATGGACTTTTGGCGCAGTGCTTTTTTACTATTCGATTAACAATGCTTTGTTTGTAAATTCTCTAAAACTTTGTCAGCAACGTAGTTAAGTATTTTTTTCTTTGTCCGTTTTTAGGTTATTCATAAATGACAAATAATAACTCAAATATAATCGCATTATTTAAAATGAACTTAGCATTATAAACAGTTTTTATTACTACACCAAAGTTTTAAGTCAATTCTCTCAGATTACAGTTAGGATTGAATACTTAGTCTCTAATTACCTATCACTCAGCGTAGATATAAAGCAGTTTTGATTTGTCAAAAGTATTATACATATAAAAGTGGTGTGGTAGTCCATTGCGATTTAAGTCTCACGTGCAGTTCAGGGAAAAAACATCCTCTAAACCTTTAGCAGAAATGTCTATGACAGGCACCTGCCTGCCATCGGATACCCATACGGAGTCACCTGCCTTGCATACCCCATGTACCACACAATACACAACACATGGGAATGTGAAATTCTGAAATTAAGACAGGTGCAATAATAATGCTCCATAGCTTGTCTGCCTGTGAGAGCTGTGTCTATGCCTATATACACATTATATGTTCGTAAACAGACATGCTGGGATTGGTATCGCTCTCGAAGTATGTAGATCTCTCGCAGACATTCAGCAGGTATTTGTCCTGCTAGTGCAATGACAAACATATCAGTTGCCAGTGTGTGCTCTGCATATTAACTACGTGCCTGTTCAAGTTGGTTTATACCATGGGCGAATAAAATAAGCTTTTCTTCCGTTAATATAGGGAATGGGATTTCAAACTTGTTCGTATTTATTGGCTTAAACTATACACCTCTTTGGTTATAATAGTATTTGATTACCAGTTCGCCAAATGTATTACGGTCCTGGCTGTTCGTTTGTGGAATGCATTACCAGTAAAAATAAAACCCTTACAGCCTTTAAAAGTATGGTCAAGCAACACTTTATAATATCTTTATCTCTTTCTTATTCTATTACATAACTAAGATCATAATTACTTTCGAAAACACTACGAGTATGTAATCTCTACTAACTAGCTATATATATGTAAATTATTGTCTCTGTATATTCAGTAGTAAATAATCACAAAAAACATACTAGTTGATGACTAAACTACTATATTTTATGTGATTATTTTTTCAATATTGCTAAGAGTTTTGGCTCGTTTCTTTCATGGCCGGCCGCCTGCCTGACGCCAATCCTCTTGAAGAATATAGTCGTTTTCAGACGGGACAAAGGAAGAAGGTAAATTGGGGTAAAGAAAAAGGATAGGGCGAGGGAGCTAGGGTAAGGAATACTGCAAGGCTCGGACGATGAAACAGGACTGAGACTAGTAGCTCAAAGAGGCTGGGGTCGCGTACCCGTATGTCCGTCCTGTGATTGGCGAGGCCACTTGAACAGAAACATCAACTGGCCAATTACGATACATTCCTTTTAAGAGGTTAAAGTAAAGCACATTAATTTAGTCCCTAATTTAGTCCCGGGATACTATATCCTAAACTTGGTTATTTCTGAGTAATTCAAAATTTAACAATTTCAACTTTTTGAAACTGGCAATTTTTATCAAGCAAGATCTATAACTTTTATCTATACTATTTTATTATAAAACTTAAAGTATGTTTGGAAAATACAAAAAAAAACATGTATGCGGACTTTGATTTTCAATAAAAAAAATTGCACACATCGACGAAGATTTTTTACAATTTGTTTATAATGGCTTTCCTAATATTCGTACTAAATTTTAACTGTATGAGAATTTTTTACAAGTTTAACTGTCTACTTAGACTGGACTACGAGTATCATCTATATACATATGGTACCCACAATTTTGGAAGCAATCTATCAAGTCAGCTGTGTACAAAATAAACAAAATTGACCCGATTATTGAACATTCTAGAACTCTCCTTGTTACATCAAGGGCGGATGACGACGTAACTGATCCATCCTGTTTATGTATTTCTACTTGTTGTGACCTGTTTGTCAGGTAACTATGCCACTACTATACTATTTCGGAAGCTAATCCATAATATGCTAATTTGGACAGCAATAGGCATGTATCAACGGGAGTATTTTAGTCGGGTCAGTATTGTCCCCTCCCCATAATCCCTAGCTACTTCACACAAACCCGTTGCAGCTCCACAGTCTTACCTAAAACCAAACTATTTATCTGGAAGGATGCTATTTAATAATAATAATTAAGAGCCTCGACCAACATCTTCAGAGGCTCACGTTAGGCAGCTGGATTAAGGGCCTGATGCAGGAGGCAGTCCTTCTCGATACGGCTAGTATTGTGAGGAGGTTTCTGTCTCTGGATCCTAACCACCGGTAGCTTGGTCCCTGTACCTGATACAGGTGGAACACTATTTTTTGTTTTTTAAATATATATTTTATTATATACAAATGCATTTCTAAATGTAATTTATATATTTAATTTGTGTTATTAAAGAGAATAATAATAATAACTTGAGACACCTCATACACTGCTGCCAGATCCCACACTAGGTAGAGCTGTGGTAACCAGACTGCTGATAAACTGATGATTTCTATAAAAAAAGGAATCCCTATTTCCCTTGGTCACGCCATAACTTGAGAACGACTTAACCGATTTAATTCATCCTTTCTTTTTAAGATTTCTAAACTTTGTAGGAGGTTCTTACGGATCGAAAAATTAAGAAAATTGAGCAGAAAATCGTGGGACGTTATCGTGAGAATACTGAAAGTTTCTGGAACTATTTACTTACAATAAAAAAATAAGTTAGAGTTTGCCTACTCTTACCACGTTGGCCAGACGGGTTGGTAAAGAGTTTTATTTCAAGTTTTCCTTTTCTTGCAGTAATATTATATGGCTGGTTTGCTCCCTTAGTCGGCTCTTACGACACTCTCGAGACGACCAGGGGTGGTGGTTTGTATTCTCAAGTCGCAACCACAAAACTTAGGTACTTTGTTTATATTATTAGATATATATTGATGTTAACAAAGTTAATGCAAACTTCGGCGTTCTATGAGAACTCGTCTTATAACTACGTGTACCTCCACAAAATATATTATGTAATACTACTGTTAGCCAATATTTATTATTTTTAAGCATAAAATAGTTTGCAACTGACTGTTTGTTTACAAACTGGTGATAGGTAATTAGCGGGTCTCATCGTGACACATCTAATTGTTATTATAGTGATTGAGTGTATGTAGTAGGTGTCTGTCGCTTTTATGAATATCGCTTGACTGGTGGAGCTTTATGTTAAAATATCTCAGTTTGTATGTAGGTATGCACTTAACCATAGTGTATACTTTCTTCTATAATGTGATGAACTGTCATTTTTTTTTTTAAAGACAACTCACGCTTTATGAATTACTCCTGTGTCGCGGGGGACTTTACAAACATACAAACAACGGACACAAAGAACACCCAGAGTCGGGTGGGAATCGAACCCACGGCCTATGGCATAGCAGTCAGGCTCACTAACCACTAGGCCAGCAGGCCAGTCGTTTTCTTGATCGCCATTTTCTTGATCACTTTTTACATCACGCAAAAAATAGTAATATAAGACTTGAAAGAGCGTGATTCCACTGAGACGTGATTCAGTGATCACGCGGTGATTGAGTTACAAACATTTTCTATATGAAAATAGACTTCAATTATACCCAAAAATATGGAATTTTATTTAAAATACAAAAATAAAACAAATCGATTCTGCGGAACTAAATAGATGCGTATACTAATTTAAAGCATTAAATTTAAAAATAGAGATTTCAACCATTAAAATTTACGCTATACGCGTGAGAAGTATGCATATTTGAACATCGCATGTGTGTCGAGTGTATACTACAACATATTCGGCTCCCGGACTGAGGACTGATCGCTAGAGTTACGAATTCTTTAGGACTGCCGGCATCCGGCGAGTGCAACTGGCCACGTGCCAACTATGTGCACACAGCTAATACGCTGTGGAATCTACCGTCAAATTATTATTTTACAACCGTTATCCGATTTCCCCGTGAATTTTCCACGAAATCAAATATTCATCATTAATTGTTTTAAATTTTTGCAATGCTGTTCTAACAAAACATAGATTAATCTTCGCGTAACATTACTACCGGGTTCTCATGGCCGTACATATTATTCACATGTATTCGCAAAATTTCCGTTTACCTATTGGTTAGCCTACGCAAAACCAATAAAATATTTGAAGCATTTAGAAACTAAAACGGGAACTGCTAAAAATGTTCAAGATGTCTGTAAGAAGAATTTGCTAAAGAGTTGAAGAATACATTCGTGGTGAAATGACGTTTACCACAGATAACAAACAATAGAAGGTATTTTATAACACTTAGCATAAAACAAGACTTCCTCTGTAAAGCGTGGCTAATAAAAACGGTTACCTTAATCCCTATACACCTTTCCTGCCATTTCAGTCCAGTCGTCGACGCACCTAGCAGCTCAAACATTGCGTTCAATCGTAACGAAGTAAATCCTTACTAATCTTACTAATTTTATTAAGGCGAAAGTTTGTGAGGAGTGATGGATGGATGTTCTGAGGATGATGATCTGAAATATGGCATAGAAATAGTTTTTAATCTGGAATAGCACATAGGCTAACTTTTATCTCAGAAAAATGTCCAGTTCCCGTGAGATAGATTTCACCAAAATTTCCATAAGTCGCTAACAGCTACTATTATATGTGCTATAGTGACTTCGTTTGTTACGCCTTCACGCCTTAGTTACTTAACTGATGATCATGAATTTTTGCATACAGTCAGGAGTATAGAGAAGGTTATAGAGTACCTTTCATAATGAAAAAGAATGTTCTGGAAGGATAGTAATTTATTGAAAAAATCGCGGGAGAATGATAGTGTTATAGTGTGATTGTTTATTTGTTCGTTTGTTACGTCTTAACTACTCAACGGATCATCAGGAAGGGACATCGTCAGCTTTGTATAGGGCTTCGGCCAAAATATGGACATTTTAACATTGCAATAAAAAACTATTATGTAGTAGCTGAAGCTATATAGAAACCAATAATTTAACTAGTTTAGTATCAAGTCAGTCAGTTATAAGGACTTGCGATCAAGTGGTTGTCGGTTCGAACCCCACCCAGTGCACTACTGACGTGAACCCACTCCTAACACAAGCGTTAAGCTTAGCTTGAGGGGTTAACAAGAATACTAGTAATGTGTGACCTACGTTACAGGTATTCTTTTAAAAAAAAGATGTTCCGAAATGAAGTGCTGTTCCCGAGATATTGACAAAATCCAGTATGTTCAATGTATGTACATTTTTACATTGACACTCTTCAGGACATCGAGTGATAATCAAACCCAAGAACAAACTTAGCATTTTTTTATTTTTTTTTGTATTTCATTGTAGTTGAAGAGTATGTTCTCCCATACATTCCAACTGCAAATGTAAGTTTATACGCACAATATTTAGATATTTACCAAGCTATTTTAAGACCATAGACTTCTAGGTTTTCCTGTAATTTATAAGTAAACAACTATTTTCTGTTTTTCTTTTTAAATGGAATGGTCAGCTTCCACATATTTTCATAAAAAATAACTTTAAAACTCTAAATCCTAAAGTTATAAAAGAAATATATTTGAGACCCTCACAACAAGCCCTTTCACACGGTATTTATATATTTAAATTCGTTTATTTAAGTTACACATATATTATGTGTTTGGGCTACAGGGTTTGATATTTACCAAATTCAAACTTAATCGGTTCGTATATTCGGAGCAAATTGACTGTGACAGACGGAGAGACAGATGTACGAGTGATCCTTAAAGGGCTTCTTTATTCATTCGGACGTACGAAACCCTAATTTTTTTTTTAATTTTATGAAATATTACGGATATATAAACGGAACCTTAGGAAGTATACATGTTTAATAGATATGTTGTATATTTTTTACAGTTTACTTTAATGTTAAGCTAACACATCTGTAATAAAAGCTCTCTCCATAACCGTTAGCTTTACTACAGCTTACAGTGATTCGTGTCGTGTAGACGGCGCGTGCGCAGTGCGGCGCCGACCATAAGATTTATAATATTCAACACCACTCTCTTGATAGATTTTCTTTAACAACATTCGAAGATAAATATCTTATGTAAAAGTTCTTTAGTCTTTCGTGTCTTTAACCTTTTATACTCGGTCATTTTTACGATCAAAAGAAGAATGAAACTTTCAATTACGTGTATTTCCGAAATGATTCATTCTAAAAATCATTTAATGTCTTGAATCGTGTGTTTTCAGCTGCTTTATTACAGCTATGAAGCACTGTTGTCGCTAATTAATCATACTAATTTGAATGTTCTTTTAATCTTTTGGCGCCGTATGTTAGTTATGACTTTTCTGACTTTTAAGTCTTTTGTATTTAAGTCATTTACATCTTTTGTAAATGCAGCTATGGAATTAATCGCACAAAGCAATGAAAGAAGGAAGTAGATATTTCCTCAAATTGGTGCCACGCGACTGTGGTAGCACTTTCGAATCTACAAAGACCGCGGTTAGTCAGCACTACGTAGTGTTGTATTTGTACAAATCAAATCAAAATCATTTATTTTATTTAAACCATTATAGGTATTTTTGAATTGTCAGGCGTAGTAGTCAATCAGACTACTTGCCTGTTCCAATGCGTAGATCCTATGGAGAAGAACAAGCAAGAAACTCCAAGGACACTCTTTTTCAATATGTTTTGTACAAGTCGCTAGTTACATTGCTTTTATGCTTATATGACGATGTAACGTATTGTTCTAAACTATAACCAGTCACGCAAACTACTACTACATGTAAGTAATAGCAGTTCGGAGTTGACCAGTCCCAACCAACGGCACTCGTCCACGAGCATGAAACAAGCACCAGCCATCGTCCACCTCAACCATACTAAAGGGAGCCGGACGACTCGACACATACGCCACCATCGCCAGCACGTCTAAGCGAGCATGACATACTCAGAACTGCCAGGCAACATAGCAAATTAACTTAATATGTTATTGACTACACGGTACTCACATGTACAATTCAAAATTTTCTAAATGTAACATAAAAATTCATATCAAATTCATATAAGATAATATCAATCCATCGTCGCTCCTTCCTTCTCCTTGTAAGTAAACTCGTCAGAACAACAACAATTTGTGAGAGTTCGATAGGGTTGTCAAAAAGCACGTAAAACCGGTAGCCTCCCGAGTTTTATTTGAATATCCCAGGATTTATAACAAGTCTTAAGCATATCTGTGGCCCGTTAATACTTAATTAACCCGCATGAGGTCATCACACTTTATTGTAAAAACAAATTGTACAAACAAAAAACAATTATATAGTTTGAAACCTATAAAAACCGGTGCACCACTCTGTTACATTACTCTGATGTAGTGGGTGGTCACATTCTAATTTGTCTTTATCAGATGTGTTCGGTAGGGCAAGAGCTTACTAATCTAGTCAGTTGTCTACTTTGAAGAAAAATCTACCGTATACTACCTCTTTTAGAACCCTTTTAAAACTTATTATTACTGTTAAGATTAGAAAATAAGTCACGTCATCCTGAACTCGTCGTCATACGTCGAACGTCATAATGAAAAGAGAAACGAAGTTGAATCCTCAGCAAACTAAACATATATTTATGGTTGAGATAAATTTTCTTCCATTACGCAATAAAGTACGAAGTACGGTGTTGCATTGTATTCCCTTGACAGCTTTCCAACAATAACTCGGAGCAAACTGTGCAAATGCCACTGAATATTGCAGGTCAATATTGTGGTGGAAATAGAAATATAATAAACTAGCTTACAAACAACTATGGAGCTATGTTGAGTAGGTAAGCAGTTCATATTTCTAACCGCGTTACTTTATTACTAAACAATTAAACAAATAATTTAATAATAACAAAAGTATAGTAGACTCAAGTCTGTCTGAAACAAATATTTAAAATTATAGCTCAAATTGCTTCCCCGGCGATTGTGACACCACAGTAAATTAAGATATATTAGCACTACGAAATAGTCCGAGTTACGAAACAGACAGACTAATACATCGATCGAATAGACGCATCTGAGATAGTAGATGTTGAGTATTTTTGCTCTTAAAACTGGTTTTGAATGAAAGTAGACACAATATTGTTGTATCAAGTGGTGGTTCAATGTTGTTCATATTTCATGGATCCTTGAGTTTGTTTCGGCGTTTTTCCTCATAGCTACTCATATGAAATGTTATATCAGAAGTAATTGACAAAGTAAAAGTCGGTAAGGATTTATTTATAATATAAAGAGAGAGGGAGAGACAGATGAACGTGCTTGCCATCCATCTTAATACTTCTCATATGTATGTTTTTTCAAATGTAGTAAACAGGTCATATGCTTTTGTAAAATAGGTTTATGCGCAATGAAAACTTAGGTTTGGATTTTAGTCAGGAACAGTTTATTTACTTATTATCAAACTTTAATATTTATAAGTTGCCAACCGTTTATAAACAAATCATTTTGGGACTGTACTGGACCAAATATTTCGGGAATTTAAACTAAAACATTAAATATAAAAATATTTATCGTTTATATGATTTATTCATTTAGATCACAAAGTTATGAATGTTGTATTTCCGCCTTCTGTTTCTCCGATCGGTGTAACCGAGTAGGATCGCAGGCCGGATACTGCAATATACTCATCTCAGTGTGACATTATCCGACCTGCTAAAGGCAGGTCACCGGAAATGTCAGTACTTGTAACGCGGTCAGTAGAAGAGTCTGGATAGTATAATATCTTAAAAGATGATTAAGACTTTGGTGGGAAGCGTAATGTCCGCTGCTTCTGCTGCATAAGCGAAGACGTCCAAACGGCGCTAATATCAAGTATGAATACGATTTTTTTTATTATTTCTTTTAAATTCATTCTTGAGTACAGAAAAACACACTGGATATAATTTGGTGATCAGTATTTTGGCCGGCTATTTGGCAACGGGTGGTCGGCCTGCGGGCCTGCATCTTCATTCCAAAGGATGTCGAAACACTCTGTTGCTGAGTTGATGCTTCCTGGTTTATTTTGGTTATTGGTTTAACGAAGTGTCATACTTCCATTACGTTTCAAATGTTCAACGTGGGAATATTAGCCACTCGTAATAAACAGTTCAGAGCAACGGTTAACCGAAAAAAAGATTTATGCGTTTGCGGAAGAATTGTTTTAATAGTAACGTGTGTTAATGTTGTTTTATATGAGGAAGTCTTACGCGATGTTATAATGTATGATTACCGCGATTTATGTGGTTAGTAAATAAACTCGGTTTTGAATACACGACAGTCGTAAAAGTAAAAACTTTGGATTGTAAATTAGAAGCAGTTTGTTTAACCTCGGATTGGTCTGGTTTGTATACCTAGGTCGAACTAACAAGCATTTTTTGATTATGTGGTTGCGTATATTGTATATTTATTTTGATTTCTTTGTTTGTAAAACAGATTTTTAAATTTTGTAATAGGTAATAATTTATTATGATTTCAATTCAGAAGTCTGAATGGATTACAGGCTGAGTAGATTATATCGCAGATTGCAGATTGATAGTTCGGCCTAGTTATACAAACCAGACCAATAGATTTCTGTCGTTTAATCCATACATAAGATTTTCTCTAAAAGGAACAGCAGATGATGGTAGGCTCCACCTATTAGAAAAAATCTTTAGTGGCCTATGATGGTGATAAAACAGATTTTGTCGAAGTAATATTTATTCGTTTGCTTACAAATAAATTATTTCACACACAGGTTCAGCGGATTTATCCTACAAAACGCACTAATAAAAGAACGAAAAAAAATCAATATATTTATATTATCAAATCAGCATAGTTATATGTATATATTAGTTAATGTTAGAAATGTTCTGTTAAAGTTTCCCAACCCTCTCAGTACCACACGCATTAGGTCGGGGTCAAGGTCGTGAGACATACGGTTTTCTAATTTCTCTAGAATGTGAATATTTCGTTTTCATCAATTATGGATAAGCTAATCCAGTAAAAAGTTCAATTCTTTCAGAGGAGAGGTCATTTGTGAGAAAAAGCAATACTCACCAGTCCATGTGACTCGTAGAGTGCTACGATCGGCGGTCCGAGTATAACGAAAGCAGTTCTTTGTTACAATAAATATATCAGATATGTATTTGTTCTTTTAATTGGGACTAAAAAGAGAGAAACTGGCCTTTTTACTCGTAGAAATGTTACATTTTATGACCTTTAGCATAGTATTTATGAAGCACGGGGCACGTCAACTGCCTATTGACGCGTCTATTTCTGGTTGCTCAAGAGCCCTTCGATCATTGAGAGCACGACAAACAACGATCTATTATTGTCTCAGGAAATGTTTGCCTCGAGTATTACTGTTGAAAGTCCATTCTTGTGATCCCCGTTTTTGCGTCCTTTATTAGAATTTCCAATTATTTTATTTTATAAAACCACTGTGCTAAATAAGCGTACTTAAAACATTCGTAAAGTCACTCGTGCACTATAAGAAGCGACAAGCCTTACAACCAGCATAATCACAATTTAAATTAAGGCATTTAACCTTTTTTAGGGTAAAGGTAGCTCGAATCGAGAAGAAATCAATGATATAATGTACACTCATATACAAGAAAAGCGATCTGCCGGTAAGTGATCAATTTGCGTTTAAGGCGTATTTCAACATATGACTGAAATTGTTTTTTTATAATTTATTTTGTAGTTAGTTCTCTACCGCTTAAACGTTACTTCACGCAAAATTTCAGTCGTGAAAATACGTTTAACCGTTTATTGAGGATGAATGATACCTATAGGAGCGGAGCGATAACCTTCAAAGTCAATCAATCTGGTAAATTGTGTGCAAGTACGTATAAGACAGATGAAACCTCAGAGCACAGTATATACATATTGTACATAAATAAAAAGGGACAAAGAACTGTGTCCATTGTCCTAGCAGAACTTTGGACGACATTGTGGCGTTACAATGTTTAGTGTCAACAAGGATGTGTTTGTGTTTCCGGCGGCTATAGAAAAAAAAGACAACAGTGTATAAAATATTTTATCTTGGCCTTGGAAGGCCCTATATAAGAACTAAACAGATATGTTTATGAGTGAGTGTTTATTGCACATTAAAGTAGTTTAATTACAGATTTGTGCTCGAATTAAATTATTATTATAATCCCGGCCGACTGAAGAAGCATCTAAAGAAGACCTCAGTTAATTAGCATAGGTTCGCATTTATTATGATAGGGAGGATCAGTGAGACTGAGTTTAGGTATACATTGGTGTAAGCGTAGGTACCGAACGATGAACTCCTAAACTAATGAACCGATTTTAATAAAATTTTGCACAATGTGTGCTGTTTGGTCCAACTTGAGAGATAGGATAGTTTTGTTTTTTTTTTATATTCTCTGGCCTTAGCAACGAGTGGCCGGGTAGCGAGTCTAATATTAAAAGAAATTCTAAAAACTGATCCGTTATTAAAATACAGCTGAATTGAGAACCTCTTTCTTTTATGAGTTAGTTAAAAATACTGCCGAATATTATTATCATTATGTGTTGTGTGTTTTTAAACATCTTAAATATGCAAATGAACATATTTCATTTCATTTTCATTTCATTTCATCTTATATTTACCTTATATAGGTGATAAGGCAAATATAAGATGTCTAAAAACACCGACTTAATGAGGACAATGCGGAACTCGTAGGTAAAAAAAAAATCTAATTACAACTGAGGTAGCTCGGGAGCTTTATTAGAAAAGAAGGAAACATTTTCCTTCCTCTGACATTAGCTAAGACAATAGCCCTCTATTGTCTTTGCCAACCTTGGAGCGAGAAAGATGTGAGTTTATGTATGTTTGTATGTCACCAAAATTAATGCCTATAAAGTTAATTTAAAACTGTAACTAGTGGACAATGAACCTTGTCTCCCTTATCTATAAATGTAGCTCACTTAGGTCGCCTCATACCAACCAAACTCGTCATAAAATATAACAGAACAGATGTGACAAGACTTCACTAATATTGTATTGATTGGATATAAGAAATTTCTTGAAATATCTTAGATTCACTTACTGCCTTAACGTCATACTTATACGAATGTCGCTTATAATACGTTTAAAAATAAAGTGTAATATCTAATAGAAAGAAAGTAACTTGCATTTATTCTTACATAAACATTTTGTGTACTCAACATCGTAACAACTAGAGCTGCAATTTAATTCTTGTGTTATTTCCACGAGACTGGTACAATTCTCATTATTTTTAGTATCATTAAAATTCATGAAAAACGATGATGAAAGTATTAATGGTGCCTAGAAATACCCCCAACGTTAGGGGTGGCAATCGTGCACATGCAAAATAAATCACCCCTAAGAAGAAAAATTAATGTAAGTACATTGTAGAAGTATTTTTAAAATAATTATGAATTAATAACTAATAGACTGCTATAGCAGTCTATTAGTTATTTTTTCAGTGGTCGAAATTCGACCATAATTCATTGATTTTTATATCGCGATCATATACATATACGGCATATCGCGATCGGCCCAATTCAACGATCAGCAGACGACGTATATACATTCTTAAATCGATGTTAACAAAACAAAATAAAGATACTATAATCTACTTTAAAAAAATTTAGGTAGCTCTTCTAGAATTCGATGTTTGTATCTCCACGTGAAACTGTTAAAAGATTCTCGCAAGTGTCGTAATAGTTTGACCCTTTTTGTCACTTCCGCGTAGGGCGGCACACAATCTAACAGCAGTTGAAAATTTACCGCAGAAAATTCAAAATGCCACAGTCAATGCAATTGTCTATCAGTATAAGGGCTACTTTATGTAATACGCATGTCATCTGAATAGATTCAGCATTTATCAAGATTATAAATATATCTCCCATGGTCATTGTTGCTAGAGAGCATTAAATCTAACTGGCAGTTGTTTAAAATACACATTAAAACATTTTTATTTACTTCCTCATGTCCGTTCTAAGGTCTTTCGCTGAAAGAACTTTATTGATAAAGGTATTTTTATATTTTATGGCGTTTGAATAGTTTTGCAGATTCCAGTTACGAAAATTAAAGCTCGGTGGCTTTGTGTACTCTGCATCGAGGCTGCTATTGCTGAAAAGAGTTTAAATCAAATCGATCAACTTGTTGGACCCATCGAGTCATGAGTATGATGTGATTTGTGTATTTTAGTAAGAATTTAGAAAGATTGAGAATTATTTTTAAACTTTTGTGATTTCTATTCATTTAATATAAAATTCTGGACACGATTGCGGTAACGCAGTAACTGTCGATGCAATTTTATCAAAACGTCCAGTACAGCATTATTAAGACCCGAATCGTAGATTTATTTGTAACAATATACCTACTTTCTAAGTAATTTGATCCAAAATAGTTGTTCTTAAATTCATCTATGATTCATAGGATTGTTTAATAATTAAGATTGACCTGCGTCTGACCTTGCCAGTTCAACGACACGGGGATGAGAAATTCCCTACAAAATAGTTTATAGATGCCGAGGAGGCTTCCCTGGATTGGTAATCAATTAAAATCGAGATTAATCAGTTTACACGTGACTACGGTAAACACGAGCTCTGAAATGGGTTCTGGATTTCAAATACTTTGATTACAATTCGGATTATAATCTCGAAGGCGTCAAATTTAACTGTAAGACAAATTTTAAAGTGATGGAATGGCGGGAAAGCTTTTAATGATGTTCAATTTTGTAAATCCTTGAGGGTAGTTTAAGTGTAATTATTTCCGAAGGAATGGTAATATTAAAGTATTAATGATTAAATATACACCGCACGGTTAGTCTGTGCGCCGTGTTCGCTAACGAGCTCTACTCGTAAGGTTTTTATTACGTTTTCAATATGCGAGTGATATCTCCGAGGCTTCCAATGTCAACAACTGCTTAATGAGTTAGAACATAACGACATTTCCTGATTAAAATCAACTCGACTACGAAACTCCCTTCTTGGGCTTTTGTAGGTCACCACGGGCACCTTTATAGTACGAACCGTACCTCTAGTGTTCTCAATGTTTCGATCTCCCGTAGGCGCTAGCCGTCGGATTGTCTGTGAACTTGGTATCAGTTTAAAAATTACGTATTTAAACTTTTTCGTGTTTAAACTAGTCTGTTTATTATAATACTATAATATTACAAAAACCGATAAACACACAAACGTGAAACCCTTCATTTCCATAATAAAACTTCGTGTTATTTGAAGTCGGACTCGGAACTTCAAGCCCGGTCTCCTATATATTTCTGAAACCTACGCACAACCACGACGACAAAAGATAGGTAATATTTTTACTTACTTAATTACATATTAATTACCTACAAGTACTTATATTCTAAAATGTTGACATGTTAAATAATTAAGCAATTGTTTTAATTTTAGTTCGGGTCAGATGCATGTCATCAAAATGGGATTCATTATTTTTAAACTTAAAACTGTGCAGGCCGCACCTGTGATATTGGAATGTCAACTAAAAATACTTATTAAAGTAATATTAACAATATATAGACCGTAAAAGTTTTCACTTTGAATAACTTTGCATCTTATTAAATAGACTAGGTCAGGCAAATTCAGATAAGGTCAAAGACACTAAAAGTAACGGTGTATTTAAGGATTTCGTAAATAATGGAATGTAACAGCAATTAAAGTAAAATTAAAGTTTTAGACTGCGCCTTAAGGTTAAAGTGTATTTTGACAGACAAAGAGAGGGCCAAAAATACCAAGTTTCACAAACAGAGAATATCTTCTCTCATTTCAAAGGGAACTCAAAATTGGCTCGCAAATATGCATGTCTTGCACTGTTTGCAAGAGGAAGCTCAAGAAATCTTTTCATTTGAATTTCATTTTTGACTTACTCGACTTATGTTCCTGTGTCCCCTAGATGGGGCAGAGGGTGTCCACAGTGCGCCGCCATCCCGTTCGGTCTTGAGCTTCGCGCTTCACCAAGTCTTCCCTATGTTCTTCGCCTCTGCGATGATCATTCGTCGCCAGGTCTGCTTAGGGCGACCACGTTTACGCTTTCATTGGGGATTCCAGTCTAGGGTTTGCCTTGGTATATGTTCAGGGTCCCTTCGGAGCGTGTGGCCGATCCAGTTCCACTTGCGACGTTTGATCTGTTGGTCGATCGGGGTTTCACCGCAGCGTTCCCACCGATTTAGGTTGGAGATTTTCTCTCGAATTTCATATTTGTGTAGTTCTAATATAGACCAAAATACCAGAGCCGCCAGACCTTACTTATTTTCTACCGAACAAAATGTGTCAAATTGAGAAGAGTTAGTAGATACTCTGAAGTTAGGATTTATAAATACATATATATAAGGTACAAAATATCATTAAAAAGTTATTATCAATATTGTTCGATATTTTTTCGAACTTTAAAGCGTCGTCGGGCGTAAATAAACAGACGGAAACTGTCTGGCAGAATTTATAATAACTTTTTAATGATATTATGTACTATATATATAAAAATCAGCACTCAGAATTTAAGAAAATAACCAATGATTTTATGTAAATTTAATACTTGGTACCTGAAAGTTGGCCGCCCAGCCCATGCTTCAGAGTGTCGACTAATACTCCTCCATACGACACATTTTGTTCGTCAGAAAATAAGTAAGGTCTGGCGGTTCGAGGATCTTACTGTAATACTTTGAAAATCTTCATACTGTACAATGATTGATGACAATGATGATTATGCATTTGTCCTATGACGTGCGTATATTACAGGATAATTATATTACACATTTATACCAAATGAACAGGAAAGATGTTTTTTGAAGTTTAGAGTTTTTGAGAATAGGTATTCAATCAAACATATTTCACTGTCTGACACACTCCTAATTTAAACGTTCCCGCACTTTTACAAACAACTCTTACATAATTTTTGAAATAGGACGCACTTTCAAAACACATTCGACCTATTTCTTCCCCTTGCAAGATTGCACTGTCATGAAAGAATTCTGTTATTCGACATTAGATCTGTTAACCAACTAATACATTAGAAAAACTAACCCAGGCGAATGTAGGTCTATAAAAAATAACAAAATATGTGAATTTAAAATAAAACAAATGCCCCAACAGATTCCATTCATAAAAAAATCATTCTGGGCGTGTTATGTAATCAAATTTAACAAAATGAGGTTAGCGACTAACATTATATATTATAGTAGATCAGACATTAACAGAACAGAATCAGCTGGCATTTGTTTATTTTGTAACCAGTAACACTTCCAGATGTCGAAAACTAAATATTTGAATCAATGGGTTGTATGTACTAAGCTCTAAAAACTAGACCAGATCTAAAATCAACCACTAAACAATACAAAGAGTATTTTCGAAGATGTGTCATAACATAAAGTGTCTAATATATTATTGTTCAAAGATCGTAATACGATGCGAAAATACACCTTGATGAATTGTTTAATGTTTACTATCCCGTCTTCCCTCGGACGCAGACCATATTTTTATAAACTGTCAGACTTGCAAATGAGGCTAAGAATATACGTTTATTTATAGCACTCTATGAGTAACTGTTTGCTTTTGATTGCTACAAACTTAGCCCATTCTAAAAAATGTGTACGAGTTTATTCCGTGAATACCCTGCTAAATATTTTGATAAACAACAACATAAAAGGAAATTGAAACGATTTCATGTCGTTGGCTCATACTCATCGGCCACTTCAGTGGTCATCCACATTAACATATTTAGATAAATTTTTATTTTAACTTTTGGTATTTGAGCCCAAAAGTTTGCCTAAAACCCGAAAAATATGACGTATTTGCCTATCTGTCATATTTTGAGTGTAATAATTTAGTAAATTATGGCGTTATTCACGAATAAAAATGTTGCACTAATAGCGTTTTTATTAATTAATTCAGATAATAAAAATAACTTAACAAAATCTCTTTTATCAACACTTAACAAAAATAGTAATTTTACTTCTTGTCTTTTTGTTATGTATAATTATTTGATGTTATAAATTAGTTATTATGATTTGGTTTTGTTCTGACTAACTGATTTATTACGTAAACAGATAAATCTAAATAATACGAATTTGTTTTAAAGCCCTTTCGAGGGGCTTGTGGCTAAGTGGTAACCAAGTAGGTTAGCACATTGCAAAGTTAAGTAATACTAGCCACGTCAGCCTTAGAATGGGTGAACACATTGAGGCCCGGTTGCCATACCAACATCTGTGGCATTCGTTACGGGTAGTTGGAGCCCTAAAAAAAGTCCGACAACCTGGTCTAACTATAGAAATTGATATCGCTATATATACATACTACTTTATATATTAGTTACTTACTACTTGCGTTGTGGAGGTCTAATGGCAGTCGCTTCACGTAAAATATCGAAGTTCGGCTGTTTCGTAGTGAGATTAAAAGCCGAAACCAACTTAGTTGGGAAAAAGGCTTGGAGGGGGTTTTAAAGCCCTTTAGATTTATTTTGGAAAATCAGGAATCTAATCTTCGCTGGCTATATTTTCTATGGCATTTTGTATTTCATTTATCACTATAATCCCTGTTCATTAAACAGCTGAGTCCTCAGGAAGATTGCAACGATAGAATGGTAACTTTTAACCACTTACCTTCATTTTAGAGACTTAGTTTATGGCCGAAGATTTAGACCTGGAAATCACCTGGTACCAAAAGTATTTTGCGCCGAATTTGTGTTAAAATTCAATATTTACTTTTATAATGTAACATGTACTTATATAAAATTTATGGCAGTTCTGCTCGTGTTTAGTGTTTGATTTTAAAAGCCATTTTCTACATTCATTCAAGTATTGCGCTGCAGTAGTTCATATGTAGTCAGTTAAAACATGGACAGAGATCGGCTGTTTACGAGCCAATAAATTCACAATGAGGTGCCGTCCGGCTTCTAAACCCGTTACACAATAATATGTAAAGCGTAATTTGCTAAGGATCGGCTATTTGGCTTAGCAACAACATTCAGAGGTTAATGGGCCTAATAATTCTGTCCGAAAGAATCATCGTCATTCATTATAATGTCTGTCGTGGAAACATGATTTATTTTAATACAGAATTTTTATGTTTGACATAGTTTTGCTACATATTTTATGCTTCATTATACTATGAGAACTTTGTCAAAACTATGGTGATACTTTAATGTATTCTCAAACTATTGAAACTCATCCACTACACTTCTACAAAGAAAAAGGTAAATGAACTAAAAGTGTGTCATTGCGAATTTGGTACCAGTTGAAGGTAGATTACTTACTTTTCTGAAAGCATCACTAAAATATTAAAGGTAGATTATGAGGCGAATAAATATGAAAGCTCGGGGAAAACGGATATAGTATGACTCAATATGTATATCTATTTAAATAAATCTTGACAACACATTTGTTTAACTTTCAGAAGGAATTGAGACTAACACCTTGACATTTTCTTTTAATAATGTACTATTATAAAGGATGTTACAGAAAGGTGTGGTCATATTCTAGGGTCGCATAGTTAGACCCTGTGAATAGCGTAAAGTGTTAACAATTTTATGGAAATTCCTGATTTTTAATACAGAAATCTTATTTTGAAACTTAAAAATTACACTTGAAAATTAACCGATAAAGCTAATACATATTTCGTATGTGAGAATGAAACTATAGGTATTTAATACCAAGGATGTTAATGCAATGTCTAGATTTTTTTGAAAAGGTCTGCATTAAAAAACAATTAAACAAAATCATTGAAATTGACATGAAAACTCATAATGCGTTGTTTAGAAATGTGAACCTACACTACGAAAACCATATTCCGAAGAAAAAAAAAGGTGTGTGTCAGCTCCGACCTACGACTGGAGTTTACAAGTTACTGGCGGCTCTCTCATTTTCTCTCTCCCTCTCTCTCTCTTTCTCTCTCTCTCTCTCTCTCTCTCTCCCCCCTCTCTCCTTCCCTCTCTTATTCTATATAAACTCATCATTCATTCAAGACATATCTACTTACATGTGTCGATTCTTAAGAAGTAAACTCTATTTTTTTTTTTTTAAATCCATATTTTTCAAACTAAATCACTTATTTGTCGGCTCCCATAACACTCCCAAAATTTAACCACATCTTTCTGTAACACCCTGTATAATATTTAATAATGTACTATCATAGGTTTCTAACATGTAAATGCTAACAAAAATATTGAAAGAAAACAAACAAGATGTGCCGAATGATTAATAAATAATATTTCTATTATTATTAAAATTTCTCTTCACCAATAAAGAGAGTGATAGTTCTGGAATTCCGGAATTATTTTGAAACTAAAAAATTCTTCCGTAGAGATCTGAATCATTCCTCAATTAAAGCGTCTCAGAATAAATATAAATATTTTTTACGCTTCGCTTCGCTAAACTGAACTTTAAATTTTTTTAAAACGTTAGACGTTAAATTTAGTTGGCGTAAAAAGCAGACAATTTAAACAAAATTAAATAAGTATGAATGAAGGACTTGAGACCATAATAAATATGATAAATTGTCTCAAAGGCAGTTTTTTTATTAATGTTTATAACGAATGTAACAGACAGAACAACGACCCGTTTGATGTATCAGTTAACAAATTACGATGTCGCAAATGGACTATAATTCTTGTTTATAATGTTCGTTTATCTCGTTCTGCGACCTCGGTCCATCAAACTGAAACCTTGTCCTCCAATCTACGCGTATCTTCATTCATAATTTCAGAAATTCTACGCGCCACACATTTATATTATACAGCGATCGTTTTGATATCTTACTAGGATTTAATTGAATATCATTGCATTCAAACAGTAAATATCTCAATCCTATTACTTTTGGCTAGAGAATATTTAATAGTATATTGAGAAAGTGTCACTTCGGTGCGAGGCTAGTTTTCGCAAGCGTGTGTCGCCTTGAAATTTAAAAGATGTATTAATCAACGCCTGGACTGTAAAAGATTAATGTTAGAAATTAATTGAACAATTTAGCTTGTAACTGGTGAACTACATTATTTTTTATACACAATTTAAAAATAATATATACAGAATTACTACGAGTTTGCCTTCGTTATATAACTAAAGAGGCAAAGAGGTATATGGCTCGAATGATAGTAAGTGGTAATTAATACCTTTCGGCCAGTGTCTTATTTGTTCCAAGATTATTTTACATGCGTATTATCTCTAATTATATAATCGACGCGTTACCGGTTTGAAGCTATTACTACGCTCTCACTGTCAATCGGAAGCCGCTGTAGACATAGACGCGGATTAAAAAATAAAATTCAGATAATCGTTGTGACCATAGTACCGGGCATAATTTTTGCTATGAAGAAGATACCCTAAAAATTCATAATAATAATAATATATTCATTTTTTTTTCACAATTGACAAACAAAACAGGTGTTAAAACAATGCATAGTATGTATCTACATTGTCAGAGCTAAAACTAGTCTAAGTACATGGTCGAGAAACAAAACAGTGACAATGATTAAAACAAAAAGTACATAAAAGAAAAGCAAAGAAAAAGCAGACAAGTGGTTGTTGACAGTTAAGTCTAGAAAAACGAGAGAATAGTCTGTTGTAAAAAAAAGTAATGTTGTACCTAATAAAAAGAAAGAAAGAAAGATCAATGTCACTGAACTCTCAATACGGTATGTGCTGCGTATTGCATACTTACCATATATTTAAACGCATAATAAAACTCAAAGTATCTAATAAATCAGTACAAAGTACACCCATTTAAGATACACGGTGGCTATAAAAATCCTTTTCAGAATAATATTCTGAACCTACTTTAGACCTGGGAATCTTTTCACTAATTGAAAGATATGATAATTTAGAACTGCGGAAGCTTCTTACTATTTTATTGCAAAACTTCAATTTGCGTTGCTATGGTTTTACTATAATGCTTAGATATAAACCACCTGTAAAATGTTGACCTTGCATGCGGTGAGGAATTAATTCTGGTATACGGAAACATGATATAATAAATAACTATCTGATTCGCTATAGAAACTATCTCATTCTTGGGAACCAGCATCCTTAATTGTAAGAGAGGTTAGGTGGAGGCACCACTTATTGCGGAATAGACTTTACAGACAAAAAACTTTAAAAACTCTATGGAAAAATTCCTAATTTGCCTAATGGTTAATGGTTGCAATATTGGCCTAATGGTAAGTGATCCTGACTGCTAAGCCAGAGGTTGTGGGTTCGATTCCTAAACAGGAGAATTAATTGAGTGATGAGTGATGAAATGATCGTGCTCATGCACGATCATTTCTTCTGTGTCTGGGTGTAACTTTTCTATAATATGTATTTCGTAATAAGTATGTTTAGCAGCTGGTCGAGTTACGTTAGTTTGGGATTAGAAGGCCGTGTGTGAGGTGTCTCAAGTTATTATTAATATTTCTAATGAGAACAAACGTGTGAGACGATATGCTATGTTTTGAAAAGTTAATGTTTAGTAGTATGTATTTATAATATGGAATTGCGCAAAAAACTTCAGTATCTATTACTTTTACACTATTGTACTTTTACACATGATGGGATGTGTCTATACACATCCCATCATGTTATACATCAAGACAGTTTTCAAACAAAAATAAAATACAAGCGATTTTAGTGCGGTTAAATCGTACTCCTTAAAACGTTTAGGTATTAGTCGTTTGAACACACTCGGGATAGGATTTTTTACTCTATCAAGTATAAAAAAACTGCTTAAGAGAGCCTCCTACTTTATTAAGTACTTAGTTCAAAATAATATCAAGAAATCAAAACATATGAATATGTTTGAAGCACCCTTAAGTGCAAAAATACATCAACACTGCGAAGTGTATTACTATTAACACACATTTTCACGGTCACGTCTTTACGATCGACCAGGGTATTTGATAATGTCAGCTCATAAAAACAGGAGCGATACATATATTTACGCTAAAAGAAAGGCATTTAGTACCTACACAAAACTATACGTATGAAGGTAATTTGTATCCTAAAGCATACGTACAAGCAATGTGTCTCTAAGAGATTGTAAGAACATCTGGTATTCATTTAAATTCCTGTGAAAGATGTAACTCCGCCCACATTAGCAAATATAATCTATTGTATATTGGTTTCAGGGCATTTACGATGATGAGATACGACGACGAGCAAAACAAAACAAAGATTTAAACAATGCGGAACTGTGTATAATATTTTGCAGCTTTTCGTGCCTTTAAACATCGATTGTCGACGATGATCTGTGAAACGTACCTAAATAAAATTTAATACTCTTATCGTAATAAGTGGAAATTGCGTGTGCCATCGTTAAAATGATTATATAAATCAATGCTTTGGAATATGAAAGAATCGCTAATAAGTTTCGTGAACTGGATGAATTCTTGGATAAAATATATTTCTTTAACTTTTATTAATGGTTCAATAGGCAAGTAAAATTTTGGCACGTGTGTCTGCTTTAGTTTATTCAGCTCAACTGTGTCTTTTGAACAGTTTAAGCTGTAATTCTTACACGTGACGTGGAATATGAATACCGGTTTTGTCACGATTGTTCGCGCACGAGTACATTGTTTGTTTCATAAATTACTGTAGCGTAACGTAGGGTCGGTCTGTTCTTTTTATTATTTTTTTCCTTATTCAGGCAACTTTACTTTATTAGTTCGTTCATCGTTCATAGGTGGAGATCCACACCTATGGAGATTTAAGACCTCCTCCTCCTTCTATCTCAGATCTCAATACTTTAAATATGTAATTGTTCTTATTGTGTAAATATCGTGTCTTGTTACAAGTCCATGTTCCTTTTCAAGTATAAGCTATATAGCAATATAAACCACTGTTTCAAAACATCAAAATCAGTATTGTAGTTACCGTTTGAGTTGTGTTGCTACCGTAGTCGTAGTCCAGGAGGAAAATCCATAAAAGCTGACTTCGAATATTTTTCAAGTTACATTTTTTGGTTTTTCTCAATAACTGAGTGAATAGTTCCAAAATAAAAAAGTATGTAAGGTTTATAATTCTTTAAAAAAAACCGACTTCAAAACAAAAACTATTCTATAAAAGACTTATATGGTTTTCTCATGGATGTCATTGTCAGAACTGGACCAAATTGAAATGGGACCATACGGGAAGCACCAGTTTTCAAATAAAAAAAGAATCATTCACCCAGTCGAAAGTTCTGAGGTAACAAACATAAAAAAAAACATACAGTCGAATTGAGAACCTCCTCCTTTTTTGAAGTCGGTTAAAATATTTAATTTTATACATTCTACTTGCTTCTATGAGAAACGGAGGTGATAATACCTGGAAATTCAAACAGTCATAACTTTTAACGGATAGGGTTTTCAAAAAATATTTTTGTAAGTGCATGCTGGAGTCATGCCCTTCCATTGATTTAAGTAAGTGTTCCATTGTCATATACACCGTGTTTATGTATTCAGAGCTACACGTGCTCTTTTCTACGTAAATAATTACGTGTTAGGAAAACATATTTATATTTTCGCTGAAATTAAATATTTTGCTTCCGACATTTTTACGGTTAAAGACTGAGAAATACAATTTTTCATATGTGTTATTTACTGTATGAATCATTGTTAGGGTTGGCACATTTTCTTGTTTTCAAACATTAGTTTTTGTCGGTAGTATTTGTAATATCTTCATTGCAATTTAGTAATGTCTGCCAACGGATGCTCGTCAGAAGCATGTCAATCGCATGAAACAATGATTTTATGGAAACGAATATGAATCTTTCTCACTTTTTAGTGTTGTGTAATGTAGCCACTAATACTTTTTTCTCACAGTTCCTAATCAAGCTGAAATCTTTATAGATAGTTTGAAAGAAGAAAGATAAACCTTATCTCACTTTTAAGAACGTGGGGTAACGCGGGCATATTTTTATATGAATAACAGCTGCCAGAACTATTTCGATCTTCTATTTTACAGAAGATCACAGTGCTCTTTCTGGTAGTGAGCAGTGTCATCAGATCGCTGTGGTTGGAAGAGGGTTTCGTGACAGTGACATTGTTGGTGTTTCAACTGCTTATTGCTTCTGAGAACCGCTTACCAACACACAGGTCGTGTGCTTGTTTGCCACCTTAATGTGCTAGAAAATAATTTAACAAAAAACTGAATCCTCGAGCTACTTAAATTCATTTCATATTTTAGTATCTTTAATAGACCAATTTAATTTTTTCATTAGTATCAACTTATTATTTTAATCGTATTAGAAGATATAGGTACCTACTCTCTAGCCATTTATTCCCTTTAAATCTTCGATAATATTATAGATGGTTCTGTAAAAAACTATAATTTGGAAAGTTTGTTATTTTACAATGCGTAGCGTACGCACCTGTCCTTTTCCCTCTCGTGCTTGTGGAACACATACCAAGAGTCTAAGTCGCCTACACGCGCAGGCGAATTACACGGTAGGTTTTGCTGTCAATTTTGCCACAATCAAAACGGTGATTGACGGTTGCATGCAACGAACATCCGTCAATCATGACTTTTGATAATGATTGACGTTTGCATGAGCGTCTAATGGACGCCTAATATGTTCTGTTGTGGTATGTAATAAACTTTAGACGCTGTAAATTGAAGTTTTTGTATGAATCTATTACAGGATATATTTAAAAGGACATTCATTGTATGGTTTGGTTTCTTAAATGCATTCACGTAAAGTAGTGTAGTACGTAGTATCTATTGCTACTATTTGACACGATTTTTGTTAGGGTACGTGTACGGGTACGGTATATTTCATCGAAGTTTTAAATATTATATTTATATGTAGGTACATATTGTAGTAAACTGTAGGTTCTTAAATAAAAGTATATTAGTTACGGTAACGTTTAAACAATCTTGATAAACTTTTGAAAATTATGAAAATTTATATCTACCGGGTTAACTAATGAAACCATTCTTAACATTGATGTTCTAAAATAAAGAGCTTACTTAGAGTAACAATATAACCACAAACTGTCCAAATTGATGTCATTCTGATTAATACCATTTAATTTACCATTATAATCCAAAAACACATACATATCATCATCCTCCGCGCCTTATCCCAACCAAGTTGGGGTCAGCGTTCAGTCTAATTACGATACGGCCGAACTTCAATATTTTACGTAACGTGAAAATACATATCTACATATGTAAGAAGAAAAGCAAATGGAGGGTCGTTATCTCTTCTAGGCCGGAATGAAGATGTGTGAGTTTCATACCTGTATCATGAATAAGTATATTCAATATATAGTATATTAACAAAAATTAAAAACTACAAAAAACTATGAACAAGATAAAAAAATTAAAAAGTAAAGTTTAAACTGTGTAAAGTGGTTATTTTGGGTAAAAAAGGAAAGAGGCTAATATTATTTATCAAAAGAGCACCATTTGTCGAAGAGCCTCTAATTATGCACTCTAGATTTCATGAGCGCAGATCTGTTGCCTTAGGCCTAGTTTCGAGTCGACTAACAGTGAGAAACGTAAAGCCTTCTGCGGTTAGACAGGTGATCAAAAAGCTTTCAGACCTTTCAGGGATGTACCGTTAAGAGTACATAAAAATAACTGTAATCGCAATCCAAAGAAAATCATTTTGTACGCAAATGCTGGCATATTGTACTGAAAGTTCACTGATATTTGTTCAACGATCGACTTGACTTCAAAAGTATTTGTTAAAGTAATATTTACCTAAAAAACATGTTTACCATCTCGATGCTAATGACTCCTATTGAAGGAGAATTACAATCGCAACGGTCGATCACAACATGTTTTGAAATGAGATGAAATATTGCACTACGGTAAACCATGTAATCAATACACGTATACGCGTTGGCTTTTATGGTAAAAGCCAACAATATGTTACTTGATGGTGAAAATAAATGAAGTTTATTCCAAATTCAAATTTCAATATAACACCTACACACACGCTTTAACACAAACAGTGAATAATATTTTGTATGTTCTTGTTAAGCAAAGGCGGAGTCTCATATAGATACATTCACAAATTTTATTGATTTGATAAAATTTTATTGAAATAAATATCTAGTTACTTTTGAGTAGTTAAAAGAAAGGTTTACGTATAGCTGAAAAATATATTTACTTCAGTTTTACAGATTTACATGAAAATTACTGAATTGAACGAAGTATTGTACGCAGTATTCATAACTTGTATAATGCAAATAAAAAGAAAAGTAAGGTCCCGCATTCAAATGTGAAAAAGAAAACCCTTACGATTTCGTTCTATCCGTCTGTTCGTCCGTCCAAATGTAAAGGTCAGGTCACGGTAATTTTACTCAGAGACTATTGTGTGGAGAATACACGTGTAAGAATTACTTGTTTAAGAAGAGGGTTAATCAGTATTTTTGTTATACTTACCAAAACCTGTTTATTTCAAATAAACTGTTTTAAAGGTCTAGCAGCCCTTTATTTAAAAATGTTTGTTTTTCAATACGTACGTTACAGGTCACTTGTACATTATTACGTGTTTAGTAAAATCACGAAAACCAGTTAGGTGGGTGCTACATTCATTTAGCAAAATGACCTGACGGATAAAAGGCAAGTAAGAAAACACAGGGTATTGGTTGATAGGCCTTTAAAAAGAATAAAGAAGAGCCAAACCAAATTAGTAAGTCTCTTTCTTTCTCTCTTTAAGTTTTCTAGTAATTCTAGGCAATATTACTGAGAAATAGATTTCTGAAGATATAAAAAGTGGACCTCTCTTTAACTTTTCATCCACGGGGCGGAAATATATTTATTTTATATAAATATATTTCCGCCCCGTGGATGAAAAGTAGTATAATGATAGTTAAACAATATATGTATTAACTGTGTAATATAAATACTTTTAAGGGCCAATAATATCTATTCTAAATAAATTCATTGATATTTTTCTATTTTAATTCTTCACGATTACGGGACCTTCTGTTCGTGTGAAGTACGATAGAAAAAGATTAGAGAAGATTTCTATCAAGGATTTTATCTAAAAAGATTTTAATTTCCGTATCATATACGCCTAATATTGTGTTCTAACAATTGTTCACCCCACTAGTATCTCCATTGCAACCGTTCGAAGCCGGGGCGGGTCGCTAGTTTCTTATAAAAATAATTTGGTACATTAAGTGAGCTGTATGGATGTATTTAAACTTTTCATTCAATGACAAAATAAAATATTAAGATAGTGATGCAACCAATTCAGAAGAAGTGATTATGTTTTGATTTAAAAAAATAAACAAATGATAACCTTGTAACAAATGAAGCGAGAATTCCGCAATTTCAAGTTCGCACGAGATCTTTCTTCCGACACGCTGAAAAGTAAACAAGATTGTCCTCTTCTTACGTTATAATTAATTATGTACGTCTTAATGGCCTTCTTCAGTATCTACACATAAAATATGCATAGACTTCATAAAACTAAAAACTACTGTAGAAAACTTTCTTGCCTCGAGACTTTTTTAAGTTCCTAAACGTCCCTTCGAGACCGATTGTCCTTTTTTAAACGTTACGTTTAACATACGTAAGTAAAAAAAAATATTTTTTGTACATTTTGTATTTGTAAATATGTATTTACAAAATCTATCTAAATTATGTTTATCCGTGTTCCAGAAGACAGTACAAACTATGCTTAGTTGGAGTCTAAATAGCACTAGGTTTACGTACTATGTTCCAAAATATTGTTATATTTACTTTCGTAATACTTTACTTTAAAAAGGATATGTTGGTGTATCAGGCTGGCAACATATGTGAGGCGGAATCATACTATTTAATAATACCAATAAAAAAAAAAATCGAGCACAAGCGATGAAGCATTCTATTGTATACCGTGTGATACAAATGGGATTAGACACACGGAACACATTAGCCATTCATCTTGCGAGCAGGTGTCAAAATAAGTGAGTACGTCATCTATTTTCGAATAAAACTATAATTACTTGGCTCGCAAGCAAGTAGCATCTTTCGTTCAGCCACCACCATGACCATGAGTAGCATCTACATCTCTCGAACATGGTGTCTGCTTTTAAGAAGTAACAAGTATAAATAAAAAAAAACTTAAACCCCCAACATCCTTCAAAGCTTAGAAAAGAGCTGATGATCTTCGAACGGCTGAACAGATTTTCTTGAATTATAGCCAAGAACACTCTCGATCAAGTAAACAAACAAAAAAAATTAAATCAAATTCGGTTTATCGGTTTAGGAGCTCCGATGCAGGCAGACATACAGATACACTCTTTAAACATATAACAGCCCTCCTCTTTGCGGCGGAAGATAAAAATAGTAATACTACAAGCGGCTATTTATATGTTCTTTTAGTCCGTAGAAATACAAAAGAACCCCTAAGACTGCTTGTCCTATTAGCGCAAAAGCACCTTTAATTCTTTCACTTCCAATACCACTGTGGATCAGTAGCGTAGTACAATAGGGTGGCAGAGCGGGCAAAATGCCACGGGCCCCCGGCTCGAGGAGCCCCCGGGCACCAAAGCCCCTGAACACAGGAGACACTTGACTGGTCTGTTGGTCTAGTGGTTAGTGACCCTGACTGATAAGCCAGAGGTCGTGGGTTCGATTCCCACCCAGGACAAATAATTGTGTGATGAGCACCATAATTTGTTCTGTGTCTGGGTGTAATTTATCTATAATATGTATGTATTTAGAAATGTATAAGTATGTTTATCAGCAGTTTGGTTACCATAGTACAGACTCTGCCTAGTTTGGGATCAGACGGCCGTGTGTGAGATGTGTAACTTATTGCAAAATGAATTGAACAATATTTTATTATTATATCTAATTAATAAACCTAATAAAATACACGAGTTAGAATATAACCGCCAAGTGAGAGTCAGACTTACTCACATCCAATGAATTAGCAACGGGCCTAGTGGTATAGTTACGCCACTGCTATGGATAGCTTTTTATCATTTTGCATTTACCTTGTAATTTTGCACGAGTCCTTACCGGTATAAAATAATTTGCGTAAACCGTTAAAACTAGCGAAAAATAACATCAAAGTTGCGATCACCTTCGGCTATGAAAATAGAGTAAGCGGACATAACATTGACAGCGCAGAGATTAATGTTCCAAGAATTCAGAACATAGACGTTTGTCTAGGCCATTGCATACCGGAGTATATGTTTCACCATTCACATTTTCAATGCGGATGTTTTGTGTTTAAATGTGTTGTTAATTAATAACAACTCAAGAATGTACAGCACACACAGCATAGCAAAATCAATAGATACGGTAGTACGAATACTAATAAATACATACATACACTTACACCCGTATCCCCGAAGGGAAAGGCAGAAGTGAATTAAACACCTAAATTTACAACTACACTATTGGCTAACTACAATTTGGTTCCACTTATTAGTCTAGTCAACAAGTTCAAAAACAAGTTGAAAAATAGAGATAAAGGTTTTATACATACATATATATATACAATACTTAAGCAATTTTGAAAAAAGCTCGTTAAAGAGGAGGAAATTTCCGATAAAAAAATATTAATATTTTTCGAGTTATTTTGTTAATAATAATTGCAATTTTTTACCTGCACCAAAATCCTTCAAAAAACATTTTTCTAGAGGTGATTCCGAATCCAATGAGCTATCGCTCATATTTTTAGGACCTTTATTTCTATTTTTCACGTTTTTGAACTTGTTGACTAGACTATATGTGTAATAGGGAGAAAAATAAATGTGCAGGATTATTGCTGTTGGACGGAAATTTGGGAGCATATTAAAAAGGGAAGGTGTACCTATCCAGGAAGCAAAGGATTCCTTCCATTGCTTCCTTTCTGAGTAGGTCTTCCTTTCCTTTCCTTCCTTCTTTATCTTCCTTTCAATAAATATAGAAAAATATAAACGATGTTTTCAATTTTAAATTGTTTCAAAATGCCGCAGTATTTATGTAGATAGTCCCATTATTACACATGTACTTAGCATTATTACAATATATTTACGAGCATCTGAATCCCTTACTATTCAGCAATCACCTGTGCAGAACGATATTCTTACTTCGAGGAGTTTGTGTAGTTACATATGAATTATGACGTAATACTAAAAATGCTGATAGTCAAAGTTCAGCTTTTTAGAGCCTGTTATAAATAATAACTATAAATAACTCATAGTTACTAGACATTGCAGTATTATCATATATTTTTTCATTATAATAATAATTAATTTAAAAAAAAATATGGATAAAGAAATCATTTATTGATTTTAACTTACCTACTAACTTTTAATACTCAATGTTAATTCCCGTAAACAAAATTATACTTTCCTTATATTAAATGGATATTATTTGCGTTGTACGGCTTTAACATTCAATGGCATGAAAAAAATGAGACTATCTTCGGCTAGTGTCTAAAAAGTGTTCCACGAAAAAAAACATTAAAAATACTCTATTCGAGTCAGATAAAACAAGCACAAGATCACATTGCCGGTAAATAAGAATCAGGGGTGTTATGGAGCTCCGTAACTGAAACTATCGGATATCCGAAATAAAAATCTATCCGAAACCGTAACCGAATCTGATTTAAGTTTCGAATGATTTCGGATAGGGGTTGAACCTAAATGAGACATGTTATGTATTTTTTTTTATTATTAGTATTAGTATTTTCTTATTACAATCCTTAAAAATCTAAAATCCGTAATTGAAAGTATCGGATAATTAGGAAATAAAATTTCCGTAATCGTATCTGAAACCGATTTAATATTCTGTATATATCCGTATTTATATCCGGATGCGAAATTTCATAATAAATCCATAACGTCCCTGATAAGAATACTGAATAGAAATAAAATTGTTCCTGCTATGTACTTATTTTAATAGTCGCATTTTATTTGATCACATTAATGTACCTACACAAAAATCGGTAAATATAACTCTCTCCCCAAGTAATACAATTGTATTGAAATTGCTGCATTTCTGTATGCATTCTGTAGTTACTTTACTACCTGAATTTTTTTCACTACACTAAATTAATTTTTCAGCAAAACTGTAAAAATACTAAAATGCAGGAACGGGACGAATAAAATAGTCAAGGTCAAGCCGGCAAGGTATCTCAGACAAGAACCGATTGTGTGTGTCGTCTTATTTTTCTTGATACATTTTAAATACGACTTCTGTATTTGCGCGCACATGCTTTTGTTTTTAATAAAGTACAAAATTGATAAATTCTTAAAATACTATAAAATTCATAGTGAAAATTGACATGGTTTTTCATGTACATTATAAGAATTTAGATAAAGTAAGAGAAATAAATCCCGGCAGTGCTATTTATGTATTTTATTTTTTGTCAGGTTTAGGATATATAAAAAATAAAATATATGTAGGATTTTTGTAACCTAAAACATTAGAAATGAAAAATAAGCATACATACTTAATACATAATATTTTATAAAAAAAAATAGAAGAGGTAACCCTACACACATTTTAAAGCCCAAAAGAGTAGACAACTAAAACGGTAGGTATCGATATTTTTGTAGGGAGTGATTTATCTGTTACTTAGTAACTACTTAGTAATCTGTGCCCAAGTTAACAAAACTTGGTCTTGACCACGAATAAACATGATAGGACACATTTTTTGTAAATACTAACACACAAATATTTATGGACAAAAATAATTTCACTGAGCGGGATTTTTGAATCCCGCTCAGTGAAATTATTTTTGCTAGTACAGGGGTTGCTCATATTTCGACCGCGCCGCTTCAAATAGTTAAGAATACATTTGCTGTTGCGTTGTCGGGTAAAATAAAAAGTTACTATGCAATTAAATAGGCCACACATACTGAGCATCAAAATAACAGTAACAAACAGGCTTCATAGTATTCTACTATCCAAGGATGCTGTAATGATACAAGTATTTAAAGGCATTATAATCTCAGTTAAAAACATTCATAGCTATTCAGTCAGAGGCAATGAACTGCTAGTCATATAATATGCAGACAGCATCTATATATTAATACGTGAAGCGAGAACTTTGGATTCCTCTTTACGAAAATTGGGCGGACGGAGGAGTATGAAATTTCGCACACTTATAGTTTATACAGAGAAGAAGTGACGAATGCTAAAATTTTTGAACAATATTTGCTACAAAGTTAAAAATATGCAAAAACGGGTACATACAGCTATGAGTGTCCAGTATATATTTTGACCTGTTATGGTACAAAAGTCAATACAATGACAGGTCAAGTAATATTGGCCAATGAAATAAACCATGGTCGAAATTCGACCACCACGGGATCTCTAGTTAGTATAAATGATTCAAATACCGAATGAGCACAACAACATCGTATAAGTCAAAATCTCCCTATTTCATAAAATTATAATACTACGTAACTAAGAAATTACGCACAAATATCTAACCTGTTCTAATTTATGCTTAATTAAAAACATTAAAAATCCTATTTATGAGTGTGTGTTTTTATTTAATCAGCTAGTTTGTACTTATGGCTACCTCGCACTTTAATAAAAAATTAAATAAACATTGAAAAATATAAATATATGTAAAGTAGCAAATTATCTAAGAATTTAAAAAGTATGTAATAAAACGCTCATCATCCTCCGAGCCTTTTCCCAACTAAGTTATTTATTTCCTAACTACGATACGGCCGAACTTCGATATTTTACTCCACTCCACAACCCAAGTACTAGGCGATATCGAAGTTCTGTAATTAAACCAGGTTGTCGGACTTTTTAGGGCCCCAACTGGGTAGTTACGGGTGTAACGAATGCCACAGATGTGTGAATGTACGGCAACCGAGACCGACGACTTAACGTGCTCTCCGAGGCACGGAGGGATCTCAGTGTTAAGAATGGTCATACATCTAAGACCGACCTGGCTAGTGTTACTTAACCTTGTAATGTGCTGATGTACACGGTTACCACTTAACCACGAGCCCTCTCTCTCTCTAATATGCTGCTATGCTATGCTGTTATTGTAGTATGTTATTCTTCTTCACTTCTTCAAATAGAGGCCCTTACGCAGTCTCTTTACCCTATTAAATAAAATATATATCATAGAGTTAATAAATAGCGTGACATACTGAGGAAAATAAATTTGTTTAAAAACGGAAACATATATATATATTATAATAGTGTATTTATATATTTAACGTACAGCACAAGAGTGGAAACAACCGGAAACCCTGACAGATTTGAGCTACTTCAATATTTATACAGGGGTGTATCTGACAAAACACTTATTTAAATCACTGAAAGGACATGACTCTAGCACGCAGCTACAAAATTAACTCCCTTCCCTATATCTTACATATATATTTATTTAGTACAAACTATAGCCCATCAAAAACATAAGAAAACACGGTTACAGGCATAAAAAACACGGTTAACAGTAATTAAATAGTCTTAAGTAGTAAATCCTTCTCTCATATTTCACTTGCTACATGGGGTTAAGAATACAGTTTTACGAGGTGCGTCCTAAATTCCAATATTTTAATTTCACCTTCATTCAAATTTTCGTTTTGCTAAAACTATTGATAAAAAAATTTAACCACCAACCATAATTTACTCCTGATGGGCTCGCTGTCCTTGCCCCTTGGATTGATTTAGAATCAGTTTACAAACCGCCAACGTCGACCGGTCAAGCCCTCAACCGCTGGCCCGGCAGTGAACAAAAACGGTAGCTTTTTAGGATTGCGTAAATGCAAATACAGATCTTAAAATATGTCCCAATGGGGTTATTTTCAATTACTTTATGATAACTTATTTACCTTATGCTCACTATTTTTGGTGCTCGCTGTAATCTGAGATATTAACTTTACCATAACTGTCATCTTTCCAATTGCCTCTTCTCACCAACAGTCAACTTTAGCATCCATCATAAAAGCATATAAGTAACATTTCCAGAACAAAATTTGGACTACGCAAAAATTATTTTCAAGATATGTTTTAAGACAGTTTCGTTTTAAGACAGTTTTTTGGAAGAACTTTAAAGGTTTGGGATTTTGAGCAAACGAACATTAAATTTTTATGCATAAATGTAAATTGTACCACGCACCTGCACATAATTCCACACTTTAAAATGTGATTGTTCGTAAATAATACACATATGACACGGTATAACGGCCTACCTTTATTTGGTATGCTTAGTCATACTTACGTTTGTATTGTACACATACTATTTCGGATCATGAACGCTCGGTAGTTGTGAATGAACTGTTTGAGAGGAAATGATGAATGTTCAAATATATGTTTCACGGAAAATCGGTCACCTTTCCGAGAGTTTGTGTCTATGTGCGCTGTAAACAAAATATGAAGTTATTTTTGATTAAAAACATCTGTAGACCTGTACCTACCTAGTCATAAGTAAGTAAAGTGAAGTAGTCATAGGCGCCATAGAAACTTTCCAAGACATTTTCTACCCCGTACACAACTAACAAAATCTCTGCTTAGCGCATCCATAAGAGATATATATGCAATGCTTTAATTTGCTAAGTTTTTGCCAAACTATATTGAATTTTATTGTAAACACATTATTTTTCTTTTAGTCGCTAGAATTCGTTCTTTTTTTTTCTAAATGTATCCATTTTGTGTATTCGATCGAGTGTTTACACTTAAGATTCTGAAGAAATAAACGTATATATTAATATTTTCGTTAACGCAGCAAGCGTTTTGGGCACCTTTGCGCCGGGAGCGACCAGGGCTGGATTATTTGTTTATGACACCGAATAACAATTATTGTGATGGATATTTTGTATTTAATTTTAATGGATTGAATAAATTTAATGTTTAAAAATTCCTTTGAAGGTTATAAGTCTGAAGTAAACATATTTTGAAAGTATTGTATTATCTTAACATCCGATTTTTAACTACATTAGGTAGGTGAAAATTAAATTGCAAATTTCTATTACGTATTTGCCTTAAGTATTTCGTTATAGATCAAGTAAACACAAAACGTTTAAAATAACTTTGTTTTCTACTATACCATTCTGAAGGGTGTATTTGCTGCCCTTTGCGGGTTCAATTTAAGGCTGCTTTACTACCACTTTCTTAAAATAACAGCACGGTTTTCGATTGCGGTGATTGCGAAATTTCAAAATTTATTTTAGAATACATTCTATTCTGAGCACTAGCAATGAGCTTAATTAAAGAGGCGTAATTGCATGTTTATGCTGGAAGGAAATAATTTGTTTAAAATTGAACTTGAAAACTAATTAAAACGTTCCTTGCGAAAGTCTGTACTGCCATGTGATTATGTAGTTAAAAACCGTACAAGTGCGAGTCTGACTCGCGCAACGAGGGTTCTGTAAGCAAACAAACTTGTATGTAGATAGTACGTCCATCTCGGGAATTAATTCTCGAAGACTTTTGCCCGTTTTGCAGTTGCGATGTACGACAAAGTCAATAATCCAACCGCAAAATATAAGTTTGTAATATATGTAATATAAATGTTCAAATTTGTTAAAATCTAAGGCTTAATAGCCGTATCTTTCGATTGCGTTGACTTAGAAGCTTTTATGATTATTTTAACAGCGTCAAGGAACCGCTGACATAAGTATTTGGTGTTAATTTCAACTTGATGCCTTCTCGGTTTCACATACACACAGACAGACAGATATAGAAACAAATTAACGACTTTCGGCCTTTTTCCTTTACTTGTACTGTGAGATCTTGCTTCTTACCAAATTTCATGATCAATGGAAAGTACCCTATAAGTTTTAGATTACCTGCAAAATGTTCAAATTTGGTAAAATATAAGACTTAAGTGGCCATAATTTTGGATTGCGTTCACTTAGAAGCTTGTTTTTTTACAGCTTCAAGGGACTCCAGCTATTCTTATGAATTTGATGAATTTGATATTATTTTAACTTGATGCCACGGGTTCCTGAGAAAAAGGGTCTTGACAGACAGACAGACGGACAACAAAGTGATCCTATAAGGGTTTCTTTTTTTCCTGGAACTGAACCCTAAAAATGATTATATTTCCCAGGAACTTAGATGAACTTAGTTAGAACACACACTGATAAGGCTTCTCACTGCAGTAGTGTTTAACAATATTTTCCTCTCCAGATTGCTATTTTCAGAAGACCGTAATAAAACTATTTCCGTGATTTCTAAGACATGATATTAAATGTTCTTTCTTTGAGCATATTAAATTTTCTTTCCATAGAAACTACTGATCCAATTCTACAAAGCTTCGTTATATTAAATTCTTTATTAGGAAATATAGGTCAGATGACTATCCAAAGGTTAGAACATAACACAACTCATTCATAAAAGATGTTATTGAAATCCTGTCTGCGAGCAAAACTATGGAGAAGACTCCTGTAATGGACTGACACATACATACATATTCGAGCAATCATTGACCCCAGCATTATAAACTACTTGAGATTTTACCAATCATCTAGGATTGGCGCCAGGAAGTATTTATCTCAATTATATTAAGGCCATACGATCTGCTTACCTCTTTAGATAATGTGTAATGCGTAATATATCAATATAGATTGATCTCAGTATTCTTTGACATCTCTAGGCCGGTATGGAGGTCGATAAACATTTACCTTGAATGATTTTAAACTTTTTAGTCTAAGCAAACGATGAAAAATGCATCTATTTATTAAGTAAATATATTAAAATTTCTAATCTTTGATGTCAGGTGACGGACGGTAAGTAGTAAAGATTTGAGACTACGAAAAATATTTGAAGGTAAATTAATGACTAAAATAAATAAATAGATAATAAATTATTAGTGTGAAATCAGGCTTGATCCCATGGCAGCACTAACATCAAATAGATTTGTATCTTCATAGGTCTACTTGTTGCTACCCGTTACGACTATTTATGTGCAAATATGGTATAAGATAGTAAAGTTCTTCAATTAATAGAAAGATTAAATAAATTTCAATAGAAAGTAGGAAATAGACCATTCTGTCCGAAGTGAAACCCGTCTGTCTGTCTGACTGTTTTATAACTGAAACATTACTATAACAAGCAACCTATTACTAATATTGTTACCCTTAAATTTAAGCTAAATCAAATAAAACCATATGTTTTACTCACGTGTATATTTTGAGAATGCCCGACTAGTTTCGGACCCAACGGGGGCCCTTTATCCGGGGCCAGAGGTGCAGTCTGGCACCTACAACCGGCGCGGCAGGACGCCTCACCCCTTGATAAAGGGCCCCCGCCGGGTCCGAAACTAGTCGGGCATCCCCGAAATATACGCGTGAATAAAACCGTATATTTTAACTAATATGAATACCACTCACGAAAGTTTTTATTCGAGTAAAACTATATGTACTATACAACGTAAATTTGTGGTTCTATAACGAAATGTAATTATACGGTACGGTATATAAAATTGAGTGTACCGACGACATCCCTAAAGTTTATTTTGACATTTTAGGTTGTCCCTTTCTTAGATCAATCATTGAGAGTCGGGAAGATCCCACGATACAAATACAAAACTCTGTTATTAACTTACTTAAACTTAATTCTTAACTTTTGGTTGACGTATGAACATCAGAATTAATTTTTTTTTCATTAATTTATTAGATACCTTGTAGCGACAAAATCTTTGAGCTAGCTCAAATAGGTAAATTTGTAAAAGTGAAGAAAGAAAGTCACTTCAGAACATGTCCTTTAATGATAAGATCCTATTTTCGCAACAACAGGTGAATCTAAAGATTTTCACGTATAATCAACATAAATATTAACTGACACGTCCAAGATGTCATAGCAAGAGATCATAATAAACAATAATACATTTTGTGACTCAAGTGAAATAATATAATTATGTTACTTGGATAAAAAATGTATTATTGATAATTTTTTAATCTGTACAGCGTCGAATTACTAATCTGTAATAATGATTAGAGAGTTCACTGTTAGCTGTAAAAGTTTTTAAGGCCGATGTTCCCATTCATGTGCTTAATTTGATCGTTGTAAGGAGTATTTTTTTCCACAGCCCCTTGACCGTCCAGCGACTCGCAGCCGACGGTAAGCACACAGTGGAAAATGGTGGCACGTACTTCACTGCAAGATTAACGAACGGAAAGTTCGTGCGGTCGACGACCTCAGCTTCGGACTACATCACAAACACCAGTCGAATTTTAATTACATTCGTTAATCGTATCTTAATAAAAGTAAAAATGAAAATTACACTTAACTTGAGTGTACAGATGAAGCTAAATAAATGTCATTTGTCATATATATCTTGATTAGATTTCAAGTAATTTTTAAATTTAACGTCGATTATTTAACCGACTTAAGGTGATTTTGTTTTATTTAAAAATAATAACATATAACTGGCCTGTTGGTCTAGTGGTTAGTGATTTTGACTGCTGAGCCACAGGTCGTGGGGTTGATTCCCACCGAAGACAAATAATTGAGTGATGAGCACAATCATTTATTCTAAGTCTAGGTGTAATTTCTCTATAATTATGTATGTATTTAGAAATATATAGGTATGTTTATCAGCAGTCTGGTTGACATAGTACAGGCTCTGCCTAGTGTGGGATCAGACGGCCGTGTGCGAGATGTATCAAGTTATTATTATTATATTATATTACTATTCTATCTTATAAACTAATAAATACAATTATCTGTTATTTAGACCTGTGACAAACAGGCTTAATGACGGTGTCTGTGCTAGTAGATGGCAGGTTTTATGGGGCTATTGGGGTGCGGTAGTTGGGCTGTCTTTTTCTACTGACAAAGAAGTTTTCCAGAGCTACACAGGAAGGTTACATGATTGGCACACATCATTCGTGTAGAAATTGTTTAAAGGCACTGTAAGCCCCCCGTTTAGTAATTTACCATATTTATACTTATTTTTAGTCTTGTTAAATTACTAATATGGAGTGAAAAGTAACGATGCGTCACGCACAGACGTGTGAACTTGGGTTTTTAGCCACTGGAAATTCAGATAGCTGAGGCTTGCTTGCAGTAGTTCATTTCCAGAATGTTGTTCAAGGCTTTCCATGAGGTGTTGATTTTTCAATTGACTATTAAAGTCAAATTGCTTTACTTATTTAGTTACCACACACAAAGCAGCTATTATGAGCTGTTACGGTTACCGTTACAATATAATAATGAGCTAATATACACACCGAAAGCTATTGAAACTGAAAACCTGTATAGTTCTAAATTCTACACAATACATAACTCGTGTATTTATATTCAACAACAATGTGCCTTTCTTATCGAACCAGTCAACATTACAGTATTTGTGATCACGTTTTTGTAGTATTTTTAGTTCGGTATAGCTACCTCTGAAGGACGATAAGGTTCAATTGTTGAGCCGTTTCGATTTTGATTGGCATTATAATCGGGTTCTTATACCTAATTCTCCTTGATGTTAACTACCCTTTTGACCTTTACCAATACTCCTTATGAAAAATAGGGTGACATGAAACGTCCAGTACAATAACCAAAATTCATTCAATTGTACGAGGACCCGTGCTGCTCTGCAGTGTTGTGTTGATAATATAATTCCAAAATAACGCTCTTATATATGCCAGAATAAACGTACCTATTTTCTTTCTTTCTTTACGTATAAAAAATTCTATACCAATTTTATGATATATCTAGATAACAGCACTAAACTTTGGTTATTTAATTACACCATTGCCATTGAAACATGGACTGTGATTAAGTTAAAGATGTGAAAACACCCCTGTAGAATATCAAATAGCAACATTACGCATGTTGTCATAAAACCATCAATATTTATAAGAATCACTGAGATCTGAGCGACATCGCGTATGTATCCACGCTGTGCTTTACTTATATTTGTTAGCAACGACCTTACCACTATTGCCTATTTCGTTGTATACAGGTGAACTATCGAGTTGAATAAATAACAGTAACCGCTCCGCCCTACAAAAGACTCTTCTTTTAGACGTTTTTATATAAAATATAGTAGTAAACTTATTATAGACAACGAAAAACAAGTAAATATAGTCTTGATTTTTAACACGCTTTTATTAGCTTCAACTAAAACTAACCAACTAACCAGCCAACTAACTACGTAAACAAACATTTGCAGACAATTTTAACCTATTTCTAATATGTAGCACCCAAAACGACTAAACGGTGTAAGTTTAGTTAGGTAGTTTAGTTACGGGGATATTTGACTGAGTCCAGAGTATATTATAGAAAACGTATGGAATTATTGCAAATTAAAAATGAGATTCTATCATAAAAAGTGTTTTAATCGAGCACTAGCTCTGTACAACGTATTCTCTGGTATAACCGATACGCATTCTATTCATATCTAGATCCGTGATATTCTTATATTTCAGTCACATTTTATGACGGAATTTTCTAAAACTATTGCGTGTTTAATACGTGCAAATTATTTAGATACGCTCAAAATTTAAATACTGAAACGGCCTGTTATCATCACCCGGATGCCGTATGTCGTCGGTCACTGTATAGTCACGTTGTAGTTGGCGCCATTTAATCTGTTTACGACGTCAAAAAACTCCCTCCCGGTAATATTTTATTCAATTGCAATCATAAAATTTATTTTTATTTGCGAACATCACTCAAAAATATTTTAGTATCGTTTATAAATAAAAAATCAAAGTAATAATAATAGTAATATTTTTTTTTTATTGTGAATGTATGTAAAAATTTAATTTATTAAATAAATAAAGAGAATAATAATAACTTCACACATTTTCAAACATGGTCGTGATCCCAAACTAGGCAGAACCTGTACTGTTGTAATCAGACTACTGATAAACATAGTTATATATTTCTAAATTCATACATATTATAGATAAATTACACCCAAACAAAGAATAAATGATCGTGCTCACCACACAATGATTTGTCCTATCTAGGAATCGAACCCACGACCTTTGGCTCAGCCGTCAGGGTCACTAATTAGACCAACAGACCAGTCACGTAATGTATACCGTAATAAGCAGTGCCCCGTGATTTCCTTAGTTCTTAAGAGCACGCTACTCCACGAGTTGAACTCATCACTACTGAACTGTAACTGAAATGTACGCTATTTGAGCTCCAGTCACAGTCCAAAAAGCAACAAATTTAGGGTATAACGATAGCCTAAAAAATTATAAATCGGTCTTGGTGTAAGAGGCTCTCAGAGGAAATAATAATTATTTAATAATTCAATTGACTATATGCATTTTATGTTCGGCAATCTAAGCTACTTTTATTTTAATTTTCACGTGAAGATGGGTTTAGAATAATCGCAATACGGATCTTACATATACTTACAACTTCAACATCAGTGTTTTTTTACTGTTGTATATTCCGAACTCGCAACACTCGATGCTCAGGGGACAGCTGGATGCGAGGTGACAGACTTAAAAAAATCGAGTGTCCGTGATGACCATTCCGCGGTATATTCCGCCGTGTTGATTAAATTACTTGGCGTTTGTGATCACTGCTTATCACCTAAATATGCATATAGTCGTAATGTGATTTTAAATAGCCTTCAACCTCCCACAATAAATCATATAATATTACTACCTATAAACAATAGTAAGGAGAGCAACTAAGATCATTACCAATAATCGACTGGCCTGTTGGCCTAGTGGTTAGTGACCCTGACTGCTATTCCATAGGTCATGGGTTCGATTCCCACCCGAGTCTGGGTGTTCTTTGTGTCCGTTCTTTGTATGTTTGTTAAGTCAACCGCGACACAGGAGTAATTCCTAATGCGGGAGTTGTCTTTATAAAAGAAAAAAAATATATTGTCATGCATCGTCTATTTAAAGCATAATGTTTATTCAAATCTGTAACTAATTCAGGACGCGATGACAGCTATCTAAATCAATTGACTTCGAGAAGCACTTTGTTTTAGAAATACTTATATTATCACAAGCACTTAGTAAGATTGCTCCCGTAGTAATCAAATGGGAAACAAGCAAGGCTGCAGAATAATACAGAGATAATGATTGTTTAAATGTGTAGAGGTCCCGTTGCGTTATGAGAAGTAAATAACATCACGACCCTTTATATTGAGCTGTTATATATGCCTTGAGATTATTAATGCCTATAACCATATCAAAAGCAGCTCCGCCAGCGTTAATGTAGTTTTTGTTAATTAATTTATCTTTTGGGAATAGTATTTTTTTCTGTATGCGTGGTTACCATGCAGGAAAAAATATACCTGACTATTACTAAATATTGCGTTTTCTTGTGTAATCTTAAAACGCTTTGGTAATTCTTTGAACTGTAAAAGTAAGACGGCACTCCATAAAATGACGTCTCTCATGAGGAGGCTTGTCATTTAATAAATGTCAATGTTGCGAGTCGGTCAACATTCAGGGTTCGTTAGTAATCGAGGAAGATATAGGATTACCAGAGGATTACCTATGGAGCTTGTATGTCAACATCATGTTCATCTTTTTTCAATATTTTTTAATAAAATTAAATGACCATATTTTATTTAGTAGATTCATTTTATTTTTTCACCTAAATAGTAATTTACCGGTAAGTATAAGTAGTCAGCGTTCTTAGCGACCGATGGGGATGCCGAACTATAATAAAATGCTTGTGGATGTGTTAATAATTTATTGAGATATTGATATTATAATACTAGCGCAGATGTACGTACAGTAGATAGTTCGACCAGATCGACCTTTGAAATGCAACAGTACGGAATCCTGATTTTAAAAATAAATAAGTTTATTATTTATTTGTTATTTTAGACATAGAAAAAAGTGTAGTTTTATACTAGCACGCAATGCGGTCTATTTGCATACGTCATAAGTTTTCATATAAACAAGATTGTCGCGTCTATAGTTAGCACTCAGTTCAGCTTTATGGCGCAAATAAGTGCTAGTAACCTTGGGCAAGAAATAGTCGCCCAAATGTGGTACAAAACACTCATAATTATGTAATTCTATCATCATTTAAGCCTTAGGAAGTCGAACTAGTCAAAGGAACCGTAACACTTTTAGTAGGACTGAAATTTTATTTTGTGTTTACAGAATAAAATGATAAGTTGTTCATTGTTCTACAAAAAATGAAAAATTTATAGTTATGTTTGGTAGTTAGGATGTTTTTCGATTTTATTAGCAATAGATGAATTTGTTATAATTTTATTAAAAAATATGAACATTGAATTGTTGAGCAATGTTTATATTGTAAATAATACGACTGGTAGAAAATGCCTACGGTATTAAGCCCGCCTCATGCAGTGTATCTGCGGGAAGTGTACTTAAATAAATAAATAAATAAGCAATAATAATTGTTCTTACAAATCGTTTAGCTCTAAGCCTTATTAGTGCAAGCGAGAAGTAGACTGTACATGTTACCAAATTATTATAAGAAAAAAAATTAGAACACCTTTACGTGAACGTTGTTGTCTCGCCAGTCAGCGTCGATATCAAAACTAGATGCACAGATGATCTGGTCATAATGACGGGGAGTTGATGGATAGAGATACAATTTTATTCTCTTTTAATTTTCTAAGAGAGGGTATTTATTGAGTATTCTTAAAAATGACAAATAAAATATTTACATAGAGAGACAAAAACAAGCTTTAAATCTAATATACTTATAATATATACATCGATGTCTACTGGTAGCGTGTTCAGAAGACTGGCGGCATTAACAAGTTGAAAAGTAGCACCCATTCTCTGTGCAAAGAAACAGCAAGCAAAGAATTTATATCTATGATACGTATCCACGTGTTCTTCTTTTCGAATAATGAGTTTATAACATATTCTAATACCCTCAACTCTTTTTAAATCTATTTGTTGTGTACCTACGCCTGAATACAGTTATTTTTCAGAAAGAGAAGTTACTCATTTATAGTCAATGTTGTTGTTTTCAGCCAGCAGAGCGGAACTTATTTTAATATTACGACATAATTACATTTCAAGGAATTAAATGTATTTTCGACGTATGTCGAAAATACATTTAATTCCGAAAATACATTTAATACGAGACGACAACGGAAATTTTTATCATAAACAAGCGGCTAGAAGGAAAATTCTGAGTCCAGACAAGTGCGTAACTACCAATTTAGCATTCTAATTATATTATCGGGCAATCGATTATTCAGATAATTTTAAAACGATTAAAGTCCAAGGTCTAAAAATTTGGAACCATTACGGTTAGTGCCAATCGATCTCCCTGAAATTGTATTTAGTAAAGTCATGGGATGATTCCTAGTGGTAGCTTGTTTTACGATCCCTAACATAATATCTAATGATTTTTCTAAACGAGAACGAAGTGGAAGGACGAAGAAAGATGAAAAGACGAAGGTATGGTTAAAAAATTTGACTGTAATTGAAATATGTCGGTAATGGTTGAGCTCCATTAAATTAGCAAATAAAAGTAAAACGCTTTACTGAAATATCATAAAAACATAGAACTGAAAGTTTAAGTCTATTATTGCGCAGATTGTCTTTTGGTTTCGGGTTCCTAGCAATATATCTAGCTTTTATCACCTGTGATGATGTCATATACAGCATTCGAGTCACCTCCGTCATACTTTTCAAGCATTGAGCGGCACCAATCCAAACGACGGCGTTTTTGATCTTCCGTCAAATTATTAGGTATCCATCTAGTACAAAGCTTTCTGACGCCAAAATGTTCATGTAAGATTTTTTGTACTAGACTCATACCAATGCCTAAAGCTGCCCGAATCTATTCATATGTCACGACCCTATCAGTTTCTATCATTAGCCGCACAGCACTCACGTTATCTTCAGTAGTCGCCGTAGAAGGACGTCCTTCTTGAGAATCGTCAGTGAGTTTGCTTCGACCACTCATAAAACCGGTTGTAAACAGTGGCAAAGCAGTTGTAAATTGAAGTCTATCGTAACATGTTGACGTAAGAGGAGTAAGACCGCAACGAAAGACGTAATAAATCATTGAGCGAAAATTTTCTCTAGTCAAATCCATTTCGATGCTCGACAGACAGTATTTAAATTGCCACCAATTTGTAAAAACAAATGACATGAAATCATTAAACATCTACAGATTCCTAAAAAGTTCTTAATTCGAAATTTAAATAAATTTTTCTTACTGGCCTATTCTAAAAACTTTCAGTGTGACCCACGTAAAAAGGACGCAGGAGGCAAGTAACAAATTCAAACTGGAAATGTGACTAATTACTAAGCTAAATAGGTACTACTGATTCAAAATATTTTTTCTTCAGTAAAATGAGCCACTGACACGAAGATGTAAATCATGCAAAGACCAGCCATCAAGTGATGTGAGCTAGCTGGAGGGATTAACAAGGAAGTGTTTCTAAACTTCTTTCATCCTACCACCTTCATGCTGATGATCTGCAAATATATATAAGCGCTCCTCTCGGGCAGCTATCGGAAGCCATCGAAGTGATAAACACGGATCTAAAACACATAGCTAATTGGAGTACTGATCATGGCCTCACCGTTAATCCTGTGAATAGTCAGGTTATAATCGTTGGAAGTCCTAGACTTATTTTCAAAATTGAATGGTCGAGCTGCCTCAGAATTTCTTTAATGGCACTGTTTTACCTTTCAGTGACAGAGTAAAAAACCTGGGACTTCACATCGACAAAACATTGTCCTGGGGTCAACAACTGTAGGAGAAGAAATGAATAGACAATTCCTACCTGCTTTACCTGACGGCAGTGTTAATTATAGGAAATTCTTTGACAAAAAATAGTCCAATTTTCTGAATAAGCAAATACGATCAGATTTTAGATATAATCTGTAAATTTACAATAGTAATATTATTATCAAGATTCATTGTGTCGACCTCTGTGACCCGGCGGGAGGGAAGGGGGGTTGCATTAGTCTGGCTGGGTATTTTTATGAATAATACGTACATATTTACAAAATTGGTCCCAGTTTCGTAATGGGGGCTAGCCTATTGCCGTCGACTGGGCACTTTGGGAATGAAATAATGGGAAAATTGGGAGAAATTCAAAGTTAAAGGTAAGTAAGGAGGAACGGCAATGGAAGGAAAGAGTTACTTAGGGCTTATGCGGATGGATTGGGGAGTGTTATTGATGTGTTTTATAGTTATGCTTAATATGTTTTCCAGTAAATTATATTATACATCTCCGTTTTCATTCAAATGTCCCAGAACATTGTATTATCTAGCAACCCGCCCCGGCTTCACACGTGTAGCAGAGACATCTTCAACAATCATAACCATATTTCAATCAATTTACACAAAATCTTAACAAATTATACACCTAAACCTTCCTCATGAATCACTCTGTCTATTAGTGAAAACCGCATGAAAATCCATTCAGTAGTTTTTCAGATTATCGCGAACAGACAGACAGACGCGGCGGGGGACTTTGTTTTATAATATGTAGTGATTGTATCAATGATATTATCTTTATAGAACATCTGTCTCACTGCGCTATGTACGGGTCACCAACCGTTTTGAAAAGTGTAAGTAGGCGATCGTATGCCACGTGTTCGCCGCGTGGGCGGAATGAGCGTAGGCAGACTTCACAAAAGTTTAATAGTATTACACAAGAACTCTGGGATATGCAGGTTTCAGTTTGCCTCATATTGCTAAACCGTTTAATTAGGAGCTTTTCATTTCTATATGCAAATAAACACAGAAAAGCGGGAAATTTGTGACCTTTAGCTCTAAATACCTACCATGCTTTCAATCATTTTTGTATTAGATGATGTTATTTATCAATTCCCACTCTTTTTAACTCATAACATATCATAATTCGATTATGAGCCCGTCAAAGTTTAAAAAAATATACTAGCAACGTGGGTCACACATAACTAGTATTCTTTTTAACCCCTCCAGCTAAGCTAAATGCTTGTGTTAGGAGTGGGTTCACGACACTGCAGTCATCGGAGGGGATCTCTCACTACCGGCCGTCATACGCTCCATGGCCGGTAGCGAAAGAAATTTTACCGCGTTCGCAACCTTCTGTGAGGACGTCATCTCGCAGAAGGTGGCGGTGGAGCGGTGGGTCCGGGAGGGGCGATCTCCACTCGGACTCAATTCGCCGCCGGCGAACCAGGCGGCGGAGGCGCGCTTTCAGCGCCTCATGCCGCCCTGAGTGTGGCCGCGGGTGGTCGGGACGGGTTTCCCCTCCACCCGCTATAGTGCCCCCCCCCCCGAGGAGGTGGCGTCCGCGTGTGATTGTAATTGAGAGGTTTTACCTGAAGATGGTGCCCGCGCTTTTGCGGGCAGGTGCTAGGAGGGTTCCGGATGTCTTAATAAAAGCTTTTCCCGGATCCCTCCTATATAAGCGCAGTTTTTTTGTGGAAGAGCCATGCTTCGGCACGTATGGGCCGGCTCGACTCCGCTCGATACCACGGCCTCACAGAAAACCGGCAATGAAGCAATGCTTGCATTGCATTTCGCCGCGTGAATGAGGTTACTGGAGGCCCTCCCGTCCTCCCCTCCTCCTAAAGGGCGGCAACGCACTTGTTACTCTCGAGTTACAGGTACCCATGGGCGGCGTTAGTCATTTACCATCAGGTGACCCGTCTGCTCGTTTGCCCCCTATAGCATAAAAAAAAAAAGTACGACACACCGTGTTGTTTTAGTCGGTTCGATTCCGACACACCGCCCCATCGAAAACCCCGGTGGGGTGACGGCCCGAAAGGGTTTCCACACGCACAAAACAATATTTAAAATGTAATGACCATAGTTAGCCACGCGACAATTTGACGAAGAAATCACTATTTATTTCTATGCTGCCGGTGCACTTAATACCCAAAATAATAGGACTCCAGGGAATTCATGGTAGCAATTTTGAAGAACTCTTTTAGACTTAACTATATACTTCAATACTGAATACTTTTGTCACAGCCATACTGAATAAGAATCCTTATTTTTTCCGCGATATCTAGGTCATATAAATAATATGATACTTTCGAAGAACTTTTATTTTTTGACCTCCTTATGAGACATAAAACCGTGCCTTTTCGTAATATTATCCTTTGATGTTTATTCGACTATTTATGATAATTCATATTACGTAAACGTCGTACATGGATGCTTCCTTAATACATACATTACCAATGATGAGTACATAATAATCACCATTCTATTTATAACCGACCCAGAAAAATAAAAAGACCTCATGTTGCGGAACACAAATGGAACTATGTTCTTTTAGGGGCAACAGTAACTTTAAAATATCATTGACATCATCATTGTTTATTCTTGATTCGTGGTATATTTGTGAGTTTGTGAATTTTTTATTAAAATTTAAAATACCAAAACTATTAATAGCCGTGAAAGAAAAGTGGTAAGCAATATATTTTAGTATTTGTTGGAAAAAAAGTCTGAGGGATTGGTACTATATTTATATAAATAATGTTACAGATTTCGTTGTCAACATGATGACATTATATAATATGAACAATGAAAATTGGCTATTGGCCTAATATCATTACTACTTAAACCCAATCTAAATGCTTTGGAATGAAAAGGAAAATTTTGCTTTTAAAGAATGTTGGTCTCGACAATTGTATGGTTTTAAGCTAGCGGATTTTGTGACCCCGAATGATTGTGAAGTGTTTGTGGGCGGAATATACTCGTTTCTGCAATCTTCCGGAGGGTAATAGAACACCACCTGCCACCTAACTCGAAAGACTGATGCCACAAGTCAGGAGGCGTAATCCAGGCGTGCGTATATTATGCAAAAAATATTGGCTAGCCAATGCTCGTAGAATGATCCGGTCTGTTTTGTCTAAGTGTATGAATTGTTTTCGTTGCCAACCATGCTCAATTCAGTGTATGATGTATCTTAATTATCCCCTTCCGCCAGATTGGAAACCAAGGTTTGGAAACCGGTTTCCATAACAGAATTATTTTTCTTTTAACGAAATCTGGTTTATAAGAAAGAATAATAAATCACACTGCCCAACAGTTATGTGGCAAAAGGTATTGATAATGGCCAGACAATGTGACAAATATGGAGGTTTATACTAGTATTAATCACATACCCCGATTTTACTTGCCATTATAAATATTGCCCGGGCATTATAAATAGTGCAATGTTTAATCACTTGGTCCATAACAGTCAAATGCAAATAGACATATTCATGTGTACAAATATTTGCACTGAGCGGAAAGGGATCCGCGAAAACTGACGTTGCAGTCGATCTGTTGAATACACTATTAAACAACTATGTTTTTTTAATGTAAATATATTTGTGTGTCTAATTGTGCAGGATATGTTAAAAAAGCAATTTAATCATGATGCGGTTAAAAACTAAAACCACCAAAAAGAATACCGATAAAACTTACATGAAAATATTAAACTGCTACGCAGACGAAGTCGCGAATGAAATTTATTAGCAATAAAACGTCATATTTCTATTAAAAAAGGATAGCTATGAGTTTATATTGAGATATTATCAATAAGTTGTGTGCCAAAATAAATCTTTTCTTTCTTTCTTCTTTCACAGTGTGACGAGTAGACTTTATACGACTCAGATTAACGGATATTTCGTCATATTAAACAAATACTAAATAGTTTATTTTTCATATTCATGCTAAAATTATATTCATTCTACAAAAAGAGGATTCTCTTTGACGATTACAATATGAAAGCTTATTCAAAATTCGAATAAAGTAATCCCTACTTTCAGGATATGTCACTGAGTGAACGACAACGTGTATTTAATTTATGTATTACTAGCAGCACCCCGCGGTTTCACCCGCGTAAGTCCTGATCCCGTGGGAATATCGGGATAAAGGATAGTCTATGTGTTAATCCAGATCTCCAGCTATCTACATACCAAGTTTCATTGCAATCGGTTGAGTAGTTTTTGCGTGAAAGAGTAACAAACATCCATGCGTCCATCCATACTCACAAACTTTCACCTTTATAATATTAGTAAGATGGGCCTTGGTTTTTTTTTTTATGGTATAGGGGGCAAACGAGCAGACGGGTCACCTGATGATAAATGACTACCGCCGCCCATGGGCACCTGTAACTCGAGAGTCTTGTGACTCTCGAGTTACAGGTGCCTTGCCGCTCTTTAAAGTGGGAGTAGGAGAAGAGGGGGAGGGGGGGTAACATTATAGCAAGTGACTAGTTTTTTCTTTAGTTACTTCCATATAAATTATCATAGTTTAGCATTTGCCCTTTATGCAACAACACTTATAAGCAGTTTTATGTTATTATGTTATGTATTTAAGTTTCCTCTTATCATATCATCTATATATTGAAGCGAAAACTTTGGATCCCTTTTTACGAAAATTGGGCGGACGGAGGAGTATGAAATTTCGCACACTTATAGTTTATACAGAGAAGAAGTGACGAATGCTAAAATTTTTGTACAATATTTTCTACAAAGTAAAAAAAAATGCAAAAACGGGTACATACCGCTATGAGTGTCCAGTATATATTTTGACCTGTCATAGTACAAAAGTCTATACAATGACAGGTCAAGTAATATTGGCCAATGAAATAAACCATGGTCGAAATTCGACCACCACGCGATCTCTAGTTAGATATTAATACGTGAAGAGAATTCTTTGTACCCCTTTTAAGGAAATTTCGTGAATGCAGTAACGTGAATTGGGGAATATTTACAATTATAAATAGAAGAAGTTCAGAAAGCTAAAATTTTTAAACAATATGTCTTACAACTTTAAAAATTACGTGAAAACGGCTTAATGAAATTACACGCGTCCAGTATATGCGTTGACCTGTCATGGTAAGTAAGTCTATGCAATGACAGCTCAAGTTATACTGGATAATGAAAAAACCATCGTCGAATTTCGACCACCACGCGATCTCTAGTATATAAAAATGTATCAAGAATGAGAAACTATACATAAGCGTTCAGTAACTGAAGCATTCGTTTTTTTTTTTTTTTAGCGAAGATATTATGATATAAACTATGATAGGAACCTTAACAAATATAAATATTTTTTACTTACCAACCTTTTTTTTTTTTTTTTTTTTTTTGTGCGTGTGGAAACCCCCTCGGGCCGTCACCCCGCCGGGGTTTTCGGCGGGGCGGTGTGTCGGAATCGAACCGACTAAAACCACACGGTGTGCCGTACTGCGCCTTAAGTAGGAGGGATCCGGGAACAGCTTTATTAAGACATCCGGACCCCCCCTAGCGCCTGCCCGCAAAAGCGCGGGCACCACCTCCGGGTAAAATCGTCTCAATTAGGCGACGTCCAGGCACACGCGGACGCCGCCTCCTCGCGGGGGGCCACTACAGCGGGTGGAGGGGAAAACCCGTCCCGTCCACCCGCGGCCACACTCAGGGCGGCATGAGGCGCTGGTATGCGCGCCTCCGCCGCCCGGTTCGCCGGCGGCGAATTAGGTCCGAGTGGAGATCGTCCTCCCGGACCCTTTCCGCCGCCTCCTTCTGCGAGATGACGTCCTCACAGAAGGTCGCGACCGCGGTAAAATTCCTGTCGCTACCGGCCATGGAGCGTATGACGGCCGGTAGCGAGAGATCCCCTCCGATGACTGCAGTGAGGGCCCGACGCTGCGTCGCCCAGGCGGAGCAAACCGCCAGCGTGTGCTGAGCCGAGTCCTCACTGCAGTCGCAGTGGTGACAGGCGGGACTCAGTTCCCTCCTAGCGACCGAGTGCAGGTACTTCCCGAAGCAGCCGTGCCCGGAAAGGACCTGCGTCAGCCGGAAGGAAAGGGTCCCGTGCTGCCGCCCTGCCCACTCGACGATGACCGGCTGGAGCGCCTCCACGGCGGCAAAGCCAGCACGTGGAGCCTCCAGCCGGGACGACCAACGAGCCATGGTGGCTCGGCGAGCGGCCTCACGCCATTCGCGTACCTCTTCGGGCGGGGGCCGACTGCCGCTTCCCGCCCGGAACTCAGCCGTTCGCCGATATACTTTGGCGAGCACTTCCGCCTCCAAATCCCACGGGGGAGTCCCGGCCAATGCGCACGCTGCCTCCGTCGACACGGTGCGGTATCCGCGTATGGCTCTGACCGCCATAACCCTCTGAGGGCGCCAGAGGCGCGCCCTATTCTGGGCGGTCAGAGCTCCCGCCCACACCGGTGCACCGTACAGTGCCATTGACCGGACAACCCCCGTGTACAGCCGTCTTGTAGCGACGCTGGGCCCGCCCAAGTTGGGCAAGAGTCGCCCAAGGGCGGACGCAGCGCCGACCAGCTTCGGAGCAAGCTGTCGGAAGTGCTCGTCGAAGAGCCACCTACCGTCGAGGATCAGGCCCAGATACCTTATGTGGGCCTGAACCGGTACGAGGACCGAGTTGACCACGATAGAGGCGCCAGGGGGTGGACCACGACGGGGCCCATGGAATAAAAGGGCCTCCGTCTTATCCAGGGCCACCCGCAAGCCCAGCGCCTCGATGCGCCCGACCACCAGGGAGACTCCCCTGGTAGCCAAACGCGCCGCCTCTTGAAAGTTCACCCCCCGGGCTGTGACAAGAGTGTCGTCGGCGTAACAGATTACGCCCAGCCCGGGGGGGAAGTCGCCTCGAAGGGCCCAGTCGTATCCCATGTTCCACAGGAGTGGTCCAAGGACAGACCCCTGCGGAACACCGCACGACATGGGCCGACGACTCAAAACTCCATCTCGGTCCTCGTACATGACGGTACGCTCCTCAAGATAGTCTGCCACCAGCCGCCTCAGGTACTGTGGCAACCCCATGATAGAGGAGTGCTTCCCTGATGCAGCTGAATGGCAGACTATTGAATGCGTTGGCGATGTCCAACGACACCGCCAACAGCACGCCGCCACAGCTCACTACGTCTTCGGTCACGGCCCTCAGGCGCAACACAGCTCCGACCGTCGAACGCCCCGCTCGAAAACCGAATTGGGCGTCCGACAAATCGGGGCCGACCTCGCCAAGGTGCCGAACGATGCGGGCAGAGAGGACCCTCTCAAACAATTTACCCCGCCTCGTCCAGCAACACGATGGGCCTGTAGGCCGCGACCGAGTCGGTAGGCCGTCCCCGGCTTCGTTAAAAGCACACAGCTTCCCGCTCTTCCAGCAGTCAGGGAAGCGTCCGGACGCCAGGCTAGCGTCGAACACTTCCCTGAGGCGGTCCGACATGTGGTCGAGGGCCAGGGCCAAATGCTCGGGCAGGAATCCCGTCCGGCCCGGGGGCGGTGTTCTTGGAACGAATCCGTAGAACAGCCGCCCCTATCTCCGCCTCTGTGACGGGCGGAACGTCCTCATTTTCGACCTCCCCGTCGTGTCTGGCCAAAAGGGCCATCGACGGAGGGTGTGTGTTCCGCCCGTTGCGGGGAAAAGGCCCTCAACCACTTCCTGCAGGAAGCTGGGCTGGAGAGTCTCCGTAAGGGGGGGGCCCGACGCGCGGAGCTTTTGTTGCGCCGCGCGATATGGGCGACCCCAGGGGTCACGATCGAGACCCTCCAGCATCTCCTTTCTCTTCTCCTCTTTGGCGCGGCTAATGGCCAGCTTCAGAGTTTCCCGCGCCTCTCGGTACTCCTCATGAAGCTGGTCCTCTTCCCCCTCTTCACGGTGACGCCGCCGGCTGCGAGTGTAGGACCTCCGGGCACGAGTACAAGCCGCACGGAGGTCCGCCAACTCCTGGGACCACCAGTAGACCTCCTTCCTCGGAGGCCGACGACCTCGGACGCGGGGCATGGCCGCATCGCAAACCTGCGTAATCGCATCGCGAAAGCGGCCTGCCCCCATGTCTACCTCCTCAGTCAGAGGCTGCGGAGACAGCCAAGAGTAAATGATGGCTGCCTCCTCTAGTAGGTCCCTGTCCAGCTTCGAAACAGCCCACCGCGGAAAGCGGGAAGAACGCCGCGCCCCGTGACCCCTTCTGGGGTCCTGGGTCCGGGAGAGCTCAAATCGGATATAGAGGTGATCCGAGAGCGTCTCAACCTCTTCCAGGACACGCCAGTTCCTTACTCGTGCGGCGAGAGCAGGGGTAGCGAACGAAAGGTCCACTATCGACCCCCCCTGCTGTCGCACGCACGTGTTGGTGGAGCCTCTGTTTAGAAGACAGAGGCCCACCGATGCCGCCCACTCCTCCACGGCATCGCCCCGTGCGTCCGTCCTGGGGGAACCCCACGCAATGGACTTTGCGTTGAAGTCCCCCAACACTAGGACGTGCCCAGACGCTAGTCGCCGCATCGAGGTCTCCAAGTTGTTAAGGAAAACCTCGAAGTCGCTCAGACTCCGGTTGGGGGAGAAGTAGACACCATATATGGTGATTCCCCCCCACTCGGCAGCAACATATCCAGTACCCTTGTCTCTTAGCGACAAGGGCGGGGAATGAGCCGCCGTGGAGCTGACGACTGCTACGGAGCCGTCCCGGTCACCCAGCCAATTTGGACGGGGAGGAACATAATAGGGCTCCGCGGCTACGGCCACACCTATCGACCACTCCGCCATGGTTTGCAGGAAAAGATCCTGTGCCCCGGCAGAGTGGTTCAGATTCGTCTGGACAAGGAGGTTGGAGACTTGGTCCATTACTGGATTGTCTCTACAACCTCCTCCATGGGCGACGACGACGACGCAGGATTGACATCGGAGGCAGCCTGGGCCGATTGGCTAGCCTCCGAAGTTTGTCGAGAAGTGCGGGGCGGCTTGCAGCCACCCTGCCCCATCTGGTGATTGGCGGGAAGATTTCCCGCCGCACACGCTGGGCAGTGAGGGGCGGCAGAACATTCCGCCGCCTTGTGCCCCGGTCGACCGCAGCGGAAACATAGTCCGCTGCAGTCAAAGCAACTTGCGCACTTGACGCGGGTGTGACCCGTGGCGAGGCATTTAAAACACCTCATCGGTCTCGCCGCCAGGAGTGTGACTCTGGCGTTCACGAAACCGATGAGGATTCTTCCAGCGTCACTCAAAGTTTTGGCCGACGCCACGGGACAACTAGCCCACACCGCGCCAAGGCCCCCTGGACCGGGGCGGATGGTGCCGATCCTGATATTGTCCGCGTTGCATCCTGTCTTCTCTCGAATTGCAACGCGGACATCCTCGACCGTGACTGAATCGTCCAGGCCCGAAATGCGCAGCTCCGCGCACTTGGTGGGCCTGGCGATCTTCACACCATCCGTGGCTGCGAACATCTCCCGCATCTTCTCGGCGAAGGTGTCCGCCGTCTTTGCACCTTCAGCCCCAGGGAACTCGAGGACTCGAGCTCCCGTCTGGGCGAGGCGCACCCTGACACCTACTCCACCGAATTCACCGGTAAGGCTATCCCGGGCCTTCTTAAATATGGCTGCGTAGGATAGCCCGCTGTCGGTTGCCGCCGGTGATATGGAAACCACCACAGCCGCGGTTTTGGGCGTTGTCAGTTTCCGCGGCTTATTCTTGGTGGTCACCGTTGGTGCCTGCGGCGGAGAAGGTGTACTTTTGGCACCCTTCTTGTTCCTCTTCCTTGACCGCTTCTTACCTCCGTTGACTTTCTGCCACCCTTCGCTGGAGTCGGCAGACGTGGAGGGGGCAGATGCGGTCTGACCAGGCACGGGCTCAGCACCAGAAGTAACAATAGGCGCGCTCGTGCCTTTAGGTGCCAAAGTTGGGAGTGGAGGGAATGCTGCCACCACTTTTGTCACGGCCTTAGACGGCTGTCCGGCCCTTGGTGCGGCCGCCCTCGCCGCGGCCTTAGCCGGTCGACCAGCTTTTGGTGCGGCCGAAGGCGCTGGCGCCGACGTCACCGCGGCGTATGACACAGACACCCGGCCACCCGAGACGGGAAGCGGCGTCGCGGCGGCCGTTGCGACAGCCTTGGCCGCGGCGAGTGGCGGCCGAACAATAGGTGCCGGAGGAAGCCTTGCCTCCAGGCCCGCGAGGCGCCCGTCCATCATGCGCCACACTGCGTCAATGACTTGACGCAAGTGGGCATCCGGAACGGGGGTTGGGGAGGGGGCAGGTTGCTGGGCAACCGGGTTTGGCTGCTCAGGGTAATTCGCCTGTGCCCGAAATTGGGCGAACTGAGCGCTGAGCTCGGTGACCTGCCCCGTCAGCAAATCGTTTGCGGCCTGGAGGCGCGCCACGTCCCCAATGAGGGTCTCGACGACCCCAGAGATGGCGGAAGAGGAGTCCTTAAGGGCCCTAACAAAGGAACCCTTAAGGTTCGTGGACTTGGTGGCCACTTTGTGGATAACGGCCACCGCCGCGTTCGCTCTCTCCTGCATGGTCGATGGTGTTACGGGGACAGAACCCCCCACCACCGGCGCCTGGATTTTTAGCAGGAGATCTGCAATCTCCTCCTCCGCCACGTTCTCGCCCTCCGCTCTGGCTCGGACATAGGCCTCCCTCCCAGAGAAGGCGGAGCCCGATGAAGCTGAGACCGGCGTGCGGGACCTCCCTCTATGGCTACTAGCCACTTTGGGAGGCAGCATCTCCTGGGACGTGTCGCCATCTTGATCCATGGAGCGTCCGCGTTTTCTACTTTCAATGTCGCGAACCTCCACTTCCATCGTCTCTTGTGTGTCTGCCGCCGTAACAGAATTGGCGTCCGAAGACTGGACGGACCTGGAACGCAGGCGTTCCGAATACCTTCTGCCGTAGCTCCCAGGAGTCAACTCGACTCCTGGGAGCTCCTTCGAGATAGGCGTCTCCAGTAAAACCTCATCTTCTCTAGACGAGGTGGTAGCCTTCTTCTCGTTCTTTTCCTTCTGCTTCTTACTTTCTACTTTCTCCGTCTTTTTTTCTTCGATTATTTGTTTTTTAAATTTGTTCAAGTACTCCATAACTAAACCCACGAGTAGGGGAGAACTAAAGGTCGACCCGGGCAGAGATCCCCAATACCCGGGCAAGCGAAGGTTTATACCCAACCGAGGGGTCCGCAGGTCCCCCGGCTGGGAGTGCGCTTGCGACTGAACTACCCATCAGCCATGCATCCCCTGGTCACGCACCAGAACACGGGATTCGGGGTGATTTTTTAGAGAGGTTTTCTTCCTCGCGGTCCGGGCGGCTAAGCCAAGACCCTCGTCCCCGATTGGAGTCGCGAAACATGACCACGACTCCTTTCGGGATTACGATATGCCGACGGTGGCAAGGAAACTAAATCTTCCCATGCCTGCTCGGTGGCAGTGTGAGTGCACGCCGAGCCCGTCCTCCTTCTCCACTGAGGACAGCGGAGAAACTCCAACCCATGGAAGGGTCCTACCTCCGTGATTTTTTGACGAGGTTTTCATCCTCATAGCTCCGAAGAGCGAAGAGCCAACAGAGGAATCGACAGACACGCCCGCTCTGTTGGACCAGCCTCGACCAAGTGGCCAAAGAAGTATGGCCTCCTCTCCTTACTAGAATATTAGCCGTTAGCAATGACGCCGTCCTCAAAAACTGAGGAAGAAAGGCAACGTCATCGCCAACGTTTCCAGGGTGCACCACGTGGAGGTTTTCTAGACAGCACCCCTTTTACTTACCAACCTAGGCTATCTTATCTTGCCTAAGAATGTTATGAAATTACAGTATTAATAATTATTTCAATAAGATTTTGACTGTAACCATCTCCTTAAACATACGAGTAATAAACGCGACCAAAAAGCAGTGTTTTCCGAAACAGCACTTGATCAAGTTTGGCCATTTTTAACATGAGTAATACTAGCAGCGCCCCTCGGTTTCACCCGCGTAAGTCCCGATCCCGTGGGAATATTGGGGTAAAAAGTAGCCTATGCGTTAATCCAGGTCTCCAGCTATCTACATACCAAGTTTCATCGCAATCGGTTCAGTTATTTTTGCGTGAAAGAGTAATAAACTTCCATCCATCCATCCATCCAAACTTTCACATTTATAAAATTAGTTCGATTTAGGTTGTGGCAGACAGTGGGCGGGGCGGGACTTAGACGTGGCGTGAGCGGTTATAATGTACTAGCGGCGACGGCACTCATAACATCTTCTATATTAACTAGTACATTACAACCTGCTCAAATCGCATCGCCGTCCCGCCTCATCCCCTGTATGCCCCAACCAGAAATCAATCCCAAAAATTAAACCAAGCACACTTATTATCACTATTCGCCTAACTAAACCTACCTAAAATTCATAGTACCATTCATAGTATTCTTACCTCCATCATTGTGAACTATTCTAAATACGCTCAATGAAGGAAAAGCCTTATTGTAGCCTATCTTATGCTAAGATTCCTTACATCTAAATGAAATAGTTCAGCACTACCTTCTCTATATTTTTGTCCTTGTCAGAACAAGGGGTTTTCTTTACTTTGTCTGTCAAAGCAATACAAAAGAGCAGGGTCAACGACATTTGCGGTTACGAACAAAATGTTATCACAGAATTTCTATACAAATAAAAATGCTCCTGTTCCTTGGTAAGCCTACAGGAGCAATTACAGAAAATTTTTATTTTTAATTGTTCGTAATAGCCCCAATTAGGTTTTTAAAATGAAAGAAGACGAAGAAAAATTTGAAAAGTTGCCAAAATAAACTGAAAATCTGGAATAACCAAAAGCTCTTTTTTCGTTGTGATTTTTGTAATTTGGACAAGACAATGTCTGTCGAGTCAGCTAGGATGTAATAAATTTGCTGATGACAAACAGTAACGTGATGCGTATCGGTTGCAGCTACTGAAAACAGAGGTAATATAATAAAATGATAACAAGGATTACACTGAAAGTTTTTAGAAAATAAAATGTAGAATTAAAAATATTTACTGCTGATATAATTTTTTTACTTTTCAAGCATATCGCTTTACAAGAATAACTTTCGAATAAAACTTTGGAGTTGCTATGATTGGAAAACTAGGGATGACACGTGTTCTGAAAGACATGCCACGTGAGATTATTAATTCAATGCACGCCGCGTGACTTCATTTAGTGAGCTAACTGGTAGCACGAACAATTCCTTTTGACAACATGGCTACGCGCCACTAAAATTAAAACCGGTGCACACAATTGGAAGGCTTCTAATCTAAATACTAATTATATCCTAGTGCTGTGAGGTGTGTTAGAATATTGCAATATATTGTAATTGTTTCAACAGAAATTACCTAGTTTTCATTGCTTCTACAAATGCACGGTACAAATTTTCTTTTCTTTTTAATTCAAAATTGCACACTGAAAGAATTTTCTTCAGCTTTTTTCTTTCTTACGTATATAAAGGTATTTGTAGTAAACAGTTTGTACATGTGTTGTCCTGTTTGCTTATATCTTCCTTATTTTTAACAGATTAAGAACAATGGAAAAACATCAGCCTTCCCATCCAGACTTACTTCTCTGTAACCACACCTACCTACTACTAACGTAGGATTCATCTTACTAATAGGATGTAAATCAAATGTAAGGGAAATATAAATATATCTTTCATAAAGAATTGGAAGATTTAGAAAGTGCTGCCAGAAAAGGATCCCTGGATAGAAGTCTCTCTCTTAACCACTGTGACGCAGGTATAAATGTTCATCGAAGTGGAGTCATGGAAAAAGCGAATTAGTTTACTTCCTATAAAATATTGTAACACGTAAATAACATAATAATTACCACAGAGACCTTAGAGCCTTAGCAATTTCGTAAGAGCAATGAAATCTGAGTTTATTCACCTTTCTGATGCTAAGTATAATTCTGCATTTCAATGTAAAGACATTTTTCACACGAGATTTTTTCTAGTATCTACGACTAAGTCGACATGCTGGTATAGGGGCCAAACGAGCTGACGGGTAACCTGATGGTAAATGACTACCGCCCGCCCATGAGCACCTGACACTCAAGAGTCACAAGTGCGTTGCCGGCCTTCAAGGTAGGAGTAGGGTGGAAGAGGGGGAGTGGCGGAGGGAAGGGTTAGGGCTTCCGGTAAGGTTACAGGAGGCCCGGTTACCGTGAGGTCACTCACTCAGCAAAACCAATGCAATAATTACTGCACTGCCGATTTTCTGTGAGGCCGTGATATCACTCCGGTCGAGCTGGCCCATACGTGCCGAAGCATGGCTGTCCCACGATAAATATACACATAAAGTATCATAAAGTATCTTTTATTGAATACCTATTGAACTATGTCTTTTAACATAATCTTATTAACATCACTTGCCTCGTGCCTTGATTTTTCTTGAAATATTCTGCCAACTGAAGCTTTCATACAACGAAAGTTCAATGTCCGGATCCGGAGTCACGGAATATTCTGAATGATTATTGATATGATATTCGATTCTGATTTTAGATCTTATAAGTTTGTATCGTGAATAAGTGTTCTACAAATAGACTTAAGTCAGATACTATTTAAAACAATCTTTTCTTTCATTTACTTCAAGATAATAATTACGGGAGGACTCTCGAAATGTTAAAATTTTCACGGAGCGATGCATGCTAAAAGAGTTAAGAAACAGACAGCAGCGAACAAAGTCGAACCACTACAATAAAACAATTTTTTTCAAGAAATGCTTACTTTTTAATTATTCTCTGATAAAATACAGAAAAAGTGTATCAGCGCCTTTACATTCCCAAATGTTCAGAAGTGGCAGATTAATCAACATTTGTGTGACGTCCCTGAGGAAAACCTAAAAGTAAAACCAAACCGGACATTTAATTTCAGGTCAAAACAACGCACAAGTGACACCACGAGTTTTGTGTTTTGTTAGTTTTTTGTGAGAGTTTATAGATTTAACTGCTTGTTATATGGCGGCCAGTGCCTTGTGCGCCAAACTAGTTCTCTGAAACATTTTATCATTAAATTGCCTTCCACTAAATCTAAGATTTCCCGAAATTTTCAATGTTGTACATGAGAATCGCCAACTATCCATAGTTAAATATAGGCCTTCTAAAAAGTCATTTGCCTAAACATAATAATAAACAATTTCAGAAATATATTTTCTGACTATGAAAAGAAGGATATTTTCCGAGAGTAAGGAGAATCCATTTAAGATTTTCTTTTTGTTAAAAGGTAATCGTTAATTTTGCCGGAAGCGGAAAAATCTTACTTCCATAAGCTTATAAAGACGTCAATAATTTCTCAGAACTTTTTAGTATTCGTTTGGTGACTGTGATATTTTCACCGAACTGAAGCTTTTTATTATTGTATTCTAGAGTGTACATTAAAATCATAAATACGTTTGTTTGTCAACTGCGGTCGATAGTTCTGTGACAGGGCAGATTTAACCTCGGATTGGCGCCGCTTAACTGAGGAAAGACCTGTTTCTGTCTTTTAAGGGCTGTAGTGGAAGGAGGGAAAATTTTAGGGATTAGATTCTTTTTAACAGTCATGAACATTGCTTTAAAAAATGGATAGGTACCTGTATAAAATACGTGTATGTATACAGCGTGTAAGTAATACCGTTGCAAATGATTTATAAAAACGTCTTTCTTGGAATACTTATCAAAATGCAAAAGTCAGTTCATCATAAAAATGCGAGATTAAGAATTCACAGTCAACAGTTTGATTTTGAACTACGCAATGTAACGCGACACGCATACGTGTGCAGTACGGTGAATGACCTTCAGCGCACGGCGCCGTCGAAGCAGCTGATTGCATAAATGTTTTACATTGCAGTTTTTGGCCGTATGGGGTATTTACTGATTTTTTTGTTTACTCATTGTGATATCACTTTTAAGCAAAAAAACAAAAATAAATTATGAATTTTCCGGCAGAAATTTCCAATGATTTTCCACTCAGAATTATGGTCTGAATACACTATTTCAGGATTCGGTACGGTGTCACTTACACCCTGTATATTATGTTACGGCTAAAAGCCGAAGTACGATTCTACGATTTCTAACCGGCTAAACCTAAGTGCAGCCGTTAGCAGTTTGTTAAACTTAGGGTATAATTTCTAATTAAAGTTAATAAAAGGTGTAGCCGGTTGTATTGGGCTAAAACTAGGTCTTACCTAGGCGTGGGATCTAAATATTCTGAAGAAGTAAAGAAAATAAAATTAACAAGTCATTAAAGTCTTGTTGATTTTACTAAATCTAGCAACAACCTTAGCCTGTTAAAGTTCTTGAACCAGAAGTCCAACCATCATCATCAATATCACAAAAGAAAGTAAATGTCGTGATGACAGTTCATTCATTATGTGGCAAATGAACCACCGGTGTTTTCTCCATAAATCTAATTATGTCAAAAAAAAATTAACTCACATTAATGCCATCAAATCCAACAGGCACCAAATAATCCAGAGATACGATTTCAGTCCAAAAGAAATGCTCTTTCTCTCTAAGAATATAAGCCTAAATATTTGTTATCTGGTGCGTTAATTGAAGAAATAATAATATATTTTAGAACAATGTTACATTTTTCTCACTACATTTACGCTTATAAGTAATGTATCTAGAAAGTTGTAAAAAAATACGGAGCTACTGGCCTGTTCTTCTCTAAAGGATCTATGCATTGGAACAGGCAACTAGCTTCACGACTGACTTAGTCTGACTGACTCCTACTCCTGACAATTCAAAAGTTCCTATAATTGGAATAAATGGTATTGATTTGATTTGATTGAGATATGTTCTTCAACTTCATAGTTAAATGTTACAGAAAAACAGGAAAAAGGATGAAGGAAAAAAATAAAAAGAAAATATTTCTTTGCAGTATTTTCCGGCATGAGTATTTATATGTATATAAAGTATTTAACTACGTAATTTATTTGTTTGTATATACTTTCATTCCCGTCAATTCTAACGTTGCCGTTAAGGGGTCATGCTCGTCGTTCATTTAGCTAAATGATTCTCTGCTGAATGTGAATTCTGCATTTACTAATTTTGATTTGAAGTTTAATAAAAAAATTTAGCAATGTAGTTTAATTGATGGGTTTTGGAAAAAAAATACAAAGGATTGAATTTCTATAAATTTAAATGCATTAAGTGACAAGATAGTAACGTTTGTGAAACATACATATATATTTTTAAATACATTTTTTTATGGGATAGGGGACAAAAGAGCAGATGGGTCACCTGATGGTAAGCGACTGCCGCCGCCCATGGGCACCTGCAACTCAAGAGTCACAAGTGCATTGCCGGCCTTTAAGGTGGGAGTGATGGAAGGGGAGGAAGGGGGCAAAAGGGAGAGTGCGTGTAGGGGGAGAAGAGAGAAGGAAGGGTTAGGACTTCCGGTAACCTCACTCACTCGGCGAAAAGCAATGCAATGCTTCACTGCTGTTTTTCTGTGAGGCCGTGCCGTGCCGGTCAAGCCGGTATGGCTGTCCCACAGTTTAAATACATAGTTACATATTTTAGATAAATTACCTACACCCAGACACAGAACAAATTTTAATAATCATGGTCATCACGCAATTAAACAAATAAGGTTGCAGTCATAGATAGTGGCGCTAACTGACGGACCTTTGTTTAGTACAAAACTTAAATATTTAAATTGTTTTGTTTACTAACTAATTAGAATTTTGACAGAGACAATTTATACTAAGATAACGGACCCAAAATATTAACAAAAAAAACTAAAGTTACATTGATTAAGTTGAAATTTATTTACGAGCATTACTTAACACAGAAGTTAATGACCAAAATTTTCCTTAAGAACCGTTTAGGTTGAGTTATCAAACAAACAGGATGCAGGCTTAAGCGGGGTCAAAGTTCGCACGTCGCCTACCGGCCGATGAACCCACCTCACGATGATTTCTTTTCTCTCAGCACTTCCAACACCAACAGATAATTTACCCACTTTATACGCACAATTCAACGAATCGTTGTATTATAGCCAGCCTCACCTTGTCTACCCTCAATCAAACACGTCAAGGCAGGTTCGATATCCTATTTGATATAAAAGGTAATCTATACTAATATTATAAAGCTGAAGAGTTTGTTTGTTTGCTTGAACTCGCTAATCTCAGGAACTACTGGTTCGAATTGAAAAATTCTTTTAAAGTTGGATAGCCCATTTATCGAGGAAGGCTATAGGCTATAAAACATTACAACCAATAGGAGTGGAGCAGTAATCATAAACGCAGGTGAAACTGCGGGGACGGCTAGTTTGACATAAATGTGTGAATACATTCTGATAGTGAATATTCATACTTTTAAGGTATGGTTCGACCGAGGTTTCCACTTGAATCGAAGCTTATGAAAAGCATCCCTTTTCTACTCCAGCACTAGAGACTTTCTCCATCAGGTAGATCCGAATTTAAACGGTTACTTAAATTACAAAAATAAAATTTAATTTTGACCATATACTTCGGTATATCCCCGAAGTAGTAGGCAGTGGTGTATTTCACATCAACATTTCGCTGTAATTTTGGTCTCACATAGTTTAGTGTTTTTGTCGTCTACCGCATGATGTACCAATTTATGCTACAGTACCAACACGTACAAAATTTTGTAAATTATTATTCAATTAATATTTTATTTCATCATTCGTCTTACAACCACTGATATAAGCTATTTCATAGTTTATATCAGTGGTTGTAAGACTGTTTCTCGTTGTTCGTACCTCTATCCGCACTCAAGTCAAGTTCTCCACTTATTCCTACCCTTTTATATCCCCACTATTCATTAATATTTATCAATCGACCAATAGCATTGCGTTACCGGTATAACCAGTCAAAATAATGTGTATTAACTTATTTCTATTAAATAGTGAGCTGTGTTATCATCTATTACAGTTTGTCCCTATTTTTAATAAAATAAATAAGAGTTTTTGAAGTGGCGACAACAGATACTTTACTGTACTATTTAATAGTGTTTACTTCAGTGGCGCAGCGAAAATGACAGATTGAAACTCTGTGTTCCATTTTCCGGTCTATAGACATTGGATTTTCCTGAGATTTTTACAGGTTTGGAATTATTCTCGATTTACGATAAATGTTTATGGTCATATACCTCTGCCTATCTCTTTGTTAAAAGGAAGGAAACATTTATTACAAAAATAAAGTTTTTTCTGAAGTTCATTGACATCAGTTATTCATAATCTGTATGATAGAACATTATGAAAGAGCGGTTTAGAGTTTGTTCATAAGTTGAGTAACTAGTCTAATAATGTTTTACAACGTTAAAGGCTTTTGGTAGTACGTCTGTCTGGTACAGCCATTTGAATCATTGTCAATAGCGACTGTAGAGTTAGTTTTTGTAGTAATACATCTTTCATATGCTTTCAAAACTACGAAATATGTAATCTAAATATCTCGCATACATAGATTTTTGAAGTGAAAACGCCTGTAGGCACGTTGGGCACTTTTGGGATATGGAAAAAGCACTGAGCTCGCGTGACCGTCACGCTCAGATACACATATAGCTATGTGTGTAAAACTTCTTTAAGCACGTTGGGCACTTTTGTAATGGGGAAAAAGCACTGACCTCGCGTGACCGTCACACTCAGATACACATATAGCGATGTGTGTGAAAACTTCTTTCCAACGTGTCTGGGCACTTTTGGTATGGGTAAAAAGCATGAACTCGCGTGACCGTCACGCTCAGATACAAATTTACAGATGTGTATTAATATTATGTACATATATATGTAAGTTATTCTTTTACTTCTGACGTGCAGTTCTACGACTGACAGTTTTTCATTTTATACCTTCTTTTCATAAACGCGAAAATAGGTCCTGTGGAGAAGTACCGTAGTAGTAGAGGAAAGGAAAAATTTATAATTATTTCTATTCAAACAAAATAATAAGCTTATTTCCCTTTTCTAAACAAAAACGTACAGAACAATTCTAAAAATTGGCACAAAGTCGGTGTAGTGGTTCTCTCATAGTTATTATGAACATGGTCCGAATTTGACAAGGTCGTCAACACAACTTATGACTTTTAGTTTCTAGGACAGGCTATTTTCCTCCCGTCAGAAAAGACTAAGATCACAAGATCACATTACATCTTTAACCATGAGCGAAGCGACTAAACCATTGGTAGGTCCTGGTCACCGTTTCAGCTTTCTCTCAAAGTTAGCGCGCCGCCTTTTCTGACCTAGTGATCGGATCGGAAGCAGCCCTACAAACCTCCACACCGTCATCTGAGTAGGATTTACAGAAATTTCCTGCCGCAGCAACCTCGAACAATCAACGTTTCTGGCCGTTTCCATTCAGGATACGGATAAGGCCGGACGAAGTATCAGCCACGTAAACAGCACCGAAAGAATCCACATATGATAAGCCTGTCCCATTCCTTACCTTTTCTCCACTATATTAGAGGACAAGTGGAGAAACAGACCAACTCAAATATGAGCCACTCCCGCCTCGACCGGACATTAAATAGAAGTAGTAACCTCTCCCTGAAAGAAAAAAAGTAATTGTTGCTTACGTTGCCCTAGGTGCACCTGGACGAGGCTTTCTAGCAGAATATCCCCTTAATGAGAAGCCTATGTACAACGGTTACTAATTGTATCAATGTTGTCAACGTTGATACCTTATTTTTTTTAAATTCTGAATCAGATCTACTAGTTTCCTAGTAGTTGGGTTGAGAAAGACGCGAGTAAATAAACTTAAGCTGTGACCTATTTTTCTTCAATAACGCCAGAACTCTTATAATTTAAATGAACCAGGTAAAATAAAATCAGTTTATTCATATTTTTGTCAACAATTTTGTGAACTTACGTTGAAATAAAATTATTTTTTTTGTACGAAATATTAAAGTTATCAATTTGGTATCTAGGTTCAATGCTGTACTTACGCATTAAACCGAAGAGACTGTTTGTTCGGTGTCAAACACAGAAAGGGTTAAGTTGGTCAAAAGCTTGAAAGCATTTAAATCATTTTCAATGTGCTATAGTAATAACGAGGTTGCTTGTTTGTCGCACCTGGTGTATGAAATTACTAGAAATTTTAACTAGTTCGGGAAATATAGCGTAATTCATTTTAAATTCAGTTTAAAATAAAAAGCTTATAATATTATAAAAAAAAAATCTTATATTAATATTACTGAGGAGGCATACATAGTCTGTCTCACTGTAAACCATAAACTAAAATATATTATTGCTGTAAACTGTCACCGTTCCATATGGACGTATGCATTTCTTGACATTTCTTGTAGACGGGTGTTTCTATTCCATTGATGAATTTTGTAAATGACATTCAAATTTTTTGTAATAATTTTAAATGCTTTCAATATTTATTTGTGGCTTAAAAATTTATTTGTAATTAATGTATTTGTAATGAATGTTTAATGATTTTTATTTCAATGTTTGTTATTAATTAATGTTCTGTGATAGGTATTGCTTTATGTACATTTCAACACAATTATATATTGTTATAAAATAAATGAATTGAATTGAATTTTCATCAGAAGTATGAACCACAAATAAAAACTACACATTTTTGTAAAATATGTATAAAAACATTTTCATTTACATATGTATTTAAAAATAATTGTAAATTTAGATTTTATATGATTTTATGTGCGTTTTTAGATAGTTTGCTATTTAGAACAAAACATTTAAGCACCAAGGTCGTCATTTCTACTCATACCCCCTAACTACAAGGCTATAAGATGATTCGAAAGTAAGAAATCTGTAGATAGAGCCATTTCTAGTCGCCGACAGCGATCATGAACTTGTGCTAGACTTATGCAAGCTTCAGTTATTTACTTTTTCATGGGTTGTTAACTTATGATCTACTTCAAAAATAAGTAATATATCATCGGCAAATAGAAAAATTTCGTACATACCTAAATATAAAAAAAAATAATGAAGCAATGAACAACTGTCACTTTAAGCTAAATCACCGCTTATTGAAACTAAAATCAACCAATTTTTTAAACTTTTTGATTTTTTTGTTTTACAAAACTATTAACATTTAAAAATTTTATTTTCTTTCTACGGAATAATTCAACTTTAAAGTTTTTTAACACCGATGACTACACAGATACTTTAATACAAGTACACCATAATATAATAATCAAGCATAAGAAGGTGTTATTGAAGCAAAAGTAATTAAATTTTCACGCTCATTTACTTCAACTCGTTCTCCTAAAATCCAAGGGTGATTGACTTTTCCTAGCATCTTCAGAACAACAATAATATTTCCCATCTAATAATTTTCCAAACGCAAACGGCTTTCAATTGAGATTCAGATTAACGAAGGTTTACAGGAGGTCGTTCACTTGAGCTTAACCCTATTTATGACAGTAAAACATTTAAACAAACTTTTCTCTTAAATACATTTAGGTATGGATAACCTCCTAACAGAAGTCATCGCACCCGAACACCACTTGACACACTTAGATGTCGTGACGTTTTATCTTCTAATCAAGCTTAATGCAGAGTTACTGTCGTACGTCCTTACATATATTGTGGAATTATCTTGATTACAGATCGTTGAAGTTCAAGCTAAGATAGATCTATTCTGAGGAGTTTTTTGACCCTTAGCCAAGGCTAAGACACGTCAAGACGTACAACCATATTGACCGTCTTCTAAAAAGTGTTGTGTTTAAGTGTTCATCTAGGCAGTTATCAAAATACTAGGTACTGTAGACGTTGAAGCTATATTTTATTTTCTGAAATATTATTTTATTCAATATTAATTTACCAATAGTCGGAATAGGTAGAAAGATACTTACAAGTACATGGTCCATTTGAGGTCCTAACATAGACTTGTGTTGTTCCCGGAAAAAAAAATGGTATTTTCGGAACTGACTGTTTGACTGGCCTGTTGGTCTAGTGGTTAGTGTCTCATACTGCTGAGCCAGAGGTCGTGGATTCGATTCCTACCCAGGACAAATATTTGTGTGATGAGCATGATCATTTGTTCTGTGTCTGGGTGTAATTTATCTATAATATGTATGTATTTAGAAATATATAAGTATGTTTATCAGCAGTCTGGTTGCCATAGTACAGGCTCCTTATTATTTATTTATTTATTGGTTTGCTTTACACTTAAATTACACCGCTTATTATAACTAATTCTTACTCACGCTACATTATTAAAGTAGTGATTACTAGATTGATTTTATTAACATCTCGTCTCTCGTATCAGAATCTTATTAAATTCAGTAGCAGTGTGAAAACTTTCACGAAATTTTATCGCAGGAGAACACGTTTCCCAAGACAAAATACTCGAGTCTTACGTGTGAAACAATGTGAAAAATCCTACATAAAGACGTGTGTTATTTGTGAATATAAAAGTTCGTAGATCCAAGCAGAATTTGTTGTCTCAAGAAGATTACAGAAGTCAGTATACAAGCCAAGGTCAAGTCAAATTTTTCATAACACATGAAAGAAAAAAGTACACTCCATGAGCCATCACGCTCTTATCACAGGTAGCACATCTATTAACTTTGGTAATTAAATGCGACTCCTGGGATAAGAGCATACGTTGTTTTTACAAAATTATATAGTTATGGAGTCATTCGTAACACTCAGTTCTGCTTGGTTGCAAGCGCTGGTAGTACAGAGTATATGAAAAGAAGACCAATGACACCAATTATTATTAAATGTATCTGTTATGGACCAAGCGATTGAACATTGTACTATTTATAATGCCCAAGCAATATGAATTATAACATGTTAAATTCGGCTGTTTGATAAATATTCATACAAACTTCGTTATTTATCACGCTCTCTGACCATAATGAATATAGTACATTAGGCAGGGCGCTAGGACCAAGAACATAATACATGGCAGGACCATGGGGATTAGCAAACACGCGTTGCGTCGGAGTGTAGTTGTTTTCTATTAAGTTTACGTGTAGAATGAAAAGCTAATATAGGCGGACGAGTTATTTTGTTTATATCTCGAATTGAAAACTAATACGAAACTTCGGTAAAGTGTGTCATACTTATTAATTACTTTAAAAAAATTATATTGAATGAACATTATGAAAGTGTGATAGAATGGCGTCAGAAGAAAGAGATTTGGAATGCAGTTGATGTGGTTGGAATGGTGGTGTATGTCTGACAAATGTAGTTATTGCAATCCCATCAAAAACATAAATGTGAATAGAAGCCAAGTTCAATATTATGAATATGCATGATTGTCGACTTCGCCAACAAAAGAATTGAGATCTAAATGGGTGCTAAGTTCTGTAGATAATCCTGAAATTTATTTGTATGTTCATACAACATTGTAAAATAAATTTAAAACATAAATTCTAGTTTTTTTTTCTGCTACAACAATGTTTACTATTTAAAAATATAATTTGTTAAATATGAACAGTCCATTTTTTTTTGCATAAATTAGAAAACTTCTGAAAAATTTAAGCTCAAAATTTGACTAAGCTTGTTTTCATGTAGGTACAAATTTTCTAATATTTGGGCAATCAACTTATTTTCTTTATTTTATATGCAAGTTACTGTTTTTATATTGTAAGGTCAAGAGATCTCTTACTCTTCTAAAAGTTTGGGTTTCTGGTAAAAAAATTATACATTTTCTTGGACGTTAGAAATATTTGAGCGCATTAGGCATTCATTGATGAATCCTTCCTTACGTAACCTATATTTTTTGTAGTGATTCTGTGCATTTTCAAAGTGTCTATTAAACACTTTTGAACAACCGAAATTTGTTTGAATCTGGGCTCGTGTAATTTACTTATTCATACAAAGTAGCAATATTGTATAAGAATGTATTTCTTTCGTAACACAATTGATTGCAATGACGCAATAATGTCAGATCTCTCTAAGCCGGCGCTGCCAGTTGCAGTTTGTGTTATTATTGGTTATCTTAAGTATTTATGTAAGATTTACATAAAATCTGGTGTACAAAATGACAATAAAAGAAACTTTTCGTCGTGGAACCTATTCTCCTGCAATAGACAAAAATTGCTATTATAATTTTGGAAGGCACTAATGTGCTAATAAAAATCGATTGCTTGGAAAATATTTCAAATCGTAAAAATTCACTGTTTTCTAATTTTTTCCTTTGTATACACGCAATCACCTAGCTGGACGCCACATTTCAACTATCTATCTGGAAGTGGATTAGGTTTTTGATCTACATGTCAGTCAGTGATAAAAATGCCGATTTTTAGACGTTAATATCTCAATGACCGTTTGAGGTCCGAGGACCGTTTTATGAAATTTGGATTTCTAGTTCATCTTAGGGGCTTTAATAAATAAACCACATTTCATATATTTATGTTAAATGGATTTTGAGTTATTAAAGTGTCAAAAGTGGCTCGAAATGGTTCGTGTAATATTACACACGGCGGCGTCGCCAGTTCCTTTTTCTTGAACTTGGCTTGACACGCTGCCGCGTATCTAGATACATGTAAAAGTGATAAGGATGTGTCAGTACCTCTCCAGGGCTAACGGTTTAGCGGGATATCGGCATCGATCCAACTAAAACTACACATCCATCCATCACAAGTGTTCAAGTTTTTCTTGGTCCAGAGAAGTCGCACTTAGGTTATACAACGAATCCTTTATTTTTTTATGATATTTACTTAAATAGTATTCGTTCTCACCTACCATATTGATTTTATAGGTATTGTTTATTAGAACAATAAAAATGTATTTTTTTATTCTTTCAAACGAATTGACGTTTACGTTACCGGAAAAAAATATCACACAAATGTACAAAATTACAAAATTTATAATTTCGTTAAAACTACATGATATGATAATCCGACTGAAAAAAATCATCAAACAGCTTCATGGTGTTGGCAAAGAGTTTTATGGCACCTTGGAAGGACCTACGTAAGTATACAATTGGTTTCTATAAATTCTAAACTGTTTAGGCAGTTTATGGTAACAGGCTGCAATATACTTCAATGGATAATATTACCAAAGAAGACGACGCAATCAACTATCCTGTACAGTTTTATATTCACTAAGCGCGCCACGTCTTCCGCACATAAATTTATTTAAAAAATGACGTTACTTAAAAAATAAGTCCACCTAATACTTTGTAATAAAACTTAAGTAAGAGGAACATTTTCTACAAAATATACTTGAAGGCGAATTTTTAGCAAGTTGGGGTGCTGTTGATATTGTATATATACCTAGAATCACCCTCATTCAAATAGTTTTCGAATTAGTTTTAAGTTATACGCCTTTTGTAAGGTGACTGGGGAATGGCCCCAGTCACCTTACAAAAGGCGCTTACAATAAACAAAGCACAATGACAAACTTTTGCAGACAGCCAATAAAATTGTATGTTGCTCTACCTTGCGTTAGCAACCTCAATAATCTTTTTATCTATAGCCCTAACGGGTCTACTTTCAACATCGTTTACACAGAATTTCTATTTCTTTCAAATAATATTTGAAAGAATTAGAAATTCTAAAATTTAAAATTCTGAAATTCGTCACATCTACGGCAAACTTACGAATCTGCCTATCTGTCTATGACGAGGTAAAGTTACGAATGTTCATTTATCTCCGATCCGTGTAAAATATGGGATATCTATTGATTGTATCATAAAAACCAAATGTACCACAATACTGAGTTCTTTCGAATCCCTATTAAAAAAAAATGTTTTTAATTTTTGTACACTTTCAAAACGCTACCCTGTAAAATGCATCTTTTGCAGATTCGTAAGTTTGCCGTGGATGTGACGATATGTATACCTAACCTACCTACCTATAATTTATAAAATATGTTAAAATTGTATTCATATTTGTAATTATTTTTTCACCATACAAACGACAAAAATATTTAAGTAAAACTAATCGCAGACGGCGCCGCGGGCCCAGTTAGTTAATATAAATAAAGACCTAGACGTGAAGAAATATATTCAGACACAGACTTTTATTACAGACAAAAAGTGATCCACGTGTACGTCAATTTAAATAATATGAGACGTGTAAGCTAGATGTTCTTAGAAATAACAAGCAATATCGGGCATAAATTGCTCTTAGGGGCATAATCAGTCACTTCTTTAAATTATTCAACAAAATGGAAGTAAGACGTCATACGTTTATTTGTATTCCACGAAAAAGGTCACATAAAGACATAGATTCATAGAGAAACCTTATAAATCTATTAAAAATAGTGGCAACTCATATTACCTTCTACATTCTAAAAGAGGAACGGTTGAGTTCTATATTACAAATATATTAAAGCGAGGTGCGATACTACGGAATTGATATATGAGAATATGAAATCGATCACTTCTTGTATTTCTGCTCTGAATATTTTATTTCGATGAAATGTGAAGACGTCACGAAGCTCTATGACGTAATATGTGTCACATTGGCTTAAGTGAGATTAAGCAATAGGGGGTCGGACAGAACATACACAAACATACATATATACACTCACTTTTATAACCCCGAAGGAGTAAGCAAGGGCTTATTAAATACCCACATTTGCCAACTATGATTAAGTCCCAGTCACGTAATTGGGGGCAAGCCTGTTGCCACCAAGCCATCACTTTTTGAATTAAAGAAGGGAAAATTGGGAGTATATTGAAACCGACAAGTAGGCAAGAACTAAAGCCGATAGAACGAAAAGGATATTGCTAACATGGATGGATTGGAGAGTGTTACTGGCCAGCAGGTGTTCCTGTCCTAGTCTTAGTACATGACCCCAGCCTCTGCGAGTTACTGCAGTCTCAGTTATATTACCCATCCGAGACTTCTGATATCCGTTACCCTAGGTTCCTCTCCCTACCGATTTTCTTTCTCTTTCTGATAAAAAATTACCCTCTTTCTTCTTTACCGTCTTAAAACGATTAGATTCTACAGACTACATAAAATATACCAGCCAAAACTCTCTTGTAATATAAAATGAGCACAATAAATGACTGCTACGTATGAGGCTAGGGCATACCTCGTAGGCGACGCGCGGTAGCAGCACCCGTCTACGCGAAGAAGTGGGCAAAGGTTGTTGCATCACTCAGAGTGAATGCAACGTAGGAAATACGAGCTACGAGTAAGGTATGCATGTTGGAATGGTGGAACGGCTTGGAATAATTGAGAGACAGAGTGGCATGCTCGCAAGAAACAAAATGGAAGGATACGAACCCTAGAGAGATTGGAGAGGGATACCAGTTTTTTTTGTTGCGGGAGTGATGGGAAGAAAAATGAAGTGGGAGTACTTTGGATAGTATTCTGAAAGAGTGTCTGAAAGAGTTACATCCGTATGTAAAGAGAGTGAATGATAGATTAATCGTTGTAAAAGTAATATGGGAGAGCCTGATTCTGTATGTTATTAGCATATTTGCATCTCAAGCTTATGAATTATCAAACAGCGAAAACATTGAGAAGGGTTAACTTTGTTGTTACACTAAGGTATGGGGTATAATCGGAGAAATTATCGATAATGGAAAACAATGATTTTAACATTTAGGAATACATTTAAGAATCTTTTATTTTTTATTTTTAATAATAATAATTTATTGACACGTTAAGGAATACATGCTACATTTATGTATATTACTATTTTAACAGCAATTAATCAGAATAATAAACCCTATCTCTTAAACTAGGTATACCTGTATTTTAAGAGATAGTGTTCGGCTATCAGTTTACACTAATAGTAAAGTTAGTACTTAAACTTGTTAGTGTAAACTGATAGCCGAACACTATCAACATCAAAAACATCACAACAGGTTGGAAAGTAGTGTTGATCTTGCATCAAAATAAAGTAAACAAAATACTTATTATAATGTCCAATTGTGTATGTATTTTGTGATGTTTGTGTGTGTGTGTGTACGCGCGTGGGTGGCTGCGTACGAGTGTGTGTGCGTGTGTGTGTGTATGTATGCTTGTGTTTGGTCATGAGAGTAATAGAGAGACTGGAGATAGATATATGTAAATTTTACGTTAGGAATTCAGTGATTTTCTTTTTGCTTTCAGGGTCAATATCTTTTAAATAATACATACCATTAAATTAAGACAGAGACAAAAATAACTCTCTTCTAAATATAACTCAGATGGGTTGAGTGGTTTGGGTTTAATAGTAATTTATCATTTCTCTGAGTGTCTATGCATGACGCTTTCCGATGATAGAAATATTAAAGTATTAAAATGTTAGGTGACAAGTTGTTTTTGTTTTCTATTTCCTCGTTTCGATAAAAATAGTTTGTGATTTTCGATTGTTGTTCTTTTTTTAACAAACCTGTAAAACAACTAAAGTGAAAACAAACTATTTTCCAAAAGATGTAAAAATGAAATTGCTGTAAGAAATCCCTTACCAATTACAAAAAATGTTACTGATGCTTTTGCTATGTTAACATAGTCCCTAGGTAATAGAAGCGTTAAGGACATACCATCGCAGCACGGACGCTCCACTCAATTTAGGCTCCACGTTCTCCTATGTTAACCTCACCGATAGCCGGGTTTCATAAGATAGTGGAGGCGTAGGTGCTCGGCGAAGTATACCGGCCGTAGGCGGGCTTTGTATCGTATGGACCGTTCAGCCGGTTTTATTAACCCCCGACGCAAAAAGAGGAGTGTTATATGTTTCACGTGTCTGTGTGTCTGTGTGTATGTGTATGTGTGTCTATGTGTCTGGCTGTGGCATCATAGCTCCCAAACGGATGAACCGATTTGAGTGGTTTTTTTTTTGAAAGGTGACTTTGTCGAGAGTGTTCTTAGATATAATTCAAGAAAATTTGTTCAGCCGTTCGAAGATCATCAGCTTTTAAATTTATGATTATTTGGTATTATTGGTCCAACTAAGAATAAAAAAATGGGTTCATTGTTATTAATTAGAAAGACAAATTTGAACTCGTGAATTGTTAACCATATTATAAGATGGATATAAAATTGCACTCACTCACACTCTCAAGGTTATACTAAAGTTGCATAATATATCTGATGCGTTTATAAATAACGTCAGTCCATCTGAAATAGACATGAATTAATAGATCGTAATGTCTTTCATGATTGCACGTTCGTTTACGATTAAATGAATTACACGCCTGTCTCTCATCTGTTTATAAGGCACTTTTGCAGGAAGTAGAACATTTCAGAATTCTGCTTTATCATGAAATGTCGTACTTTATAAACACCTCTGCCGTACAGAAGACCGTGATTAGCCAGCGAGAATCGTTATAGCTCTGTGGGGATGTCGATCTATGATAATAGACATCCCCATAATATCGGCAAAGTGGCATAAGTAACACCACTGATGTTGCGATTGTTTATAACAAAAACCGCTGGTAGAGCAGGCGACTTTTGAAATCCTGAAAAGGTATTACGATTTTCCATGCAGTGTTTTTACATTTCTCGCCCACCTTATGCAATTCAAGGCCAAAAACAATGATTATTTAAAAGTATCAATATCAATGAGCGGTGTCGCTTAGGCAGCGTTCCCGAGTGACCGCCTCTCCGATGCCGTAGTCGAGAAACGGCCTTGTCGATAAATTACTAAATTGTGCCTACGTCAAATGGCCGTGTTGAATTTAAATCAAAAAGATAGGTACTGTATAATGTCCGTCTGTTGCGATAACTTCCAAGAGGATGTTGGATTCTTATGTATATATACAGAGGAAATATATTTTCTTACCTAGACAGGTACTGAATTTGTTATTAGGTACTAACAGTTTTAGAATTATTATTAAAGTGGCTTTCTGAACCACAACAATACTACGACTTTTTTGGTTTATCCTCTCATATATGGGATAAAATTGATCTGATTTGTGCACCACAAATCTTGCTCACGACATATCTCATCATCATCTCCAACACTTGCAATCCGTTACAACTTCACTCAAGAACACAGTTGGACTGGCCTGTTGATCTAGTGGTTAGTGACCCTGACCGCTATGCTTATAGGTCGTGGGTTCGATTCCCACCTGAGTCTGGGTGTTCTTTGTGTCCGTTGTTTCTATGTTTATAAAGTCCCCCGCGACACAGGAGTAATTCCTAATGCAGAGGTTGTCTTTTTAAAAAAGAAAAAAAAAGAAAATAGAAAAGAGTTTACGATCTTTGTGACCTTAGAGTAAAAGCTGGAACATGTTTAAAGATAACAATTGAAAGGACTTCGGAAGCAAAAATAATGAGATCATCGTAACGATCAGAGGTGAACACGGCCAGCCTACATGCTTTATGTCAAAAGAGTAAGAAACAAGACCAACTCCATGTTAAAAAGTAGGTAAGTACTTGCTGTATGGATTGCACTTGCACATAGGTCCAACGAAGCAGACTACTGCTAACAAGGCCAAAGAATATATTGTAAATATAAAAAAATCTGACATAATGGCAAATTAATTGCGATTTCAGAACATATTATTATAATTGAAACAGGCACAAGAAGCAATTCAAATCAAGAAACATAAAAAAAATTAAACTAAGAAACCTGGCTTGTTGCAGGTGGAGAAACCTCAAATTACTCGCACGTCTCGGAGGGCTGTTTAAGCAGTTAAGGTTTAGTTCAGACAGTTTAGATATGATCCTGTTATTTCTAATTTTAAATAGCAACTAATTGAATTTTTTATGCTTCCTTAAACAGTTTCTCATATAGCAAAAATAACTTAATATACATACATGATAATATTGCTTTATTCTTAAATGAATAAACTGAACTTTTCCTAAGAATTTTTGAGGAAAATTATATTGTTTAAAAATTTTCTATAAGAAATTAAGATTGATTGTTTTTCTGATCAAAGGTTTCTACACATCGGAGTGTTTGTTTTCATCTTAACTTTTTGTTTCATACAAACCTGTTTAAATACCATCGATAACCATTCAATATTAAATACTTTTTGTTACAGACTGTGACAGTGTCAAATGGTTAAGTCAATATTTTCGTTATAAAATTAATCGATTAGAAAAATTACTCTTGTTTTACTTTCTGTATTACTCTCGTGAATAATATTGTGTAAGATTTTTCTGATGTATCAATGACAATGTGTTCAAAAGTACAAACTACTAACTATACTGACAAGGGATGCAACGACGAAGCATATTAAAATCATCAAGTCCAGACAGTGAGGCTTCTAATTCTCTGGATGTGGCACTTACGAAGCCCGATGATGAACAATTGTTCTACACGGCAAGTGTACATTTCCTTTTAAAACGACTTGAGGAAAAAAGCCACAAGCCAAAATATCGAGAGGCTACACAGAGTTGTTGTAACTTGAGTAGACCAAACACCAGTGCTAATAATTCTATTCAACTAAATGATTCCAAAAAACATGACTACAAGCCCCCAATCACCGAAGGATCATCATTGTCGATGCATCAAGTCTTACCGTTTCCGAAGTCTAGTAGAGATGGTTATTTTGCTCGATTGAAGAATATGTTTCGGAAGTATATGCGTTCGGACTCCGACGTGAATGAAACAACCATTGAGGAACCTGAAACTAAATCAATATCAAATTTCAAATTCCCACGATGTGCGCGCTTGAGTAACAATCGTTCTTCACATTTAGTCGAAATAATAGAGGAAAAATCGCATGAAACTATAAGTGGGTCTAATGATAAAGAGACAAGGACCAGTAAAAGTAATTTCACTGAAGGAAGGAACTCTATGACTGAAATATAGTCGTGTAGTGCAAGGCTAGTTTTGGTATGTTTTGAAGTTGTTTCAAATGTATATCCTAACAGTTCTTCTTTTAGATGGACGTGTGTCTTTAGAAGGACGAAACTGCAAGATAGTTGCAAGTACCATAGGTATTTATTTTTCGTGTATCTACTTTATTCTAAATGTTGAACTATGTGTGTTATATACATTTGTTTATTATACGTGAGAATCTAAATAAAATATAAGAATTGGTTCAGTATCGTTTACTTTTCAATATTTTTATTTGATATTTAAAATAATACTTTACTTTACTAATTTTTAGATAATGCAGAATGTATTGAAATTGTATTGCCTATGTCCGGCCCCCTTCAGACTCGTGTCCACACCATTTTACCACACTAGTCTGTCGATGGTATAATACCTGTTACTCGTGGCACTAGTATTACGTTATCTGTGCTCGTGGTCACACCACTGGTGTGACAATGGTGTAATACATGTTGCTTGTGGTCATACTGGTGTGACAATGGTGTAATACATGTTGCTTGTGGTCATACTGGTGTGACAATGGTGTAATACATGTTGCTTGTGGTCATACTGGTGTGACTATGGTGTAAATATTTTGCTCGTGGTCACACCACCGTTGTATATGATACTTCTTTGTGCACTTGACTGGCCACTTATAGATAACATTTTCTTCAGACTATGCTTTTTGTTTCTGACAACCTCATTTTATTAAAATTATTTATGCACAATGGACACAAATTTGAATATTATTCAAAGGAAAGGAGGCGAAGTCCTCCTGCATAACGGTTACAAATTTTAATTCATAATCAATTAACAATAGGACATTTTTTAGAAAAAGTGCGTTGATCTAATGGGGTTGCTTAGTGTTTTGTTATAGTGTTTGTTTATAGGGGATCTGAAAGTTTTTTAATTTAGTTGTTGAAATAAATTTAGTTATAGTTTAGTTTTATGTTTTTTAGCAGCGTGGTATACTTTTTGGAATAGTAAACCTAAACTCACACTCACTCACTCACATCAACAAACACACATTTTTTAAATAATATGGCCCCAAGCCCATTCAGTCAAGTTGCCTTTTTTGTATTGTGCTGGGCCCGACCGCACCTTCTTCTGGTCACATATTTTGTCTGAATTTGTTGAGAAGAAATATAAAGCCCTACGCTTGCGAAGCGCTCACGCATGTGACTATCCTACTTATTGGCGGTAATTCAGAGCTTATGCATGCTAGTAATCATTTCACCACTTTCAGTAACCGGTGTGTCATCAAAAAAGCATACATTTTAAGTGTCACTTTACAGTGTCGCATCTTCGACAATGATATGAAAGGAAGGACATTCAACAGTCGCCATGTTGGGAATGCAAACGCCTTTCGAACACAATTTTTTAATAATTCATGATTGTGGCCTTTACATGTATGGCTTTCAAACCGCGGAAGAGTGAAACCCTGTTGACAATTAGAGAAAAGTTAAATTGCTACAGCGGTATGTTGCCGAAATGGCACCTCAATAAATTACTTTTCCGCTGTTGATATATTTATACAATGAGCGTCGCAATGCTTAAACAACAAGAAAATTATTACTTTAAATGGTATTATCGAGATCAAAGAATTTTCTATTGATACTATTTCAATAAATGTGAACAACGGAGTAACTTTTCTCGAACATTACACTATGTGTGACATGATTTCAATAGAAAATGTCAATGAAGCCATAGTCAAAGTATTTCATCAGACTGTCGGAGTTAGGTGTCGCGTCGATGACTCGGAGGCGCGTCTCGTGACGTAACATAGGGTTTCGTGGTCGATGACCTTGTATCACATATCGGCTATACTAATCTAACTTAATTATTAATAATTGTTCTCCGTACTCTCAAAACACAATAGTAATTGGAGAAATGCAATAATTTGGCTTTTATTAAAAATATATTTTTTTATTAAAACTTAACAATTTAACTACCACCATTAATCATCATTTCAGCCGTTGTCAACCACTGTTGGACATAAGCCAGGGAGACTTATGTCCAACAGTGAACGTCTGACTTCCAAGAAGACCGGTTCGAAGCGGCCTGCATCCACCGACTGCCTGCGATCTTTACTAGGTCGTCTGTCCACCGCGATAATGGACCACCACTAATACTCTCACAAAAATATCTTATGTAAATCTCCACTAGAAAAATCTGATCGTGGTCAGAGATAGACTAAGTACCTACGATAAGTTTAGGTCAATCGTAATGTCGAAGTCGCAGCGTCGTTTAAGTCAAAAAAGGCTTTTTTTTTTAGGGAAACGAAAGACTGGAAAACTTTGGAGAGCTGAAACTGTTTTTCTATAGGAGTGAAGATGTTTTTTACTCAATCACGCTCTTCCTGTTGATCTGATTCGGATTATGTTTGACGCATAGTGAAATGAATCTGAAACGGTTTACCAACACTCAACCAATCGACTGTTGGTAAACCGTTTCAGATCGTAGTGAAATTGTATCCTGATTAACACAAATACATTCGAGAATTATCTATTGACTTTCGCCTGCAAAACTACCCACATCAATCTGGACGTGGGTGGAATCGCGAGTGAAGGTCTGGTATGTATAATTATGTAAATAACAGCTTATTTTCGTCGATAAATTTATAAATGTTAATGACTGTTCAGCCTACGTAATTTTTTTCGAGCCATGAAATAAAAGTTTTTAATAATTTTAATTTATATAAAATTATATAGTACTCACGAACAAAGGTTAGAATAAAAAATATATACGAAGGTGAAGTCATACTTTTTAAAATAAATTACTTCATTCATAGCAGACATCTGCACGAGTTGGAGTAGCCTGTCTTGCGAAATGGGGAATAGATAGCATATAGCGTTAAGCTTTTTATTTATTTTCTAGTGGTAATTAGCCAGAGGGTCATTGTGGTTGTTTTACGCGACTGGTGTTGCTTCTGATAATAGACGTGTATATGCCAGCTTAATAAAACTAAATACTCGGGGTTTTAATTCCCACTCATCGCAAATGCTTGAATTCATGAATATCTCTATTTTCATTGATCTATGTTTCTATCTCTACCCAGTATCTATGTTTATCCGTGTTTTACAACAAATAGTACAAGCTATGCTTTGTTCAGTAGAGTATGAACTAGAGACTACAATAATGTAATATATAAACTCTTTTCCTACTTTAATATTAACCCCCTAAGTGTATTTCCAACTACGTTTTGAGAGTATTAATGAACTCGACTTTGAACGACCCCATAAGAATAATATTAGACTAGTCGTTGGGACTTTCAAAACTGCTGTCGTCCTTTATCGGTTATTACAGGAGTTCATATTTCATATTTAAGCAGTTGAACATACGTACAAACATACGCCTGTATCCCCGGTCCCACCCATATGTGTATGATAGGGGGCAAGCTAATAGAAAAAACTGCGAGTATATTGAGAAGGAAAGGTAGGTAAGAAGAGAAGGCAATGGAAGAAAAGAGATATTGCTTACACGGATGGATTGGTTAGTGCAAGCTCGAGAAGGTTAGTGTCGCATACCTATAACTCAAAACGGTTATTGTCGGTATTCTGAGCCCTCTACGAAAGCAGTTAAAATAAACCACTTTATCATCTAATGAAATACTGACTCAGTCTGTCTTTAACCAGGAATGTGTGATATAACAAATTGAGTTTGTCGAAGCTAAGGAGCAAAACCTGTCTATTTATACATAAGCTACATATGTGCTGCGAAGTGTAGGAAATATGTTCTGAAAATGCGAGGCAACTGTGCGAGTATAGATAGATTTTGGAGTAAAACTCTATCGCAACAACTGTAGCATCAAAATAAACACTTATGTGACACAGAAGGATCTAGTTCAGTAAAGGTTGGCTTAACAAGCCAACCTTGTATATCGTATCCGTACCATCAAAATCATTACTAATTTGTCTGAGGGGTTATGTCGCAAGACTGATTTTCGAGCACCGCTACTGGCTAACTATTCCGTTTTTTTAACTCTTAATTTTTCTTTGTAAATGTTCTCCTTCAGAAATATAATTCATCGTTGGTAATTGTCTTAAAATACTTACTATATTATTTAAATCAAGCATGTGACAAAAGGGCAATTTCGTGTTACGAACGGAAAAAAAACAAAGAATTACTTATTCTCGGAAGCCAGGCAATTGCCAGTCGTTCTAAACACTGTCAATGAGTTAGGCGTGTTTTAGACATTTGGAGAATTAAGAATTATGAATACCTATTAAATATTCGAAGGACTAGACGTTATGAACTAATAGAACTTGAAACAACAACTGGTCTCGCCTTACCAAGAGAGTGTTTAACTAGTACTGCACCATTTTGGATTTTATTTCTCAAACCGTCATCCGAAAAATTTTCAGTGGTTTTTCTTTCTTCTTTGCCCTCGCCTTATCCCGGTACTCGGGGTCGGCTTTCCCAATCATACGTCGCCATTTATTCCAAAGCGCTTTTAAGAAATATTTAAAGTATACTAATTGGCCGATTGATATTACTTATGTAGATGTTAATGCAGTTCAGTTCAGTTTCCGGCTATTTCTACAGGAATCCCTACGGTTAAGGTGCTTACAGACAAATCAAATATTTACCGTTCGCCTGTCGGGAAATTCCGTTCGCGTCGTAGCTCTGATCACTCAAATGAGATCTCGATGTCGATTTTAGAACATTATATTTCATTCGTCACCGTCATCAAATTACCAATATAAACTTACTTATAAATAGCAATAAGGACACGAGTGGAAAATATTCGGGAAAAGTAAATATCATCGATGCTACACTTACATTGGAAACAAATATTTGGATATCCTGACGTCATGAGTGTTGATATTATCTATAAGATATCCATCGGTGTTTGTTTACTTTACTAAATAAAATTGTAAGCCTACCTAACCTATTTTTAGAGTTCCGTTCCTCAAAAGTGCTTTATTGGATCACTGTGTTGTCCGTCTATCTGTCTGTTTCTCTCAGTTAACATCAAATATTTATGTCTATGGTCCCTTTGCCTTTCGGGAAAAACGGGCTAATCTTAGATAGACGTACTATCTATATACAAGTTTATTTGTTTACGGAACCCTTCGTACGCTGTTTCCTCAACATTATTTTGTTATCTATCAAGAAATTAAATTCATCTATTATCACTTACGGCTGCTCTATCATTGTTCTTACCATGAGGGAGTAACGTGCATGTATCAATCTCAATTAATATAATAAAGGTGAAGAGCTTTTTTTGTTGTATTAAAAAACTCTTTTTGCATTTATTTTCACTATTCTTGAGGATTCTATAGGATATCTAACATCCTGTTGTTCCGAAACAGTGACCGTAAATGCGATTAAACCACTCTAATCGACTAGCCCCACATAATTATATATGTAATCAATTTAAATATATTAGTTCGTACTGTGCAATCTGCCTCGGGATCAACAGATTTGAATATTCAGATCAACGAGAACACATCTGGTATTAGCCTAGGTACCGACTCTTAGAAGCACTAAGTGGTTTCTAAAGTGCACATAATCAGAGTTTAAAAATAGATACCTATCTAAATTTCAGTATAAATTACTCTTTAGAGAAAATAAATTTTCCGACTGCCCAAACAACCATTATTATTTTAACTTTTTTCAAACATGCAGTTGGATTTTAATGGTACATTTTTCATTGGAGTTGGTAAGGCATGGTATGTAAATTGAAAATTAAGTTCTATCCTTACGAGCAGAAAAATAGACAAAAATAAATTTTTCGAAAGTTATTACATTTATGTTGTTCAGTTAAAAACTGCAACACAAAATAGGTATTACATGTCAAGCACACAGACAGTCAGCCTTCGACTACGGCCAGTGCAACCTGGTCGAAACGTCAGGCAATTCAGAGGTATGTAATACCGTTAATTCCCGTATATATACATAACTATATCATGGAACGCGGCAGTTTAAAAGTTAGTACAACACAAAAATTTAAGCCTGTAGAATAAGACACAGAAAAGAGGAAAATAATAAATGTTAAGAACTAAAATGTTTTGTACCCTCACGTATTCGAAAAGATCGGCAATTTCCGATTTCATAGGTATTCATTAATTTTAATTGTTTGTTTCTAACTAATAATGCGATACTATCATGAACATAAGAGATAATTTAAATAAATACAACAAATAATAATAAAATAACTATAATAACTTCACACATCTCACACACGGCCGTCTGATCACAAACTAGGCAGAGCCTGTAACCAGACTGCTGATAAACATACTTATATATTCCTAAATACATACATATTAGACATATATCAATTACACCCACGCACAGAACAAATTCTCGTGCTCATCACAATTATTTGTCCTAGGTGGGAATCGAACCCACGACCTCTGGCTTAGCAGTCAGAGTCACCAACCACTAGACCAACAGGCAAGTCAAATGTGATGAATTACTCTACAACTCTCTATTGTCAGACGTCCTGGCAACAGTTCGTGTTATCGGTATGCAACGCTGACCAGCTCGGGCTGTTCGGCTTTAGCCCGAGCTGGTCAGCGTAAGCTTTAGCTTACACTCCCCAATCCCTCCCTTTCTACTCCCATCTACCTTCCCCTTTCAATAAACTCCCAATTTTCCCATCTAAGTGCCCGGTGGACGGCAGTAGGCTACCCTCCCCTGAGCCCAATACGCCCATGCTTCTGCCTATCGCTTCGAGAATATAGGCATAATTATGTGTATGTATGTATCACAATCTATCTACTCTCTACGATTATAAACAGTAGATGTGACTCAAGACACATCTTTTAATGCAATGCAATGAAGCGATGCAATTAGTAAATCTACCAACTGCATCGTTTAAAACTCCAATAAATACTATTTCAGTTACAAATTCTGTTTCTTTCGATAAAAATAGCAAAAGGTTAAATAAGATTACTTTAACTAAGCTCGGCTGTGATAAGACATCCAAGGATTCTTCCATTGTTTACCCGTTTAATGAAATTCAGGTGTTGTCCTTGCTAAACTAATATATAACTAAAAATACTCCCGAAATGTTTAATAGATTTTATCGATGTATATCATGACTATATTCTAATTATTATATATATGAATATACCTATATACTCACGCCAGTTTGAGGATATATCACTTTTGGCTAACTTAATTTTGATCCCAAAAAAAGTCTAGAATATTATTATCTCTAGATGACTACTGGGTTCTAGCAAATTAGGGGCTTGTTTAAACCAGCCAACCGTAAAAGTATCGGCAGGCGGCATACTGAGCGGATGTGTTATGATTGTTTTTTTTTCATTATTAAGGAGTTTTTTTAATTCGGTATATTATTAGATCAATACAGTTAACATTTCTACAAAAACAAAAAATATTTCGTATGCGGTAACCTTTCTTACCTACATCCGTCTGGCACAGAAAATAAAATGAAATGAAAATTGGCGATTTAGCCGTTACGAGTGGACGTAAAATTTGTCCGTAAGCCAATTCAATCACGAATCTGATCAAGTAGTAAAATTGTATCGTGTGTATGCCGTTTTAATACGATTAAATCTGTAATAGAATATTCGTACAACACGCGGAGCGGTGCACCACCGCCGACCTCGGCGGCACGCAGCCTGGTGTAAGATTCTGTACTGCTGTGTTGGTAATCCGCTGAATCTTCGGCACCGCTGCACCGAATGTAGCCGCGATCGTGGCAACAAAGCCGCTCATCCGCGTGTTGCACCGTGCAGTTCAGGGGTGCATCACACATGCAATTCTGTAGTTTTGTAGTCGGGTCGTTTATCGTGAAACTGTGTAGAGGCAGATCCACCACCGCTCCGCGCGGTCACCGCCTCCGCCTACCGCCGCGGTCAGTGAACCGCTTTGTATGTTAATTGTTATACGCCTAAAGGTATTAAAGACTACATAGAAGACGAATATGGGTAAACTGATTTCATTCCTAAGCTGTGGCAGGATATGTAAAGGTCCCATTGTTTGTTTGGCTTTATTTCCACTGAAATGCGATTAGCATATTAATTTTCATCGGTGAAAGTACATGAATTTTGAGAAAAAATGCCACTACCAATTATTGATGAGGGGTTCCCACTCAATGTGACATTTATTTATTTTATATTTCGCAATTGGACGAATTAAGTTACGCGTTCCAAGCTAAATCTTCGAAACAAAACTATTTGAACACGCCAACAGCAATGGACATTTTCAAATATTCTTGTTTCAGTATCATGGACATGACAAGATAATGTAGTATAAATAGTTAAAAAAATAGAAGTTGCAATTTAATATGTATTTATTAGATTTTTACAAATACTTATGGTACGAAATGAAAAAATAAACGCAATGAGTCATTTATTATAAATTAAGTATTTTTGCATCGAAGTGCATTTTTGTTCTATCACAGGTTTTTGACGAATTCTATGCATAATATCTATATTTATTTATATTATTGACAATTCACTGTAAGTTTTAACAGCATAACTACAGGCTTATGCAGTTAACAGACCAATTCTGTCATTTACAAACTCCTTAACCTTAATTTAGACGGAAAAGAATAAATACCACAGTGATATAATAAAATCTCTGTAACATCATAGACGCCACTTTGATTATATCTGGTCCAATTGACATAAACCGGTATTGCCCGAATCCGATAGTCAACATGGGATAGTCATGATAGTGAACAAACCACGGTATGTTATAATAATGTCTTTACACGGGAATTCAAGCGATCACGAAAACGTATTACATACCTCTGAATTGCCTGACGTTTCGATGTTGCACTGGCCGTGGTCACAGGCTGACTGGCTCCCTTTACCTCCCTAATACCTTTTCGTAATCGCGTTAATTCCCGTGTAAATACGTAATTATATCATGGAAAGCGAAAGTTTAAAAGTTAGTATACCCAGGTATATTACTAAATACAAAATACAAAAAAATACAAAAACATTGTATTAAATACCCCCGACTCAAACATCGTTTCAATGGTTAGAGAAGAGCTGGCAATCTTCGAACGGCTGAACAGATTATCTTGAACTATAGCTAAGAACACTCTCGATCAAGTAATCTTTCAAACAAAAAAACACTAAGTCAGAATCGATCTTTTTAGAAGCTACGATTATGATGCCAGATGCTAAACGGATGAACCGATTTTGATTTACTTGATTTTTAGATACTCAGATACGAGTACATATACAGATAAACACATTAACTTTTGACTCCCCTCCTTCTTGCGTTGGGGATTAAAATACAAAACTAACATAAAATAGAAGTTATGTATTGATAATTTATAAGTAAAAATATCCTATACTAAAAAAAACTTCAGTAAAATTTCTTTTGAATTACATCTATGAGTAAATCTTGTCTTCTACTAGTTTTAACATAAAGGTACATTTATTTATAATATAGTTGCTGCTTTGACTACAAATACACAGTGTTATTATTTTTTTTTGTGAGTACAAAAATCTAGAATTAAACTAAAAATAAGGTATTTATTATATAAATAAAAAAAATAAAAAAATAACATTTAGCCACGATTTATCCGAAAAATTACCGGAATATCAAAAAGGTTTGGTTAGTGATTTTTTTACAGCTTGGGTACCGCAGATACAAGTATTTGGTATTAATTTCAAGTAATACGTCCACGGTTCCTGAGAAAAAGGGTCTTGACAAACGTCTGTCTGACGTCTGTCCGTTTAGACAGACAGACAAACAGACAGACAGACGGACATCAAAGTGATCAATAAGGGTTCTTTTTTCCTTTTGAGGAACGGAGCCCTAGAAATCATTACAAATAAATTTAAAACTACAATAGTTAAGAAAAACTATAATTATTTCTACAGTTCTAACATCTATCTAACTTTAACTTACATTCACAGTTTCTAGCAATAGTTCTTACGATTGACTTTTTATAATTAATTTTAAGGGCGTCATTAATAGCCTGATTTGCGAATTGCTTTTTCTTCTTTATGCACCAGTATATACAATGGAATATCTTGATCCCTGTCACTTATTTTATGCTTCTTAATTAATTAATTACAAATACATAGTACTGACGTATATAATATCTTAAAATGTAAACACTGTTTTAATGTAAAAATATTGTGTTGGTAGGATTAAATTATTTTAAGAAACCTTAATTTTTCTTTTTTATAAAAATGAAAAATTTTGAAAAAAGTACACGAAAGGTGTACAAAAAATAACATTGTACTTATTTCCGGTCATGAGGCCTGCCTCCTACGATTCTTAACCTACATCATGCATAAGTATAAAAAAGTATATGATGTGATTACACTTAACTTGAAAAAGTACACTTAAGATAAAAAAAAAAACACAAAAACTGAAGGGGTTCACGAATTTCAGTCATTGCAGGTATAACCACGTACTCATTTTTAATACTACATAATTGTAATATCCTTAATTTGTTGTACATTTTAGATTTATTTAATTAATATTTTATTGTTGCTTTTTGTCTGTGTATATGTTCTGTTTCACAATTCTCGTTAATATAATGTATATAATAATACGTTATGACATTAACATAGCCTCAATGTTTAACGCAAGTTGATGCCTTTTTCTTTCAATTGTCGCTCCACTTCCGTGTCAACTTCTCCTTCCCGAAACTTATACCCGTGAGTGATAACCGCTTTTGCTACTTTGAAATTCTTCCGTAGAGAATTTAGCCAGATAGTATAGGAATACTCTGGCCACACTCCTCCGTATCTTTCAGGAAGATTATTCGGGCTTACATGCTTATGAAGAGAAGTGTAGTCGTCCCGGTGGAAGTAGATTTTGGAGCGCATTTCCGAATTCAACAACGGTTTGAAGATGTTGAAGATTTTATCGAATAGCCACGAGTGGTTCACGACATGGATTGCATAAGTGTTCACGGGGAAACACGACTGAAAAGATAGAATGAAATATGTTCTTTAAAAATTTTACAATATGCGCTAAAAAAATTATTGAGGAGCATGTTTATATTAAATTAAGGAGGGTGCTCACGTATGTATTTTTAGAAATCTGAGTTAGTTTCAAAAGCAACATTACAAGTACCGATTATTGAGGAATAGGTTTTCAGAAATATTAATGCAACCACCAATAAGTTTCTGATCAGCAGCAGTGAGCATTATTGTACCCTCAGATCATAGAACAAGGTTGTTCTCTGATCTTCTGAATCTTAATCCTTGATACAAGTTCGTTAATGTGACAACTGCATAACTTATGTATTTAATAGCCATGACATTCCGTTATTGAGCACATTAAAATAATAAGATTATTGATCTGGATATTTAAAATTGTATGCTTAATTGATATAATACAGTTTTAAATATAAACATATTATGGTGTTCTGACTTCCCGCTCAGAGGGCGCTACTCATAAATATTTGTTCTGTGTCGTTGAGTTGTCAGTTTAACCCCATATTTTAAATTAATCTATTGATAACGAGTTTTCGCAGCAAGAATGTTGAATTAAGGTACCTCAGGGAGCCTGTCCTCTTTCCGGAAGATATACCGTTAAACTGCATGCGTGAGGAAAGTATTGGTTTGCAACGCGTTAGTGACCTTACTAATATTTGTTGCGACCATTGGCTTCGGTACTCTTACTATCAAGCAGGGCTTGCTCTTCTTTCAGCTGCTTAGTTTTCGTAGTTTAAAGATAGAATACTTGTGATGGAAGTAGTATTTGAATGAATCCATACATACCACTAAAAGCTTCACCATCTTGGCAGCAACTGAAGGTGTCACCTGCCACGCATGTGCTGTTCCTAGATCTTCTAAGTCGAATATGGCCACACCTCCCAGGATTTGACACCGCTGCTCCAGTAGGCCAATTTCCAAAGCCAGTATCGTGGCTTTGAACAGATCTTCTATTGGAATTGATTTGGGGTCCCAACAGCCTGAAATAAATAGCATTACGTATTATAATATCAGCAGGTTCGGCAGCACTATCTTCATGACTGAAATCTACATTTTAAATGCGCAAATGTATCAAAAAATCAGTAGCCATGGATCTTCATCTGACTCACTTATATTACGAAGACTGAACTGGTCAGAACCTACGTCATTAGCGTAAATATTATTATGTGATTTCATAGGCTTTTTCTCAATGTTGGCCTTGCCTTACGTTTTACTTGCTTTTTTTCGTCTTGCACGTGCTTAAGTTGCAGAAGATAAGTTCACACTAGGAGAAAACTATCACGCAACTGATCACTATGCTGACAAAAGGAATACAAAGGTCTAAAATAATTCCACACATTAAATGTTAAAAGACCCATTGTAAATGCTAAAAACAAAAGAAACGATTACTAACTCTTTTTATATAATTATAACGTAACCATAATTACCTTATATTATTTTGTGTCAGTCATAATGATCTTTATATACATATAAGGATACTTAATATGTTTATATATTATTTCAACATAATGACATATTTATACTTGTAACAAAAATGAATACAACAAATTACTATTGTTAAAGGTCCTCCTCGGTATATTAGAAATACATTACAACACAATTTTTTGGTCGTACTGGTTGAATATCTGGATTTTTGGATTTTAATGAAACATTTAACCTTGAACTTGAAAAATACGGTTGAACTAAAGTGATAGCTGTCAGTGACCCAGTAAAAAGTACTCTTAAATAATGCCTCAGATATCCGAAGTTTTATTTATTGACATTCGGCTGTAATTTTGTTGATATAATGCTTAAAGTGATATTTTGACTTTCTGTCTTCAATTAAATGGCCTTTAGGCCAAAAAGCCTTAATCCGGTAACGTACCTATGTGGTTTTTACGGTATTACTTTAATAATTACAATTCTGCTCAAAGCTTATTTCCTTCATACAATGTTGTACCAAATCTTTATAAAAACAAAAAATCGTTAATCACAGGTTTACTATGTTAATGAAACGTATGACTAATATCAGTATAACACAACGGGCTACGCAATTTTCGATATCGTTGACCTATCTTGCCGCAAACGTCCCACGTTTGTTTCTGAAATGTATCTAAAATTTGCATGGTTTCACCTAAATGAGTGTGGGAATGCGTCTTATAGAGGATTACTCATAAAATAGCCACATTTACGCAACTGTTTCATTATACAAACAATATAGAGACTACGTTTATAAAGGAAAATGTTAACTTTGGTTCAATTACAAAATGAATATATATAAAATTAAGTATTAAAGTCAAGCTTAAACGTCAACCCTTCCCGTCTTAAATACTTTTCTTATAATGACTGGGAGTCTAAAGCTTGCTACGTGGGGTACACTGAAAGTTTTGCGTAACTCATTAATAAAATAATTTACATGTAAAGTAATATATTTACCGCTTTTCGAAGTATTCTCCGTTACATTTTAAACACTTTTTCATTCGGTTAAACCATTTTTGAAAACATGAGGACAATTGGTCTAAGGGCATGTTTTTCACGTGCTAGTTGAAACCTATCATGGCCTCATCCGGCCCCGTAAATGTCATATCTCTCAACAAATCTTTCATTTTTGGAAAAATAAAGAAATCGCACGGTGCCAGGTCTGGACTATGTGCGGGATGTGTCACTAGCTCTATCTTTTCAGAAGCCAAAAATAACTTTGTCTTGTCCACGCAGTGTTCGCCGAAACATTGTCATGGTGCAATAGGATACGACTTCTTGGTCGTTTTTCCCTAACTTTTTCAAAGACACTGGGCAAACAAATGGTGGTGTACCACTCAGCAATAACTGTCTTTTGTTCTTCAAGTGGGTTCGTACAGACAGGAATCGTCTGGGAGAAAAAATTGTTTTTTGTCTACGTTTCTCGCCTGCCTTTTTTTTTGGTTTGCTGTCACCTTCGAACACCCATACAGAAGACATTCATTCATTCATTTTCATTTCATTTCATTTTCATTGTTCTGGGGTGAGTTCATGAGGAATCAGCGGCAACAAAGTTAAATGTTGATATAAGATTTTTCAATTTGGCTCATACCAATCCCCAAATGTCCCCGAATCTCCTCATAGGTTACGCCGTGTTTCTTCACTTAGTTGCCTGACAGTATCCACATTTTCCTCAGTGATCGCAGTTGAGGGCTGACCTTCGCGTATTTCATCATGGAGAGAAACATGGCCACGATCAAATTCTGCGTACCAACGCCTTCCGATGCCCAAATGAGGTGCTTCCCTCCCAAAAGTATTTTGAAGACGAGTAGTGCAGTCTTGCGGAGTCAGTGAATTTTTAAAATCATAAAAAATCATCGCCCTAAAATCTTTTCGCGTTAATTCCATTTTCGCTAGGGACTATGAACTTCAACTTGACTTCAACGAAAAACAATTGATACGCGATTTCCCGCCAATTGTTTTTTAATCAATGATTTAGTTTCGTTAAAAAAATACAACATTCGAAATTCAAACATTTATGAGTGGCCAAGAGCGCAGAACTTTCAGTGTGCCCTATGTATTAATTATAGAACGGTAAAATTGCTTGTATTTAACATTGACGACAATCAATTATTAATAGTTATTTCGCTGGTTCGTGTTTAAACTATTTAAATTTCAATTTTGTATCAAAAGCATTAAGGGTTAAGCATCTACCCTTAATGGTGGAATAATAATAATTTCTTTAAATTTAAATGGAACCAACCTTGAGTACAACCAATTCAATTAAAAAAATAAATTTTGAAATCGGTTGAATTGAGAACCTCCTCTTTTTGAAGTCGGTAAAAAAGTAAAACGCTTAAATAATGCTTGGTGACATTTGTTAGGGCTCCCCTCCCATCAATTCTCTTTTTCGATTTTGTGTAAGTTCATCTTTAAATTGTCCTATTTAAAGAACAGAAGCCTCGAATTTTGTTAAAAACGTTGATGATTCGTTTGACATACCAAATCTATAAAACAACAGTCGGCGTCCATTTTGGTCTTTGTATGGAGGTACGGCGATCACGTTAGCGTCGCCTAAGTGCCGTAAGTCCAGCGGGTAAACATTTTCCACTAATTCCGGGTAGTCTTCCCTGAACTGGTAGTAGTTTACGATCTGTAACAAATATTAAGTAAATTAGTGATCGTGATCGAATCAGAAATGAGGAGATACGCAGACGGACGAAGGTTACCGACATAGCCGAACGGGTCAGCAAATTGAAGTGGCAATGGGCGGGGCACATAGCACGTAGAACGGACGGTCGATGGGCCTGAAAAGTTCTGGAATGGAGACCACGGACCGGAAAGCGCAGCGTAGGACGTCCATTATCACGGTGGACAGACGACCTGGTAAAGATCGCAGGTCGTCGGTGGATGCAGGCCGCTTCCAACCGGTCTTCTTGGAAGTCATTAAGGGAGGCCTATGTCCAACAGTGGACGTCCTATGGCTGAAATGATGATGATGATGATGAATAGACAAACTACCTACTGCTAGATATATCAATTACCAATTAATATTATAGTTATCATAAAAATTGAAACAAAATAAATGTAATATGTAATGAGGTCATCAGGGCTTTAGAAGCAACGAATAAATCTATATTAAAAATATATGAAACGAGTCTGTCCGATCGTTGTATCCAACCGATTTGTTTTTTTTTATTGAAAGATATTGATGCCCAGATTTGCCAACAAGCAGTGGAAATCACCTAACGTTCACCGTTCTTAAGTTATACTCAAACGCGATATTCTCCTGCACATTTCTTATGTTTTCATAGCTTTGTGGCGACTTCCACATACAGCGTAAACATACTTCAACGTCATCTAGCGTAGACGAACTAAAGTAGTTCAGTTCGTCTTTTTAGTAACTAATAATCCTGCAACCCGCTATGAAATTTCTCGCGCCGATTAGTATATATACAACCTCCATACATCAAACTTTGGGCCGCGGTCCGCCAGGCATGATCACTTAGCCTGGTCGGAGGATCCTCCCTTTGTGTTGGAGGGACATCACACGCGTTCCTCCACAGGTTTCTTTCTACATATATCCAATTTTAATTTAGGTATGCGGTTTGTCTTGGTCTAAAAACACTGGAATGAACTCTTTCTTTTGAGCCCAAGAAATTTTAATTGGTTGAGTTGGAAGCTAGGTGTGAAAATTCAACTTTTCAAGATGTGTTTCAAATTAGAAGATAATTGTCAATCCTATCATGTTAATAATTTACATTCCCTGTATTCAACTTAGGTTAGGTTACAATAACTCATCATATAGGAGCTTTATTTTTTAATTTATTATCAACACAATACTGCAGAGCTCCACGGGTCTTCTGCTAGATAATTAATGATATTATATAATAATAGCATCACACATATTTTACCTCATAGGCCGACCATTACTATCTATACTTATATTATCAGAATTGAAACTTTAGCTAGTGGTATTCATATTTATTAAAGATTAGCTTTTGCCCGTGGCTTCGCTCGCGTTAAAAGTTATTTTACTAACCCTTGACAACAACAGTATTTTTTTTCTAAAGGAACCCTGGATCTTTAACTGTATCCCTAACAACGCATGCAAATGTATTTCATTGTAGCTAAGCCGTAAAAGCGATATAAACCAACAAAAAATAAAACTTACAGTCACCTTAATTTATATTTATTTAGTAAGGATATGGTTTTACGGAATGCCCAACTGGTTTAGTTAATCCTTTTATCGACTTCGGATCTACCCGACACTTAAGCCATTATTATATGCACAGGGTGTAAGCAACACGGTACCGAATAGAAAGAAATAGAAATAGTGTATTCAGGCCATCATTCTGAGTGAAAATCATTGGAATTTTCTGCCGGAATATTCATAATTTGAGGAAACAGAACATTTTAGCGAAAAAAATTAATAAATACCCCATACGGCCAAAACCTGAAATGTAATCAATTAAACAACGTTTAAGCAAGCTACTTCAACGGCGCCGTACGTTTAAGGTCATTCACCGTACCGCACAAAAATAATACCGCGTACATTGCGTAGCGCCAAATGAAACTAATGACTATAAATCCTTAATCTCGCATTTTTATGATGAACTGACTTTTGTATTGTGATAAGTATAAACAGAACATAAAGTATAACAGAAAGAGCTTTTTGTGAGTTTTTTGTGTAGCTCAAACTTACACGCTGTATACATAAGAACGTTGCCCCCCCAACTTGAAGTAATATTATTTATGTCAATAAAGATTTCAACAGCACAGTCAATATGCATTCAACGTATTAATTATAGATTCTTATTTGAAACCAGCCACATGTACTTATCTATGTTTACGTCACGCCATTGACATAGTTAGGAATATGCAGAACAATTGTTTTTTTATTGCACACTTTATGTTAGCTTGATCTCTGTCTATCTAGCTATCTATGCATATGTGTATGTAACGGTATCTTTCAACGTAGTTTTCACTAACTTCAAGACGTCCGATTAACTTGAAAAATTGCATGTATCAAGGAGTCAAGGAGTGTCATCGGTCCTTGATACATGCAATTTTTACATTTACATAAGACTAAAATAACAAAATAAACTATATAACCACTATAATTCGGACCCGACGAGGGCCCTCTATCAAGTGCTGGGGCGGCCTGCACCGACGGTGTCAGGCGCCAGACAAATTAAAAAAATCTAAAATGTTTAAAATACGATTTTATATTTTTTACCAAAAAAAAGTGTGTGTGTGTGTGTGCAGAAGTGAAACTATAGAAAAGTAGCCTACGAAAGAATGAGAAATAAAAAGTAAAATCAACACAAATGACTTACTAATGTTAATAAATTTAATTGTAGAAAATTTATATAAAAGTTATTGGTCAAATTAACATAGATATGTTAAATAATTAACATAAATTAATTAACCAACGACTTTCAATACACAAGTGCACAAAAATGATACACGTGAATGATACACCACTTTGACTATGACGCATTTTCGGAAGGCTTCGTAGTACGCATGCGCAAAGACAAAGATTATAGGAGACACTGTATACTTGTATTCTATCTCATTCTCTCGCAGCCTAAATCCTACTTATGAATATGTTTGTAGTCTCTTTTTATTGTCGTTTTTTCGTTTCATTGAATTTTCAAATTACAATGATTCTAAAGAAGTTTCACTTAAAAAAACATTAAAAAAAAGCGTGGGGTTTCAAATAGTTCGTTGTTTGGTATTTTTAAAAGTAGATATTGTTAAAATAAACCTTGTAAAAAGCACCCCACGCTTTTTACAATCAAATTAATTATTTTGTTAATAACTTAATTGATACTTTAAAGTTATTAGATTTTGTTTAATCTGTCAGGCTAATCGGTGAGATATGTGTACTGAGGTAAATTAAGGATTAATTGTTGGCAGCAAGTGTTTATTGTTTTAGTTTAATTCATTAATTATTGATATATAGTAATTTATTAACATTAATAAATGATGTGTGAAAGTAACTAAACGTAAACTCACTTTGGCTTGATATGTAATATATTCTATGACTTATTCATTGCAATTTTGATAATATCTGAAGTGAATATCTAAGGGTTTGTAACCTTCACTGGTGGTGGTGATACTCGCAATTTTCTGTAGGCACAGATACAATAACAAACAAAAAACTGTGGTCATTGTAACCAGCTGTTTGACTGCACGGTTAACGTGGTCGCTTCGCCATTGTTGCCTCGCCACTACAGAGCCGAGTGTTGTGGGTTTGATTCCCGCACAGAACAAAAAATTTGTGTGATCCACAAATAGTTGTCCCGAGTCTGGGTGTTCTTTGTGTCCGTTGTTAGTATGTTTATAAAGTCCCCCGCAACACAGGGATCATTCCTAGTGCGGGAGTTGTGTTTTTCTACAAAAAAAGAAAAAAATGAACTGCAAGGAGCTTTTTAAGCTTCTTCAGCGTTTGTTCGAGTCGAGTACGAAAATTGCTTATTATTTTATTTATCAGCAAATTAATCACAGTCACTCATACCTGAATACACTATAAAACTATGCCGAGTTACTCGTCATAACATATGTTTGCGTCGTCGTTTAATTAATCATGATAGTTCATAACACTTCATGGTCACATCAAACCAAGGTTTTATAAATCATTGCTGACATGTACGAGAACGGGACATTCTAGACAAAAAAACGTTGCGTAACGCGTTGTATAGAATTCTAAACTCATTGTTTCTATACTGTACACACATTGAGCGCAGACCAAAATGTCAGACCCTCTCACGTCGTAGTATACCTAACTTTGGTAACACTACGAGGAGTGTATGAAAAAAGGTAACTCACAATTTTTTATTGCTCACAGTAATGAAAAGATTTCTAGAATTCCGAATCGTTTTTATGCCCACGTTGCCATAGGTGTAATTCCAAGATATAATATATGCTCTCTTGATGTGCCATAACTAAATGAAAGATGGGATATATATTTTTGATTAACAACGTGGGTTGATTTAGAGATAACATTGGTATAACACAAAATGTACTTACCAATCTGTGTGCTCGCTGCGGTATAAATTTCCGTGCGCGCAAAAATTTTATTAAAAATTCGTCATCCATACGGTGAGGAGAACATTCCCCGCGTTCTGAAATATAAAAATACTACATTTTCATTTTAATGTAAATATACCTACTGCGGTTACTTTCTATATTTTCACCCAAAAATAAAATAGGTTAGAAATCTTCATGCCAAAATTTTTAAATGTAATATTATATTGCGTTTTTAATTTTTCAAAAGTACCTAATTAAAAATTCCACTTTCACTTATATTTAATTACTACTTATAAATATAAAAATATTAATAAATACTCCTTCAAAGGCAAAGCAGAATTAAAAATAATTTGGTTCACTTGCACGTCTAGTAACTACAAAAGTTAGTGCACTAACTTGCGCTCTATCATTTCGATAATATAAATGGGTCTTCAACCGAATTGAGAATCACCTTACTGTTGTAGTTAGATAAAATAGAAAAAAAAACAGTCAGTCGTAGGACTGCACGTCAGAAGTAAAAACATAACTTCACAATGTATTTGCATATACACACACACACACGCACACGCACACGCGCACACACACACACACACACACACACACACATCTGTATATATATTATTAGGTTAAAAATCAAAAGTAGTTAATAACATATCTAAATGTATACATAGGGTTTACTGGAAGTCCTGGCCGCTTAAAAATGTTTGAATTTGGAATGTTATATTTTTTTAAATATAAGAAACTCGGCTTCGTCTTACGAATTTTCGATCAGGGTCACGTGTCCTGACGCGAGTTTAACATTTTTTACCCATCCCAAAAAGTGCACAACGCCGCTAAAGAAGTTTTCACTTCAAAAATTCATTTTGTGTTCCAGATTCGTGATAGTAATAAATGATACAATTATTAGTGCTAACTAAAACAGCGGCCGAAAAAATTTAATTTTTAATTTTTGTTTGGAATCGTATAGTAATTTTGTTATTACACACCAGTTATGTAATGCTGCCATTCGCTTTAAGTGCGACCATTTAAATTAGTCATTAAACCAATAATTCACCAAATAACAAAAAATAATTAGCTCTTTAGGGCTTCATATATAATGGTTGCCAAGGCTCCGGTATCGCCTTACCATCAAACAGGCCGTGTTAGCCATTATAGTTAAAAAATGGAGGTGTAGGTACATATGTGTGTGTTTCCGAAAATAGCTTAAATAGTACTACAATTGTGATAACAATTTATTTGTAATTCACACAATTTCGCTACTTTTGCATTATTCACTAACAGAGAAGTTAAAGAAGTAGATTTCGCGCTTTTTGATTCAACATAAAACAATGAAAAAAATAAATGAATACGTCTTTAATGGTACTAGGTTGACGTCTGTTACCTACTACCTATGTGTCTATTGCCTAATTTTGCATGTGTGAATTTTATACCATTATATATACGAAAATATTCAACGAATAAAAACCAAGAAAGTCAAGGAAAAAGTTTCTTGTACTGATAATTAATATACAGTCTGGCTATAAATACTGTTACAACAAAAAAAAAACAATAATATTATATTCGAATTAAGAACCTGTCATTCTCATTTTCGCGCCAATGTTTGTAAATATTCTTGTGATATTAAAATAGAGTGTGGCGATAAAGAGAACTGCTGTGATAGCAATACGCAAAAAAGGTATGGAGTCAAATGCAATTCTTGAAACTCTCCATCCACTTGGTAAGTTTGTGTCAAATGTTTGTGTACAGGATATTGATAGGTATAGTAACTCTCCTCAAAAGTCCTCTGTTTGTGACTGATAAAGATAATCCACGTAATTAAAAGGAGATTAAAGCTTTGACGGAAAGTATCCGAAGAAATCCTGTCCGAACGCAAACGATTATATCTATATATATGTACCTAATATTCATTTCCCTAGATAAAAATATTGACCTTTTTTTTTAATAAGCGGGTATTTTAATAAGTTGAATGACCGAGGTTATCTCTGAAGCTTTAGAGAAACTTATCAATTACCCAGTACGCCAGTACCCAACGTGGCGTATTAGCCAGTAGCCAACGTTTGCATTATCCGGCTTCAGTGATTGTTTCTTGGGGTGTTACTAGCTATCAAGGACAGTCTGAGCAATATTTTTGTGAAAAAGTTTCAAAACACCGGGCCCAGGTACATATATCAAGATACGATTCTTGCCAAGCTGGTTAAGCTTTTTAACCACACCGTGTTCCTAAACCAAGAATTATCCTTTCAGTTACACTCAGCACAGGGTATTTAGACTCTATCCACACAAACTTAGCTGGGAAGGAACGTTTTTGGCTCCATCAGAGAGATTAGCCATCATCTAGTTTCGGTTTTAATTCGCTTGAGAGAGAGAGAGAGAAAGAGAAAGAGACCATAAAAAATAATGTATGGTCTCTTTTAGAGAGTAAGGCATGCACTGTTTTCTTTTGGAGTCCCTAAAACATTTCAAAAGAATGGCAGTGGCAAATTTTCACAATTAAATCGATAAATAGCCACAAGGGTTGAAGTATTGTATTAATTAAGAATAAACCTCATATCTTTAAAATGCTACTATATATTAATATAGTAGCATTTTAAAAATATGATGTATAAACTAACTAATAAATATTATTTTCACGTCATAGAAATAAAATGATGTTTTGCTTGTAAGGATATTTAGGGCGAGACTGTGTACTGTGAATTGGGTTGGAATAAAAAAGGTGTCCTGTGTAAACTTAATTTTCTCTACAAACATCTCCTTAGTTCAAGCTATCTGGCACAAGATACGTATTTGTGTAGTTTAAGTTGTAGAATTGGAAATAGACGTACGTTTTATAAGGTAGCGGTCTTTCAGATCGAAGTTTGCTAGCCTTGAGTCTGAAAGACCGCTTCCTTAAAAAAAACCGGACAAGTCCCAGTCTTACTCGTGCACCGAGGGTTCCGTACGCAAACAAACTTGTATTTAGATATTTCATCCATCTCGGAAATGAATTCTCTAAGATTTTTACCCGTCTTTTCCGAAAGACAAGCTTAACTTTTCAGTTCTAAAAATACTCTCCCATACATCGATTTAAAGCATTCTTCCATGATATTTACTCCACTACTTAGTTTATCTCACGCCTAATCTGTACTGCAGATAATATTTGTACTTACAAGAGTCTTAGAGCAGGCGGGTCATTGCCCTGTCCCATTTAACAATGCGCATCAATCTGAATATTTGTCTGAGTTTGTTGGGAGTTTTCATGAAATTAGTAAAATAACAATGGTCAAAACGGAACTCAGCCTTTGTAATCCGTCTCTTCGCCGACCTTGGAAGACCCTTTTCCTAACAAGGAGAGATATCAAGTTAAAATTTATTAATTTCAACGTAAAACCTGTTGTAACTACAACAGGTTTTACGTTGAAATTAATAAATTGATATGAACATAAATTAACTTAATACCTTTCATATTAAAATACGAACAGGATGAGTCCCTAAAAATGTACAAAATTTATATTACTCACATACCCAACAAAATAGAAATCGAATTCACATACTTTTTTGGGTCAACAAAAGCTGTTAATTTGTAGTGTTTTACTAGAACCGATATTAAAAACAAATCTTTTAATTTACCTGTTCAAATTGTTCGAAGCAATTTACATACAGCGCAGAAGCGCAATATTGTATATCACCATAATTTTACGCATTAACGAATGTGTACGTTCAATATTCCGTGTTTGTATGTAATTTGATTTCGGCGACAACAATTTCCAAACGAAGCCTTCTAACATTATGTATTTTCATTCTACGTTTCAGAAAACATTGCTGGATTTTTGAACAACTTTTGTTATTTTTTTTTTTATTTACGTTATGCGTACAAATCATATTAAAAGCCAAACCAGAAGTTTCTTTACCACGATGACCATTGATTCGTAGGAATAAATTCAGAAGTATAAGCACTACCAAAATGAAAGACTTAGGTAGGCGTGTGCTTCTAATGTATCCGACTCAAGTAAATAAAAAAAAAATATTAGGATGTTAGACGTTAGTTTTTAGACTTCTTCGAATTGGTACGTCGCCTACTACCTACATACCTTTCATTTTTAGGGTTCCATTCCACAACAGGCATCAAGTTGAAATTAACATCAATTACACTAACCTACCCTATGTCAATATACTAACTTAATAAAATTCAGATTAACGCCTGTCTTTTACAAATTATTGCTCTGCTAGTCATTATTATAATTTGCCTATCGTACATCCTTAAATTTTTTACATATATGTGAAAGGAAAAAGATTTTTAATTTGTGTTTCATGTTCCTATCTGTAGTGGCATTAAAGAAATCCGGCACGCCGGTAGTTTATTTATCAGTCGTAGGATAATGTAGATAGTAGTTTTTTCGTCTTAACATACTACTAACTTGTTCCGGTTACTAGTTTTGCGCCATTGCTGCAGTGTATACTAGTCATGTAATACTTTTTGATCGCGTAAATTCTCATACAAATAATTATATATGTATATATACAGAATGTAATATTACTTTTACCTTTTTTAAACACCATTCTCACGCACCGTGTTTTTTAGTTCATCAGGTAGCTGTCGAAAACTATTTCCTTCATTTAATTTTTTTATTGGATTGGCTATAGCTAATTATATACATACTAGCAGCGCCGCGGTTTCACCCGCGTAAGTCCCGATCCCGTGGAAATATCGCGACAAAATGTAGCCTATGCGTTAATCCAGGTCAATCGGTTCAGTGGTTTTTACGTGAAAGAGTAACAAACATCTATCCATCCATCCATCTACCCAAACTTTCACATTTATAATATTAGTGGGATATAGTCCTGCAAATTTATTATCGGGCGCTATGTTGTTATCAATACCGGTGAACTTTTTGGAATTCAGAGTTTTAGTATTCTACATTTGTATGTATCTTCTATCATCTTGGATATATAGTAACATCGAATATGAAGGACGATTTAGATGTCGAACGGGAACGAAGAGCACTGGCGGTTAAAAGCAACATGCTGGTAAAATTGACGCTTTTTAAAGCGTATTGTTAGACATTTTACACGTGTAGTCTTTGGACCAGTTGTACACAGAAGACCATTAGTGCTCTTCGGGTCCAGTATAACAATGCATTCAGGATGCTGTTGGGGCTACCACGGTGGTGCAGTGCCTCTGGCATGTTCGCCGATGCTCACACAGACGGTTTTGCAGCAATCAGGCGAAAGCGAGCGGCTTCACTGCTGCAGGGGATACGTGGTAGCCCTAACTGTCTCCTGAGTGTCATTGCGGACAGACATGACAGTCCTATAATTCATTATTTATGCCAATTACATTTACTAACATAGTTATTAAGGTCAATTGTATACAACGAATTATGGATATGTTCTGAAATAAATGGATTATTATTATTATTATTATATTCTTAGTTGTAGCTTTTCTGATTAAAAGACTGGAATCGGCAGGCTTACTAAAATTATTTGAATCTAATGATTCAAGGCTGCATTTAGGAATAATATCTTTTTTTATATAGTATAGAGGGCAAAGGAGCAGACGGGTCACCTGATGGTAAATTACTACCGCCGCCAATGGGCACCTGCAACTCAAGAGTCACAAGTGCGTTGCCGGCCTTTAAGGTAGGAGTAATCGAAGGGGGGAAGAGGAGAGGAGGGAAGAGTGGGAGAGGGAAGGGTTAGGGCCTCCGGTAAACCTCCCTCACTCGGCGAAAGGCAATGCAATTATTGCTTCATTGCCGGTATTCTGTGAGGTCGTGGTATCACTGCGGTCGAGCCGGCCCATTCATGCCGAAGCATGACTCTCCCACTGGCCTATCTTTGGCCGTCCTGTCAAACCTGCAAATTTCTGTGCAATTTTGTTTGTGTGTGAGCCCTTAACTGTGCATGAAATGCTTTCAGTAATGCGTCATCAATTGATAATATCACACCCCCTAGCATTTGATTCACAATATCATATACCTATTTAGGGTTTTTAAATTTTTCTGTAAGATTACTTACCTATGCATTTCTTTTTTTTCTTATTGTATTATATTGTAATCATGCGGCTGGATCAAATGAACTTTATTTCCTAATTTAAATATGATGTAAAATATTCTGATGAAATGATATACTGGGCATTGGGTCTAAAATTTTATCAAGTACCTAGGTTTTCATGTACATACGTAAAATATTTAGGTGCGAGTCAAAATTTGTTTTAGGTAATAAAGACATCCATCGTCTTTATTTCATACACTAGCCGTCCCCGCAGTTTCACCTGCGTTTATGGTCACTGCTCCGCTCCTATTGGTCGTAGCGTGATGTTTTATAACCTTCCTCAACAAATGGGCTATCCAACACTAAAATAATTTTTCAATTCGAACCACTAGTTCCTGAGATTAACGCGTTCAAGCAAACAAACAACGAACTCTTCAGCTTTATAATGTTAGTAGATATAGTTTTTATCTAAGTATTACGTGATTGTCCTTAACAAGCTGAGGTAAAACAGATCAATCTTAATAAGATCCGTGAGAATATTTTATGATAAAAACAGGTAATGTGATTTGAATGAATCATAAATTAAATTAATTTTATTTGAATGTTTGTTTGCGCGAAAAGTATCGTGTAGTAACCTAGGCCAGAGCATTCGTTCACCAAAATATTCATGTCACGGTCACTAACATCTCCAACTCGCCTACCTCCTATTGTTCAGCTATTTGTTGTGCAATAAATACCTATATAATGGCGTTTTTAATTACGATACAAATATAAACTGAAAAATGGAGTAGTCTATCCATCCATTTTCCGGTTTATCCAACCAAAACAAACGGAACTTTTGAAGGCCATTTCCAATTTGTGTGTTTGTGTAGATTGACGTTGAATCACAGATAACGAACACGTTCTGTGTTTTGAAATTTGATCGCAACAATTTTGGACTAATTTTGTTTTCAATGTTATTAAGATGATATCAGACTTAATCTACATTACGGTCTTGTATTTATTTATTTATTTAATGCATGGAAGACTTACAGCTATTTAAAAATAGAATAAAAAGAATGGAAATTAGTTTAGTTATCAAAGAGCCAATAACAAGTCTTCACTTATAGTAATCGAGCAAGAAAGAATACATGAACAAACTCAAAGAACATTATTATCACGCATAACGCTAAGGAAATAAAAATATCATAAAATATATATCATATTGATTACTATGGTAACCAGATTACTGATAAACATACTTATATATTTCTAAATACATACATATTATAGATAAATAACACCCAGACACAGAACAAAGGATCGTGCTCATCACACAATTATTTGTCCTGGGTGGGAATCGAACCCACGACCTCTGGCTTAGCAGTCAGGGTCACTAACCACTAGACCAATAGGCCAGTCATAAAATATCTATATATTTCACATATAAAAAAATATGGATATATATCACATATAAAAAATAAATACTTCGCAATGAAACATAATAGGTTCAAATCCCACGCGGGACAAAAATTTGTGTGATGCACAAATAGTTGTCCCGAGTCTGGGTGTTCTTTGTGTCCGTTGTTTGAATGTTTGTGAAGTCCCCCGCGACACAGGAATATTCCTAAAGCGGAAGTTGTCTTCTTAAAAAAATAAGAATAAAAAAAGGAATTGGCGGGATTGAAAAATGTTAGACTCAAACACCTTCTTGTCGCAGGCACACTGGTCGGAAAAGCGGAAAGGGCTTTACATAGCCTGTTAAGGTTTCTACATACAATTGTGGTTTTTTATAGTAGGTAGTTAGAATTTTTCAAAATGTGAAATCACCACATTTCCGAGAGCTTTACGCTTAGGTAAAAGAAACGTACCTACTTATTCTGACGGCTCCATAAATCCCGCTGCATAGATTAAGGATGCGGTTCCACTAGAGCTGTACTGAGTTGCGTAGCTATGGATGTATCTGATTTCTACCGATAGAATTGGTAGATTTTTAAAGTTTAGCGTAGCCTAGCTCTAGTGGAACAAAGTTCATCGAAGCTAAGTTTTTTCATACTGCCTAATCCGTCGCTTTAGGATGTGGATTCGAGCTATGGATGCATGCTAAGGATGCGTGCTAAAGATGAGCTAAGGACTTGCGAGTGTTGTATTTAGCTTTGTGAATTATAGAACAGAGCTAGTAGAGTAGACTATTTACATAGTTAGTGGCAGTGGGCGCACGCGCCGTGCATCGCGCATAGCAAACGGGACAAAATAGTTTCGTAGCTTAGCTTCACCGTTTAGCTACCTCGCACATCTCTAGTGGAACCGCAACCTTACTTACACTTTATGTGCGATTGCGTGGGTTGGGTTCAAATTCCCAGTGGGACAAATTGTGGATTTATATTTCAATATTTTATGGGTTAACTATAGTTTTCTGTAAGAAGTATTGCTGTAGTACGTACCATAGATCATTTCTCTGAGCTCATAGATGGCTTGGAGACGTGTGTTAGGATCCTCCCCACAGTGTTGGCGCGCGTACTCCATCACTTCCGGTGTCGGCTCACCCAAGTCCAGGTCCACACTGTAGTCTGGAGACGGCATTTTATCCTGAGGAAAAAACATGTTAATCAGATCAGCTTGAGAAAATGTTATATATAACATTCTCACGCTCCGAATAAGGCTTGCTAAAATGCCACGTACGGTACCTAATTAAAGTTTGACTTTTGAAAAACTAAGTTCATAATTATAAAATGTGGAAACGACTATGGAGTAAAATGTAAAGGTTATGAAGTACCTGACGACTTTAATTTTAGCAAGCCATATAGCGCATATCTCCACTCAAATCGATTCATCCGTTTGGGAGCTATGATGCCACAGACAGACACACACACACAGACACGTCAAACTTATAACACCCCGTCGTTTTTGCGTCGGGGGTTAAAAAATAACCTTCTTATCTACCATTTCCTTATTCAGTCGTGTGTCATGCAATAAGTAAAAAACTTATGCATTTCAATTAAATATTCAGGGTCGCTTACTTAAAAGCACAATGTGGTGCTGTGCTCGTGAAACACTAGTGTATCGAATACAATTTCAATAAATGCTCTCAGTAATTGAACGCAAAGATTGTTGGCAACCTATGTGCTCTTTGTTTTAGTACTTTTAACTGATACTAAAAAGAAATTACTAAACACAGTTGCACAATATTTGGTGCGGGGCTTATAAAATAAAAAGTCGAATTTAACCCTTTTTTAACCGACTTCAAAAAAGGAGGAGGTTCTCAATTCGACTGTATTTTTTTGTTTTTATGTTTGTTACCTCAGAACTTTTGACTGGGTGAACCGATTTTGATGATTATTTTTTTATTTGAAAGCTGGTGCTTCCCGTGTGGTCCAGTTCTGACAATGGCATCCATGAGAAAACCATATAATAGTTAGAATAGTGTTTTTTGTTAAAGTCGGTTTTTTTTTGAAAAAATAATGTTCACGCCCTTTTATTGTATACTCGGCTTATTGACACCGTTCAACCAAGGAGTTTGTGGGAGAGTGATGTACTAATAACTACAAAATTGCTCTTCCTGTCACTACTTTACATCAATCTATTAACAAATCAGGGAGAAGGAGAAGAATTTGCTGTTCTGTAAGTTTTGCACGAACAAGTCGAAATCACCCCATTGTATTCGTGTATTACTTCCTTGCGCTATTGGAGGGGTGGCTTTCGAGAGGTTTTGCATACGAACGATTTTTTTGTAAATTATTGTGTGGATTGTCCTTATTTAGTGAGGTTATGTGATTAATAATAACACTGTGAAGAAATGCTTTATCTTTTCAGCTTTGTTTAATCACAGTTATTACCTAATATCTTCGATTTTTAACTTATGCCGCGTTCCAATAAACAAGAAACGATTCGTTTTGCTTACGGACGGTAAAATTTAGTTGAATTTTCAATGACAATTTTTCCGTCCGTAAGCAAAACGAACCGTTTCTTGTTTATTGAAACGCGGCATTAACCTATTTGCATTCTAAACAAGTTTCCCGTCTGTTTGGTTCCGTAAATCATGTTTATGAACTTTGCGATCATAACATCTATGGAAATATTCTGAATAAAATCTATTTTGAATATAGCAAACACGTCATAGAATATTGTGTTTAGAAAGGAATCACTGAGCTAATCTTAATTATTCATGACATAAAATATTATAATTCTTCTTCCTTGTATGTATATAAGATAGTGTTTATCTAGCCTTCAATGTGTTCTTCGACAAGTCAAGACAAGCAAAAAAACGTAATTAATTTGTCTAGTGAACTTTTATTATTTCCTCGGAGTTGGATTTGAAGTCCAAAAGTAGCAAAAACTAAATACGATGAAGCAGACCAGATACAAACATAATAGTCATATATGATATGATATCCTAATATCGAAACGATGATTAAATACGCTAACCGAATATCTAAGTATTAAGCGACTATTTGTGTAGTGGTGGTTAAATAGTAATAACAAATTATTAATTTTCAAACCGGTGTAACTGTGATATAACTACTAACCGGATGCCAAGGATTGCACCGTTCAATCTCTGAACTGACAATCTGTCATCATCATGACTGTCCTTGATATTTGGTAGAAATTTCTGGTAAGCAAAGCGGTATGATACATAAGAACATAAACCGCGAATTAGTCCCGGTTTAACCCTATCTAATATCACGAAATCAGAAAGGTTTTTTGAGTATAGTCAACGCGCTTGTGACACTTGTTCCAACCATTTATAGGATACGACGATAAACCATCAGGATACCATATGATTGCACAACTTTAGGGGTATAAATAGTCTTACTTTTTTTAGTAAGATTAGCGTAAGAATTTATATGAATTAATTAAGTTATTTGAACTCAGTACAAAAAGTAATAACTATTCATTACATATTAGAAATACGTAGGTAATGGGAAAACTATTGTCATTCATAAATAAATCATGAAGGCTGACTCAATAGCTAAAAGCGTACAATAATGCAGTTGTCTTCCTCATACCATGACCTGAGATGCCGACTATTTACCTAATCTTTTGCAATGCATTAACAAACAGAAGCCGTTCTGAGTAACCGCACGCTAAGGTTATAAACTACATAAGTACGATGTCACATTCTGTCGAGGTTACTAATCTACATTATAAAACATATATGACAAAAGGACGATAATTTCCTTACTTATTAATAATAGTGTGGATTTTAATTCGTCTACGTTGTTCAAAATACGTCATTTACTGCTGATGTGAAAGAGCCCGCATTGTTTCCTTTTAATGTTTTTTTTTTTTGTACCGGGTGCCATTTTTCGTCACTTTTATAATTTTTTTACTAAAGTGTCGTGAACGTGTGAGTACAAAACGCAGAAAAAAAGTTACCAGAAGAGGTACAGTACTAAGAAAACAATCAAATCCGTTACGGCACTTTATCACCAAGTTAAGATTTGAAAGTCTTACATGTATTTAAAATAACAATTATATATATATAATGCAAAAGGTATAATTTTTTTTATCACTCTCAACTCAGTTTGAAATAGGGTTCTGTAAAAAAATGCAAAATTTTGAGCTAGGAACGAAGTAACTATTATCGTATCTGTGGCCAGGGTACTAAAAGAGAAGGAGTCTTCGGTCCAGTGAAAATAATTGAAAGGCGAATAAAAAATAGCATTATACTTTTATAAAACATTCCAATAATAAGGCCTCAAGGACTATTTTTAAAATAATATAGCACATAGCAACAGCCATGTCCTGAGAAACTGATTTACAATGTATATAAGTTATGCGGGTAAAATAATATTAAGAGCTAGTAAACAAACCATAATGGTGTACTTAATTAAATTTTGTACATTTATGGTACTGTTGTTGCAACAATCACTTTTTTCACCTACTTTCTTAAAGGAAGTAATTATTATAAGTAACGTCTTATTGTCGAAATAAATTTAAGAAAGGAGACTGGTAAACCATAAAATATTTTATTATACATATGCTTGATAAAATAAAAAGTACCTAATTCTTTAATGATTTTAGAAAGCAAGAGATATACAAGATATATTAAAGAGAGATAATATAAGAGTTTTTTTCTTCATTATTACTTTTTAACCGACGATATTTCCTTCGTTTGTGGACCGATTTCATAAATCATTTTTTTGTTTGAAAGGGTATGCTCTCACGGTAGTCCCATTGTCACCAAGTCCGGATCCGATAATGGTATCTGAGGAAACACGAGGGAAACCCCCAGACATTTAGGATAGATGTAGTATGATTGTTGATTTTTCTTGAAATTATTAGCAGTCTGATTTATGAATTATTTTTTCGGTTTATTGGCTAAGGTTATGACTTAAGGATATATTGTAGAAGTAAGTCATATTAACAATATTAAATGACAAGATCCAAATGTAAGTTTTTTTCTTGCATTGATAACTCTCAACTTTGGCGAAAATCTACTAGATAGGGATTAATAAACAATTTTCAAGATCTGTTGCCAAAATTTTGAAATAAATTTCTCAAGTACTAAAAAGTACAGGTCCTACTTTGATGGTAGTAGTAATCAGCCGCAACACCAGTAATATGTAATCTTAGTTGCATAATACAAGACCACATGATCACATTGAAGGTATTTTTGAATTGTCAGGAGGAGTCAGTCAGTAAAAGTCGGTCGTGAAGCTAGTTGCCTGTTCCAAAACGTAGATCCTATGGAGAAGAACAGGCAAGACACTCCAACGACTTACATTGCTTATAAGCGCAATTAATTAATGTGAGGACAATGTAACATAATATTTTTCTAAATTAAAAAGAAAATCACAGAGCTGCTAGGCAACATAGAAAATTAACTTAATACTTCTGACTACACAGTTCTCACATGTACAATTGTTTTTTTTTTCTAATTACCAAGAAATAAAAAGCATATCATAACTACAATGTCAACAGTGTATAAAATAACATCAATGTTCTATAAAATTAACAATGTCAATAATAATAATCAAAATATCAATAAATCTATACGTCAGATAAGAAATAAGACGAGTACCTACTCATTGACTGTGTGACTCTGGAACAGGACCGGCACTTTGCCAAGCATTTTTATCATCTAAATAATGATCTAGTTTATAATATACTCGTTTACATAGCATGCGTTTTATACAAGTACTGTAGTCTTTATGACCAACTACATATCTCACTTCTGATAGTTTATTACGTACATAAAGAACATCCAAAGAAAAGCCTCTAGAACTGATATACATACATATAACAAAAACCTTTATTTACTTCAGGAACAGGCGATGGTATCATAATCTACGATAATACCAAGCCAAAGAGTTTACGAGCAACGTGAAATAAATGTTCAACAGTCCCTCTATATTAAATTCTTCGTAAGAAAGGTGGCTAAAGCGTGCTATCAATGCATTTAATCTGTTGCAGGTAACAGGGCAATAATGTTGTAGAGAAAGTGGAGAGAAAATGAAATATACCTCAGGAACAGGCTTCCAGTAGATAAACTGGTCACGATATACCTATTTCTCTACAGGAATAGCTTTCATATGTCCACATCTAATAGCTACAGAGTTGTTTGCGAGCGAAAGGAACATGTAAATTATGGTGAACAGTTTTGCTTACGGAGGTACGTATTATATTATCGTATTAACTACACGTAAATGTTATTAATAGAACAGTGTTCAATGGTTTATGGCTGTGCTTATTGAAGTTTAAAATTGTTTTATGAAATGGGACAATTTGGTAACTTTACGACGACCCCATAACGTAAAGCGCTGACAATTTCAAGAAAACCTGTGATATGTAATACTATATATACATAATTTTTTTTTTCTTCTGGAAACTCCCACGGGTCATCACCTCACTATGGCTATTGGTGAAGTGGTATGTCGGAATCGAACCGACTAAAACCACAGACGGCAGCCACACCATTGGTAGCGGAGGGCCTTGCCCTCCTTCCGATTTAGAGAGGCGCACGCGGAACACGTCGCGCCATCGTCTCAGGCCTGCTACTGCTAGGGTAACGGGCAGCTTCACCCGTTACCCCTAGGCCAGCGCTCATGGAGGCCGGAGATCATTATGCGCTCTCCGGCGCCTGGTGCCTCTTCTTCGGGACGGGAGAGTACTAGTCCTCTCCCGTTCCCTTTCCGCACGCGGTGTGGATAAATGGTAGTAAAATGTCATATCTTGAAATTATTTAAATCCGATTGTTCAATTCTTACGCTTACCGATGACATGTTTTTTATCATCATCATCAAAACAAATAAATGAAATTTGAAGTATCTATTGGTAATGTCAAAATTATAGTTTTTTACTCTCTTACAGTTATTTACACTAAACCTATGCCTAAATATGAGTTTTAAAAGTTTTTGTCTGTCTGTCTGTTTGTTCCGGCTAATCTCTGGAACGATCGACCCGATTTCTACGGGACTTTCACTGGCAGGTAGCTGCTGTTATATGGTGTAACTTTTATTTTGGATTCAGAATTAGGGTTCCGCTCAAAATATATAAATATGTACATGCGAGCGAAGCCGCTTGGAAACTGCAAGTCTATATCCTAAAATTGTAAAGAAACATATAAAAAAATTAGCTCTTACTAGGTAGGTACATTAAAATTAAATAATATATTACGTATCATTGTAGACAAATTAAAAATTAAATATGTACAATATACCCCTATTTTTAGAGTTCTGCTTCTTAAAAGGAAAATAGGTTCACTTTGTTGTCTGTCTGCCTGTCTATCAAGACCCTTTTTCTCAGTAACGCTAAATATTTATGACTGTAGTCCCTTGAAGCTAAAATCAATCGGATAGTTCCCAATCGTCCCATTGATCTAAAATCATGGAATGTATATGTATATAACAAAATAATAATATATATATAATTTTTTTTTTTGTATTCATGTTGGTACCACTTATAAATATACATACTTAAATTCAATACCTAACTCATTGCTTGTAGTGCTTATCAAGGTCGTCTTATAAACGTAGTGCTTTATATTCTCTTTGGTGCTTATGAGCGAATGTTCGCGACAAATTACTGCGTCAGCATTATGTCCCTAGTTCCCTACACATCTATAAGATAGGTGGATCTTTCAGACAGACAGGTAAGGACATTTTCAGGGCCATTTATTAGATTTTAACTTGTTCGTTTAGTTCGCGTATGTTTATCCGAGGTCAATTCCGACCAATTTACCCTCTTATATTTTTCTTAAACACTTTTCTTATTTGCTCAGTACTCATTACAGTACATTCAAAGACATGTATTAACTTTCTGAGTCTTTATTTGTGACATATTATCTCTACTAAACAAAGTGATAAAAATGTCACTCATAAACATCATTAACATTTATCTAATCATATGAAATATTTAGGTAATAATCGAGTATATTAAAGATTATGTTTAATCGAGTTTACATAATTGATGACCTGAAAATTTGATTACACAACTTAGCTCCTTTTTCATTCCGGTCTTTTACGACAATATAATTGTATGGGTATACAGGTTTCATGTCATTGCATTAAGATTCTTACATCACCGTTACCAGCTCTGACAACTGCTCTCAAAAAGACGAAAATTTTTATTGCCATAACTACTTTACTTTCATTTTTGATTTCGTTTTTTGGATTAATAAGTCTGAATCTACATATCTAAGGCAATCTGTAATAATCTGTATTTAATATAGTTAGTTACGAATCATTTACTCCTATGTTTGTCAACCGATTTTTTTAGTGGCTATTGACGAGTTTTAGTGGAAAAAAAAACAATAAAAAAATGGATCAGATAGTTTTTCCTTTTAAATTATTTGAAAACGGCTACAAAAAGGGACAGGGGGTTCTGTATATATACTGACCTGTCCTGGTACGGAAATAATTAACAATCATTAACAGTTTAAGTTATACTGGTCAATGAAAAAAGAAAAAAAAAACATTCCATTTTTTTTTATAGTATAGGGGGCAAACGAGCAGACTAGTCGTATTCACATCAGGTGATGGTAAGTGACTACTATCACCCATGGACACCTGCAACTCAAGATTCACAAGTGCGTTGCGGGCCCTTGATGTGGGAGTACACTCTTTTCTTGAAGGTTTGAAGGTCATATCAGTCCGGAAATACCGCAGACGACAATTTGTTCTACATATTGGTTGGCGAGGTAAAAAGTTTCTGGAGAACCGCTCAGTGGTGGATTGCCCATTATCCAAGTGATGGGATGATAGTTTAGTCGCGTTGAACGATAGCGAAACGCTGCGGCCGGTATAAGTCCGAACAATTCCTCGGAGTACAAAGCAAAAATTTGCTGTCAACGAGACTGGGGCCTTATTAAGAGTAGAAGTTAACAGCGGCGTCGTCGCCGGTGTCAGGCATACAAATAATAGCTTGTATCTAATCTAGACTTTACCGATTCTCACTTCTCAAAACCTTTACTTTTTGCAACTAGCACCTAATGTGTGTTTGAAATCGTTAACTGAAAAAAAGCTGAACTAACTCAATCAGAAAAAAACGGACAAGTGCGAGTCTGATTCGCGCACGCAAGAGTGCTGTACAAAGGTGTAATTTTACCTGTAGTACGCGCGCGAGTTAAATGCAGTCGGGGCCCGAAGTGACGGGCGGAAGCATCTCCCCCATTCTTTCTTTTTAAAGAAAGGAACCCTAAAAAGGGCTGATGTATGACCTTCACCTTATGTTATTGTAATATACAACAGTTGGTTACGTTAAATATGTATGTTTACTCGTATATAATTTACGAAATAAAGCACTTGACGGTTAGTTACTTTCAAGTTTAGCAATTTCCAATCTACGAATAGTCGTTTATTACTTCTGCCGAACGGAAATGTCGCTTACAAAATTCTTCCGTCTTTTAAATCATAAACAAAGTATTTTGACTATATGAATGACAAACTAAGCCATCACTATTTTATTGTGATAATGACAAAACTTTATTTGAATTTTGGAATAGAATTTTTGAAAATATACTTGTATTTTCAAAAAATACGACATTTTTAAACGAATCAAGATATTAAAATCTTTGGTAGATCAGTAAATGCAGAACATTTTTTTAATTTAAGACAATACAATAAACAAAAACTCAAACAATGAAGTATTAGATTAAAGAATGGTATTTGAATACCCAAAAAGTCAACGAACATAAAAGTAGTCATTTTGCAATTCGACCTCGTCTTGCAAAGGAAGACAAAATGAACAGTTGTATTTAATCGAACTCCCTTCCTTCCTATTACAAATAGACAAATTTAATTTTATATGATCGCCTAGGGCACCGGCTATCTCTATATCAGCTATGTAAGGCACCCGCCGACTATTGGGGCCAAAGAGAATATAAAGCATTGGGGCTATGGGCTCTCGGGTTGAAGGTACGTTCGAGAATTTCGTAATACATACCGTAGCCTTGAGTGAAAGCGCCTATGAATGAATGGAATACAACACTTAGTAATTATGGTGTAGTTCCAATCATAAGCAATTAAAACTGAACTCCCTGGTAACTAAAGCCAACCAAAGAGTCTGTTAATGTAAGATTCAGAACATCTTCTAGTGTAATCAAGTTCCAGTCAGATATCTGATTCTTATTTATATATTTAATTGCTATATCACTACATATTATAAAATAAAGTCCCCCGCCGCGTCTGTCTGCCTAAACTAATAAACGGATTTTCATGCGATTTTCACTAATAGATATGCATAATTTTTTAAGATTTTATGTTAATTGATTGAAATATTTTATGTTAATGTATTGTTATAAATAGTACACCCACAGCTACCAATTACTCCTGACGCTAAATCCATCCAAAGGTTGTCTGGTAGAGATCGCTTTTAGCGATAAGACCGCCCATTGTACCTAGTATTAAAATTAAATTTAAGACCTATTGTAAGTTTATATGGTGTACAATAAAGAATATTCTATTCTATTCTATTCTATGTTGATGATTGTTGAAGATGTCTCTGCTACCCGTCCGAAGCCAGGGCAGGTCGCTAGTTGATTATAAGCCGGCTTATTTTTCAACAACTATATACTCTCTCGAAAGCTCTCGCTTCGCTTTACAGTTCGTGGTTGCAACTCGGAATCTTTCTTCCATAACGGTTTTTGCTTCTTCGACGGAATATGAAATACCCATTGTCGTCAACATGACGGCTAGAGCTAACTATCAGGCACTTTGGGTTTTCTCAATAATATCGACAAGTATAATAAGCACGGTAATGTGATATATAACATTACCGTGTAATAAGTATGTAGTATCGCAAGACAATAACTCAACTAATGGTTGTCTCCCCGTGGCGAGCCTAGTCCAAAGCAACGTGGATTTATTTTGAAGTGAGTTCTTTAGCGGCGTTGTGCACTTTTTGGGATGGGTAAAAAATGTTAAACTCGCGTCAGGACACGTGACCCTGATCGAAAATTCGTAAGACGAAGCCGAGTTTCTTATATTTAAAAAAATATAACATTCGAAATTCAAACATTTATGAGCGGCCAGGAGCGCAGAACTTCCAGTGTACCATGTGTGTATACATGGGGATGTATACATTTAGATATGTTATTAAAGTAGGGACAAGGTAATAGGTCACTTTTGACAGATGTCAGTTTTATATTCATAGTGAGCTGCTTAAAAACATCGATTAAATGAATGAATCGAATGAATCGATACAGACTTGAAACATATGTGAATTTTAAAAATGATCATGCGAATCCCTGTCCCATTATTATTTTTTCTTTCATAAAGTAAAGGAGCAAAATAAGACAAGTACCTACGTAATTTAACAAAAAGATTGCTTTTATTCACTTGAACTATCGGTACTGCTATCTTCATCACTGCTGTCAGCACTCAGAGATATTATTAATTCATTTTCAATAATATTGTCTATTCTCACATCTCGTTCAAAATCTTGTAAAATTATTTTCTTTGTCTTCTCCACGACTTTTCGCCAGTCTTCTGTAGTGACTTCTGCACATGCAGTTTGTAGCAGAGTCATCATTTTAGCAGTACTGAAGGGTGGTTCAGTATTGTTCCGCGCTGCATGACCCTTTATTTGTGCCCAAATAAGCTCGATGGCGTTATACTGGCAATGGTAGGGAGGCAATCGAATAACTTCGTGTCCATGCTCTAGGGCTAGTTCATCGATTACATAGCGGAGCTTGGACGGCTTAGTTGCTTTTACCAGATTTAACAACTCAACTTTTAATAAAGTTGGACTTGCCTCCACACCATTTCTTACCAGCCACGAGACAATTTCTTGCTTTTTATTTGCTTGAGTTGGTGGTTTATCAACTTGTACAGAATGATACGGAGCATTGTCCATTATAATTTTCGATGGGTTTTCTAAGCTGACTAGCAGCTTCTCAAACCACTTTTTAAAAACATCAAAGTTCATTTCCTCATGGTAATCTGTTGTAGTTTTAGAGGCGAATGCGAGGAGGCAGTCTGGAATAAAACCTTGAGAAGCTGATCCCGCGTGACATATAATAAGTCGGGCTCCTTTTCCCGATGGAACTTTTGAGGTGGAGGCCGCTGTATCATCGGTCCATGTCCGCGCAACCGTATGGTTCGCATTCAACCATGTTTCGTCAATAAACACGACATTGTCCCAATCCGTAATTTTATTTACCTGACGTAAGAATGTTATTCTCTTCAAAATAATATCGTAGCGTTCTAGCAGGATTTTCCGCTTGTCGGATTTTTTAAATCTAAAGCCAATCGATTTCAAAACCTTTGATAGAGACGATTTGCCTCCAAAAAATAAGCCTGCGCCTTTTAACGAACTCAATAGCTTTTCCCGTGTAGGATATTCTTTTCTCGAGTAATATCCATAAATGTGGTTGCGAATTGCAGCAGCATCAAAATTATCAACGTCAACAATTTTCTTCTCCCTCTTTCGTTTTTTCGGTGTACGTAAAGTATTATCTTCTGAGCCTGATAGTCCGTATTTCTCTTTCAAAATTTGAGTTACTGTCTTCTTCCCTATTCCCAATGCTTCGGCAACGCGTTCTCTCGGTGGTTTCAATGGTAAAAGAGGCCCATCGTTAACTGATTCACGTCCAAAATAATTGTACAATTTCAGCACTAGTTCGCGAGATTGACTGTTTAGAGTTTTCCCCCGTTTCGACATAGTAAGACTGTAATGTTTTTCTTGTTTAATAATCGTTAAGCAATAGGAGTCCAATTTATAGCCAGGTAAACGTAGTCAGTAAGGTCAGTTCAATGAAAAAGCCGGATCAGAAGAAAATAACAGAGAGCACACCAAAAACGCACAGTCACTTCGCACAACAACAAAAGACTGCGTCATCATCATGTTATGGCGACATGACATGCGTCATCGAGAGGCAGTGGTGTTGCCAGCAACATCCACCTAAATTGCACCCAACATCAATGACCTTTCTATTTAGTTATTTTTTTGTATTTTTATAGTTAGTTAAAAGAATAATAAATATGTATAATTAGGTTTTATTATAATCACAACGTGGTTATAAATTTATGGTGATTTTTCTTCACAAGTAATCATTGCATTCGATTCAACTTACAATCCTATCAGCTTTCGATTTTTAGAGTAACATCCCTAGTGTTTAAAAAGAAAAGGGTTGACTGACGCAACATTGTAACGATGTTCAGTTCTTTAGATCAGAAATTGTTTATTATGTTTAGAATGGTTTATTAGTGAAAGCAAATCGTAAAATTACTCGTATCGGTCATTATTACAATAAATATGTAAACGTAATTGAAAAAAGTTAAGCAATTGTGCAGTTCTTATTTTATGCCCGCCGTTACAAGGTTACGTTGTTGAATTTTGATGAAATGTCAAAAGTGACCTATTATCTTGTCCCTACTTTACCTACTTTTTATTTTTAACCTAATTATATATATACAGATGTGTGTGTGTGTATGTATATGCAAATACATTGTGAAGTTATGATTTCACTTCTGACGTGCAGTCCTACGACTGACTGTTTCTTTTTTTAAAGGCTAAGGTATGGGCGCATTTATAATCATTATATTAATACGTGAAGAGAATTCTATGTACACCTTTTTAAGAAAATTTCGCAAACGTAGTAAAGTGAATTTTGGAATATTTACAGTTTATATATTGAAGAAGTGCAGAAAGCTAAAATTTTTAAACAATATGTCTTACAACTTTAAAAATAACGTGAAAACGGCTCAATGAAATTACACTCGTCCAGTATATGTGATTACCTGTCATGGTAAGTAAGTCTATACCTGAAAAAACCATGGTCGAAATTCGACCACTACGCGATCTCTAGTAGAAATAAACGGTTGTACCTTGCATGTATACAATGACTGACCATGAACCATTCAATTAGAACATTAGAACAACAGCGGTTGTGTAAGCGTATGTTGTATCAAATGTCCTTCGGTGAAGGCTTTTGCGATCACATCTTAACTAGCCAATCACTGCATTATAACAGAGTAACATAAAACGCGCTGCTTTCTACCTTGGACCTCACTGACCTTGAACTCGTTTATTATACATATGTTATAGCTTAGACATTGAACGTTAGTTATTTAATTTGAGTGTTACAACATCGACAGCCCATTCGAGTTGCAGGTATGTGACCATGAAGTCAAGTGCTCGAGCTATAGTCTGGACATGGGGTCCCATCTCTAACAAAAGAAAAATGGTTCAAACAAATATCAATAGATGGCGTTACGGGTATCGATTTGTTATTGAAGTTTATGGAAAATCAATATTAGGTCCTGATAAAAGTATTTTCTAATTTCATAAAATACCCTAAACACGGCAAAATTGAGTAAAAGCTTCTTAAATGCAGTTTTCTTATTTTGACAAAATTCAATATTGTCCTCTCGGTCCTCTGGCGGCAATTTTTGGTACTACGTTGAAGTAACACTATAACAAAACCGTACCTATCGGTTTTGTTATTGAGTTTGTAGGTATTGACTATTGATAGTTGGCCAAATTTTAATGAAACTGTATTGTTGCGTTATGTTTTTGCATTTTCTATTGTAGGTAAATTATTAATTCGAATTTCAAAGATACTATAAAAAATTCGGGCGGGGTTTCCAAAAAGTGTTCGGGTAAAACCCGGACACTCTGTGCCAAGGAACAATTACAATTGTTAGATGAATCTTTAACAAGATAAAAATTTAAATGGAATCGGCGGTTTTTTTAAGGTATCCGGAAAAGAATCTCGATTTCACCCATGTGTCCGGATTTTTTTAAGTTTTTGTCCGGCGACGGCAATTTAAGTAATGGCAGGCCTAAGTATGCTGTTTGTTTAGTAGATGCATTGTATAATCGGATACAATGTCATTACTGATATTATTGTGTAATAAGTACGAACATACACATAGAGATACCTAAAACAAATCATGTCTGTGATAACCTGTTAAGTAATTATACGTTAAGAGCTATAACACATAATTGCATTTTACAAAATTAGGTATTTACGCACGACATCGACTAGGTTGCACTCGCGAGTTCCTGACACTGTGTTACCGCAGTGACTAAGCAATCATGATCCTTTTTCTACTATTAAATTATTTGTTTTACTTCCTGTCTTAAAATATTATTAATAATGCGTAATGTTCCAGCCACTAGCTATGCGCCTGCCGCTTTGCTCGTATAGATTATGATAGTATGAAGTTTCTTATTTTTAAAAACATTAAGTGGGTATTTTAAATAAAATTATTTCCATATTAAAAATGTGATTTAAATTAATAAAAAACGATATAAATATTTCAATTTAAAAATACCTATTGGTAATTAATCCAATAAGTATTTTTGAATTGTCAACGTTTTGAGTCAGTCAGAATAAGTCAGTCGTGAAGATAGTCTGTTCCAGTGCGCAGATCCTATGGAGGAGAACAGGCAAGAAACTCCAAAGACACTGTCTTTCAACATGTTTTTTTACAATTTCCTGTTCATCATCGTCAATCTTTTCGCTAATCCTCACTGTGCGAAGGTTGTGTGTTACCAGGGCCAGTTGTCGTTTAAAGAGTTGTTAGCCGAACGTTTGATCAGATACAGTAACCGCTACCGTAGCCAGGAATAGCAGGGCTGCCTGAGACTCGGGGCCTGATCATTCTATTTGCTTTCATTGCGGGTTTTTTACCAATACTCGCCACGCTTGGTCGGCGGGCGCAGTGTTCGAGTATGGGGTTTTGTGGTTTCGCGATAGACGCTGTACACCTTATGGTTATTTGTCCCTAGCCAAATCTTACGGCACCCACAGTAAGAGAAAGAGCGGAGGGGGGGGGGGGGTAACATTCTTCGTCAGCACCCCACAGCATTTTAACAGGTATTGAACTATCAAATCTCATTCACATAGACTATGAATGTTCATTTCTTAGCCGCGCCTTGCAACTCTTCGGCAGTTATTGCTTGTCAAAAAATTTATTTAAAAAGAAATCAAGAGAGAAAGAGAAAAAAGAGATTCTTTCTTACGAGACTGTTTTCGGGTTCCCTATGTCGTCGTATCGTGAAACATTCCTATAAACTTCTAAGTACGAAAATTAATATGTTGTTTTTTGAAGTGAAAACTTCTTTAGTGGCGTTGTGCACTTTTTGGGATGGTTAAAAATTTTAAACTCACGTCAGGACACGTGACACGATCGAAAATTCGTAAGACGGAGCCGAGTTTCTTATATTTAAAAAAAATAACATTCGAAATTCAAATATTTATGAGCGGCCAGGAGCACAGAACTTCCAGTGTACCCTGTGTATACATTTAGATATGTTATTACCTACTCTTTATTTTTAACCTAATTATATATATACAGATGTGTATGTATAAGCAAATACATTGTGAAGTTGTTTTCACTTCTGACATACAGTCCTACTACTGACTGTTTTTTTTATAATCATATTTCGTTTCCTTTATTATACTCGTATATCGATTGCTACAAAATAACATAAGATAATGATATTATAATTTTATTTAAGGCAGGTGTACCTTGCTTCATTTGCTTTTATTAACGTAGATGTTTGTAATGTCTTTCTAAAACATTTGTACACGGAGCGTTTTCGACTCATGCCAGATACAAATCAGAGTCATCATTATTAAAAAACTAGCAACCCGCCCCGGCTTCGCACGGGTACAAACTATACACCTAAATCTTCCTCATGAATCACTCTGTCTATTAGTGAAAGCCGCATGAAAATCCGTTCAGTAGTTTTTCAGTTTATCGCGAACAGACAGACAGACTCGGTGGGGGACTTTTTTTTATAATATGTATGTATGATAAGATTCTTATAATATGATTTTTTTTTCATCATTAGCTCAGCTACATGATATGATGATTATTCTAAAAAAGCTCATAAAGTAATGAAAAGTAAACAGAAACACTATTCGTTCCTACAATTTTCGAGGGTTTCTCTCAATTTTATCAGGAACCCATCAACAGATCCTGACTTCCTTGACATGGGACCACCCTTGAGGTACCCTATCTAACGAAAAAGAATAATCAAAAACAGTTCAGCCCGACAGCCGCTCTGCCCCCGCTTTTTAAATCTCTGATATCTTCTAAGATATTAATTTTTATTGTATGCTGGAAAGGGCAATTTTGATGTACATGAAATGCAGAACGTACCTAATGTACTTAATTGGATAAGGAATAATACGGTATTGTTTAAAATGGTTGATAAATAACCCATATTTTTTTTGTAATATGTAAAAAATAAAAATGGTTACTGTGGGCTATCCTTAGGAGATACACATATACCATCGCGGACTTTTTTATTGATCTTTTTAAGATATACAATTCCGTAGTACATTAATTTGATCTATCTCGTAAGGTTTAGCCAGCGTTTGCAATGTAAGCGCACAAAAATATGTTTGTTACATGACATTACAAATCTTTGAATTTCTCGACTTTTCTCTATAATAATATGCATGTATACTACATATAAATCTTCCTCTTGAATCACTCTATCCATTGGTTAAAACCGCATGAAAATCCGTTCAGTAGTTTTTCCGTTTATCGCGAACAGACAGACAGACAGTCGCGGCGGGGGACTTTGTTTTATAATATGTAGTGATAGAGAAATCTATATATCACACCTCAAGTTAACTAAACACACTTGGACGCACAGCGTGCCAAACAAATATGTTTGCATACTATACATACTGCATACAATTGAAACTCTTTCGTACTTACCTATTAGATACATACATCGTTACAAACATACAGACATAATTATTTATACATAACTTAAATTTGCATTTGTTTTCAAATGTATGGCGAGATTGATGTGATGCTTAATATATTTTTTTTATATATTTATTTATTTCAAAAACTTAACTATGTTACAGATAATAGTTTGGCAGCTTGGCTATTATCTGTAACATAGTACTAAGTTTTTAAAATAGATAAATAAATTTAAAAAAAATATGCTGCTACTATTTAACTGTAGTAAGATGTTGTAATTCGAACTGTCATTATAATAATAGTCTATACTATTCATACACTCACACAAGATAAGCTCTACATCCTACAAAATAATTGTTCAATATATAGAAAATAACCAAAACATACTTCCGTGATTAAAAATAGGCAGACGTAGTATACGGTTCACGTTCTGTTGTTTGGCGTTAAAAAAATCGGCACAGGTCTTACCTCTACAAGCGCTGAGTTCTGGGCAGTTAAAGGTTTTTAATTAGTTATTTAAAAAAAATACAAATACCTAATTACTTATGAACTAACGTTTATTCTGGTATAAATTGTTTGTAAAAATAATAAAGTAGTAAAGAGAAATTTACAGCTATTACGGATGCTAATAGTACGAGATGTTGAATTGATTAATTGGATATTTGAAAATAAGTTGTCCTTACTGGCAGCCCGGCTTGCTCGTGATCGTCGCGTGTCGCAGCGTCAATGCTGCAATGGTAGGTAGGTAGATTATCTACTTACTGCTAAGAGTGTTCGCAACGATGTCAAACGAGTTATCCGCATTGATTTTCTTCAAACAATATTCTAATCTAAGGTTTAAGACAAACAAATATATTAGTTTGACGAAAATATTATCAAATCTGTGGTTTGACTATTATTTTTACTAATATTTTTGTACATTGATAGGAATATAGTTGTTATGAGGTTGTACTAGAGCATAATTTGGCATGGGATACAAATATTACACAACGATGATCGAAGTGAAATTGACCTTGAATGGTGAGATGTTGCACGTACTTAGATGTGGTCGTATGTAATAATAAATATATTCGCGCAATATAAATAATGCTTACCGGATGTAATAAATAATAGGCCGATTATTTATAAGTAATAAGTTATTTTATCGGTTATCTAATATAACGAACAGTCCTACCTGGTGATTACATACTAATTATCGCCATCTATTGGTTGCGTGTTTATTGGTGAGTAAATATTTTTTTCCATTCATCGCTAGGTGGCTCTAGCTATCTATCGCGCTGCTAGCGGCATCCAGCGCCTTTGTAGGCTAAAAAATAGTAGCCCGCGGAATTGCCCGAGTTAGGAGGGTCGCATTTCGTTGTATGGGATGAGGTATCTGTACTAGTATAGTATTATGTTATCTGTGGTCTGGAGAAGCTGAATCTGTAATACATGTCTCCTAGTCAATACACTTAAAAAAAAATTTAGAACTGAATAATTTCAGTTCTGGGTCTAAAATTGCAAAATATGTGACGTCACCAGGGAGGGAAACGGAGGGGAGGGCGCAAATGCGACAAGGACGGGGGGTCCGAAAATCACAAAATTCGTGTTACGTAATTTATGGATGGCCCCAAATAAATAAAGAAAATAGCCTCTAATCCCTGAGCAGAGTTTTTTGTACATATCATTATGATTATGGACAATTGTGCTTCTGATACGGTAACGCATTGATTACAATTAGCACACCCGTTATTTTATGGTGGAATCTAACCATCTTTTTACAAAGAGATTATAATCCTCTTTACCTGACGGTAGTAATTAATTGGTTTGGTGTTTTCAGAGTTAGCAACTGAGCAGTCCGCCTTCTAAATAGTTCCGTTTTATGACTTTTCGCAACAATATAAGGGCTAAATTGGAGTTAAACTTAGACCTAGACACAAGTTGGTGTCTGTACTTCTCCAAGAGCCTATATAATAATAATAATAATAATTGCATAATAATAATAAGGATTGAATCTGCACATGGATTGATAGCCAAAAGCCTCGATCAACACCTTAACAGGTTCGCGTTAGACGGTTGGATCAAGGGACACATGCAGAAGGCAGTTCTCCTCGACACGGCCCGTATAGTGACAGGTCTTTGGAGTCCTAACCACCGGTGTCTTCGTGCCTGTACCCGATGTCGGTGGTATACTATTTTTTATATTTTTAAATATATATTTTGTTTTATAGGTATTTAAAAATGTAATTAATAAGTTTTACGATAAATAAAGAGAATAATAATAACTTCACACATCCCACACACGGCCGTCTTATCCCAAACTAACCAAAGCCTGTACTATGGTAACCAGACTGCTGATAAACATACTTATATATTTCTAAATACATACATATAATAGATAAATTACACCCAGACACAGAACAAATGATCATGCTCATCACACAATTATTTGTCCAGGGTGGCCCACGACCTCTGGCTCAGCAGTCAGGACCACTAACCACTAGACGAACAGGCCAGTCGCTTTTAGTTAGTAACTTTATCCTCTATCGCAATATCTTAAACCATATAGCCGTACGTAACAATCTGGAAGACCATACAAAGATTTATTTTAATGCCAGATGAGTTTTTATAACCGAAAGGGTTGACTGCTCTGAATAGCCCATCTGGCTCCATCAACAAAAGCACTCAACCAAAGCACCATCATGCTTTGTGATTTTATAATGTACTTTTATATCTAAGCTATTATGAATTTCGTAACTTAATTCTTAAACTAGCCCCCAAGTCAATGCAAACCAGGGTACAATAAAAATGTTGAACGTATTAAATATTATTTTTTCATCATTATCGATATTTTATACGTATTTAAAAACGTTATTAATATACAAGAGTCACGAGTGTGTGAGTATAGCTATTACGTAACTCCATCAACTGATGGCTCGTCAGACCATGACAAGACACAAGCACCTATCTGTCAACTGGTTTAGAAGATATTTACCATTCGTGCCATTAATCAGCTGTTATTTAGTGAAATCAGCCAATCATCATTAAAGGAGTACGAGGAGCAATGTTTTATAGAATTAAACTATGATTCGCGCTAAGGTAATCTGTGTAAGTAATTTTCTCTGTTCTGTGAACATCAAAGCAAACAGACTTCTGACTTCAATGAGAACACTGACTGACTCGATAGAAGCGGATGGCAACCGCATAGTATGAAAGTGAATTAATGACCTGTTTTTTTAATACTTTAAAAAAGTTCGAAAACATTTCAACAGTGCTAAAGATCACTGCTATTATCGTTTACCAGTGACCTTCAGTAGATTTATACTAAGTTTTTTTTGTGGTTATTTTTTGTATTTAATTAGGCCTCTTGGCCTTCTTTTATTGTTCCGCGTTTCCTGTAAATAGTAAGGCATAAGAGTAAAGGGTGACGCACCATCAACAAGTTGATAATTGACATAGTCAAGATGTAAGTCCTTAAGAACTCAATCGCTTCCTCATAACATCACAAAAGTTAAATATATACGTAACACACAAAACATGGTTGACTTAATATTTGAACCCTCTTCTCCCAAGATCTTCAGTAAAGGTCATTTGTTTAACTCCTTGCAGGTAAGGTATCTTATTGATGTTTCAAAAACAATATTTTTTTAAATAAACAAATGATATGATACAAACACATTTAGTTTTCAAATAATACAATTTCCCGTAAAGCTATCTTTTGCAGTCACTTACTAATAAAGCACAATGACAGAACTTTAAGTACCTTTGGATATATTTATGGCCATGTTGTGACAATTATAATACGTTGGCTTATGCAGAACAGGGTGCGGTGAAAACCAATATATTCCAATAGCACAAGAAAATGTTAAGCGCAAAAACATTGGCCATACTGAAATGGTTATTATAAATCATCAATCAGTTATTTCTTTTAATTACACGCACAGCTAGGTCTTAATTAAAGCCGTACTCGGACCCTACCTATTTTAGGCGCAGTATGGCACACCTTGTAGTTTTAGTCGGTTCAGTTTTGACACACAGCCTCACTGAAAACCCCAGTGGTGGTGAGACCCGTGGGGGTTTAAACACGCACAAAAACGTTAATCCTTACAGAACAGGAAACCACGAAAACACCGAGCATGACTCTGCGAGTACGAGATAAACTTGAACACTGAACATGAATATGCTTGGAACCCGCAGTGAATTTAATTGGAAGTAAACTGGACGAGGCTAGAAATAATATTATGACTCCTCTTTCCTCTTTACGTCAATTTTTGCCAAAGACTACACTCTCAAAAGATGTCATGGTATTTTATCAACCTTGTTTATGTATGTATAAGCTTCGTCCCAATACGAGAGCGATTATGTCATCTCTCTGTCCAATAACCTTCTGCAGGCCATATAGCTTCGAGTATATTATGGAGAACTTATTAGGTATACAGGATTTCTCGTAATGTATCCTGTTAGCGACTCCTTTCACCGCATAAGAAAGTAATAAAGTACTCAAATTATTTCGCCCATCTATTCCAGAATCAAAGCACTTCAGAGAACGGTTAGACAATAGCGCTACATCCAGCGTCGTCTGTAGGTTACCACTGTCACCATTTGTCCATAGTCCATAAAAAAGAGTTGTCAACGCATAAGTACAATACAAGCATTTGTAAGCGCTGTGAATACTTAAAATGCAAAGGGCCGTGTGCCTACTTCTTAACTTAGTTGTATAAAAATTGAGGTAAATGAACTTAAAAAAGTCAGAGATGCGTGACTGGGGTTTGAACTCGAGCGAACCTTCCTGTATTTTTAATAAATTATAGCTATGAAGAAAGGTATATTTTTTTTGAATATTCCGTAAAAGTCGAAGTAAATTTTTTTTTTTATGGTATAGGTGGCAAACGAGCAGACGGGTCACCTGATGGTAAATGAATACCTTCACAAGTGCGTTGCCGGCCTTTAAGGTGGGAGTAGGACAAGGAAATAGGGAGGGAGGGAGGGAGGGCCTCCGGTAACCTCACTCACTCGGCGAAAAGTAATGCAATTATTGTTTCACTGCCGGTTTTCTGTGAGGCCGTGGTATCACTCTGGTGGAGCCGGCTCATACGTGCAGTACGAAGCATGGCTGTCCCACGAACAAAATAAATATTTTCCATACTTAGAGAAACTCTTAACTTTCAGTTAATCTTTTCATTAAAAAAAACTTGTCAAAATACCAAAATTATTTTTTTATTACACTGCGGCTTTACGCATATCGGTAATAACAAAGTTCAAGGTGTCTATAGTTTACTTAACCGGTTTATGTGAAACCGGTTATTTCATTTATGGAAGTACATGTACGAATGTTTAATTTATGACCTTTAAAAATGCTACAATAAAAAATAGTTATTTACTAATTTTGTATTATCAAACATTTATTTGATCTGAGTTTTTTTTAACAAGAAGGTAGGAGGTGGGGCCTAGGGCACATCAGATTTCAGCTAGAATTGAAGCCGTCGAACTTTAATATTATCTCCATCCAACAAAGATCGTTGTTAGTCAGGACCGTCTGATTCCGAACTAGGCAGAGCCTGTACTATGGCAACCATGCTGTTGATAAACATACTTATATCGAACCCACGACCTCTGGCTCAGCAGACAGGATCTCTAACCACTAACCAACAGGCCTATCAATTATTACAATGAAGGAGTCATATGGACATTTTTTACTATCGCCTGATAAATACCCACGTATTTGTTTGGCAACTTATATAAAAAGGTGAGAGGGGTCGAACTTCCCGGGAATAGCCATTTGGTAGTACATTTGGACCTTCTCTAACCATTGCTTACTGTCTTCAATTCATTCTTGTAAGTAGATACCGGATTATATGCATTTGCATATTTGCATATGCCATTGCATATTTGCATATGAATCGGTGAAAAGCAAAGCAAACATTGCTTCACTGCCGGATTTCTGTGAGGCCGTGGTATCACTCTGGTCGAGCATGGTTCTCCCACGAACAAAAAAATTACGGTCTTAGTCTCAAATTTAGACAGAAAAAAAACATTTCTTTCGTTTTTGGTATCTAAGGGTATTTAAAAGTGTTGCTAACAGTATTGAAATGAAACGTATGTTATAGTAACTTTTAAACTTTCACGTTCCCTGACAATAATTATGTATTTATACGAGGGTTAATCGATCGAGATCACGATCGAGTCGATCACGAAATAGAACTGACTTTCCCGACGTTTCCACCAGGTTGCACTGGGCGTGGGTACTATACAGGCTGACTTAGCCTGTATAGTCATAATAATATATATATAAAAATATAAATAAAAAAAAAAAAAAAAAAAAATAAATGAAACGTATGTTAAGAAACGAGTACTCACTTTCACGTTCATTCACAACAATTTTAAACTGATGGTTGTTGTGTATTAATGGTTATTTTGATCATTGTTTTTAATGACGTAAACGTCCATTCAAATGTTTTATTTAAAAGGCTTGTGACAGACACAGGCCATACAAAAGTTAAGAACTAAATAATGTGATTAATGGTACATTTCAATGTATTTAAGCACGACTCATCACAAAAAATGCAGTATCTTAAAATAATAAAAAACTACGCTATCAGTTTTTTTACAAAAGATTTCAAAAACTGTAGTGTCAAGTTACAATACAAAGTTGGGAAAAGTCGTACTTATAATTTTTTTTACGGAGTTATTTACATTAGTGGAGGTACCTCATCATCGGCTTTTACGTATATAGCAGTTGCAGCAGTTGAAGCACAACAAAAAAGGGTTAAGATGTATCTGATCATTGTCTAAACACAACATATTATAATTGTCACAGCATGGCCATAAATATATCCCCAGGTGCTTAAAGGTCTGTCATTGTGCTTTATTAGTAAGTGACTGCAAAGCTATATGCTTTACGGGAAATTGTATTATTTGAAAACTAAATCTGTTTGTATCATAGGAATTGAAGTATTAGTACCATTTTCCCAACTGGTGATCGAGTCAAAACTACACGAACTATAAAATTGTTCCTAAGAAATTTAACTTAAAGTCTAGTTACGTTAAATAAACATAATATCATTATCCTACTATTACCACAGATTACTAAGTAGTTACCATTACTACTATAATCTTAGCCGAGCCGAGCAGAGCCAAGAGTTGAATTATTAAAAATTTTCAATATCTCCCAAAACTATATTGTATAAGATAATTACATATTCTATAGATAATCTAAAAATTGCTAATAAAATAACATCTTAACATGCAAGATAACAGCTAAAGATGTTAGGTTACTTTTTATATGTAATAAAAAGTTATTATAAAGTCAAATCCCACGCATACGACAATTGAAGTCTTTGTATGCTATATAATAAATCAAGTTAAGTATACGAAGGTTACTGATCTGATTCATCATGATTTAATAACGGGGTGATGCCAATTACCGTGGTGATGCTGACCTTGGCATTCAATTTATGCTGCTATTATTATGTATTATGACACAAATAGTATCTATCTAATATAGAATTTGTAGTGCTTCAAAGCTTTTGTGCCAAACCTTTTTTACTATAAAAACAATACTTCGGATACTTTTTTTTGGATCTACAACCATGCAATTTCAACATACTTAATCTACATGTTACATGTTTACTATTTATTTATATACATACACAAATTTGCTTATTTACTTATGTAGCATATGTATATTGCACTTTTAAATAGAGAAACAGTCCTAGGGCTCAATATATGTTACAAGTCGTGGCAGTTTTTAATAATAGGTAATACGTTAAATAAGTATGACACTTGTCATATTATGTACTATTCAAATTGAGAGTCTCTTTTTTGTTTTTGTAAACGTAATTCTAAACTTGAGTTCCGAGTTTCGGTTTGACCTACTTGAAAGTTCCTTTGCAGCTGTAGAAAAATAAAACAAAGAACCGAACGAACTGAAGAACACGAACACTTAACGAGGTAGCCTTGCAGTATTACTAGTACGAAATGTAAATCGACCTAATACAATTCAATTGGACGTTACATACCTACTCCTACCTTAGGTACGTGCTATAATGCAAAATGAACATTTTGCAAAAACAAAAAAGAACTCTGGGTTTTAAAAAATTAAGTCTAGAATTTCGTAAACTCGCTTAAGTATAACACCTTTAAGTTCATAGTTAAATTTCAGTATTATTGGTTTACGACTAAAGCTTATTGTATACCAATAGGGGGCTTGATGACTATATATTCAGATAGCAGTATTCTTTAAATCTCGAAAGACCCTGTTGTAAAGAAAGGCAGTCGTTTTGAGTTTTAATTTGCTTAAAAATGTTGTTATCGTCTGCGTATTAAGAATTGTGAATGTAAAAAGCAGGAAACAATATTTACTATAGTCTGTGGATATTGGACACAATATACACAGACTATAGTAAAGCGTTCGATCGTATTGACCATAAAATACTTTTTCAAAAACTGTTGCGTGTGGAATTCATAAGTGGACACACTTATCCCCCTACTACAGATTTTGATGACGTAAAATCTATAAACTGAGTACTTGCGGTTGATTTGTTTCTAACAAACCCGTATTGTTCAGGAATAATAGCGCTCGAGTTTATTGTTTACCTGGTTATAGTCCAATCGCTTAAGAATTTTTGGGAAACATATAAAGTTTCGATATTGATTAGTAATTACGTCACTTTTGTTACCGCTCTTATCAATGGGAGTAATAAATGCTGACTTCCAGATATTAAAAACGGTACTTTCTTTAATTGAGCGAAAGTGAAATAAAATAATTAATGGTTTGGTTAGTTGTTCAGCGCAGTTAACAATAAATCTTGGGGCTATGTTATCAGGCCTAGGCTATTTCTATCATTTATCTCGTGGACACAGTCACAAGTTTTCTTGGTCGACCACAGGTACAGAAGAATTATGCGGGAGGGATGAGAAGGCAAAAAAGGTTGACTGGAAATAAGTAGCGAATAAATCACATATTTCTTCGTTAAAAGTTGCTGATGTGCCACGTTATAACAGAGATGAAGGATAAGTAATAGTACCATTTTTGTTTGATTTAATAAAGCTCCAGAATAATTTAGGGGAATTAATAATGGAATCTTTTTCATTTTTAATATAAACGTAGTAACAATCTTCTTTAACACGCTTTTCTTTTTCGGAGGAAACTAAAGGTGGGCATAGTCTTCCATATTTCCATGCGTTTTATATTTCTTAAGGAACTTGTAGTTTTCCTTGAGAATATTTTTTAGGCAATAATATGTTATACCAATACGGAAAAGTTGAAGAGTAAACCAGCTTATGAGGTGTAATTAAGAGATAATGAACATACAAAAACCGATAAAGTTGTAGAGTTTGTAGCTAAAATAATAACGTAATATGTATGCCATTTATAGATGCATGTACATATGTACACATTAAAGTATGTATAGAGTATATGGTATCATAAAATTTGCTAAATTGCTTTGTGTTTGCTATGTGAATTAACGTCAAATGTTTGGCATATTAGAATATAATAATATGAACTCTTGACAAACAAAAAACAAGAAAATAATAAGTGTATTTTCCATAAAAAGCATGTCCCGTGCATTTGAAATTTAAGTGCTTATGAAGAAGGTTTAAAAAGAGTTAAAAATCAAACAGTTTTGTTTGATTGTACGTAAAAGCAGAACAATTTGAATTTGATTCTTTTAACCGGTTTATTAACAGTTATTTTTATACATAACAATGGTCCGTTTTTTGTTATTTACTAACTTATAAGATATAAAACACTTGACATTGGCGGAATTCCTGAGCTGATTCTTCGCGTGGGATTGAGTCCATAAAAAGTAAAATATACATACATAACAATACAATTCTGTTGGTTGATAAGCGCATTACTCTGTACATGTAGTTTGACGATTTGGGGTAATTATTACTTTTAAATGTTCTAGATTGACCGAGTACTATTTTTAGGGAAAGAAAACTTGGAAACGCGGCTTAGCAATTCTCAAACTTCCTTTTTTTCTATGATGAGTAAAGATGTTTGTTACTCAATATGTGAATTAATTTAGATTTGGCACGGGTAAGTAGTACCTATCCTCGAGTATTACATAGTACATACATAATATGAAAACGGAATCTTCTACGTGGGTGGCGGAACGACGGGCGAAAGTGTTGCGTGTTCTCGTCCTTGAAATTTCCACTGCTGGCCGTTAACACGGGTCAGAATATCATCGCGTTCTAAGTTAAACCAGTTACACCACCAGTCTAAACCTTTATTATTCTAGAACTTAACATTACAGAATCTTTGAATCTAACTTCTAATTAAAATTGCATCAAAGCCAAGTTGGCTTGGCTACTTAAACTTTTTAAACCGTAATGAAAACATTAACTAAACTATTTATTTTTTGAACATAATAATTATGACTACGAATATGAAGTTTATGCTTTATTGATACATGTGTTATAAGGCAATAAAACCAAAAACAACAATATCATTGAGAAGGCCTTGAGGCACTTTTGACCGCCAGGTCTAGGAGATCCGGTCTTCGATCAAAGGCCTCAGTACAATGAATTGCACTTTTAAGCTAAGAGGATACTTTATGAGAATATTTTATGACTGTTTAATAGGTGAACGAAATTGTTTGTAATTTTTTTGTCATCAATGATAATTTAATCACTTACGGGCTGCAGATATAATATACAATCTAAGAATCGATATATTTAGAAAATATAATTAAATTATAAGACAAGCCATGCTGAATCAAAGTGAGCGAGAATGAAGTAACACTAACATATGTAGGTCATAGTTAGAACAGTGATCGCTCAGGACCTTTTGAAAACTATGAAGTTCGTGAATTTATTTGTAAAAAGTTTTATGCCTAAATACTGAAACACATTATTATAATATATCTATACATTAGCCGACCCGATAAACGTTGTCCTTTTTTTTGTGCTTGTGGAAACGCCCTCGGGCCGTCACCCCACCAGAGTTTTCGGTGGGGCGGTGTATCGGAATTGAACCGACTAAAACCCGTGGTACGGCACACCGTGTGGTGTGTCGTACTGCGCCTTAAATAGGAGGGATCCGTTCCGGGAACAGCTTTTATTAAGACATCCGTAACCCTCCTAGCGTCTGCCCGCAAAAGCGCGGGCACCACCTTCGGGTAAAAAGCTCTCAATTAGGCGACGACCAGGCACACGCGGACGCCACCTCCTCGCGGGGGGGCCACTACAGCGGGTGAAGGGGAAAACCCGTCCCGTACACCCGCGGCCACACTCAGGGCGGCATCAGGCGCTGGTACGCGCGCCTCCGCCGCCCGGTTTGCCGGCGGCGGATAGACGTCCTTTCTTAACTATGAGTACTGAACAATCGCGGAAACTGTCAAACGACTGACAGTTAAAAGAGCTAAAAGCGCTAAGGTTACATTAGAAAGGTTAATATGGTCGTTAAGTTTTCTTAAATTTTCTAATTTTCCGCGCAATTTTCTTAATTTCTTCTTTCATAAGAACCTTCTCCTGACAATAACAAAAGCAAAAGAAAGGAATTAACGAAATCGGTCCAGCCGTTCACGCGCGATGCCGTGACCAAGGGAAATAGGGATTCATTTTTATATATACATAGATTAAGGTACTGTAGTTATTTTTACTTAAAATAAATCACTGAAATTTACTTCAAAACACGCAAGATCACTTTAAATGAATGATTCGAGTAATTAGTACGACTGTAATTTTATACAATGCATGTTCAACTTGTGCTCGTTCGCGTTATATTCAATACTTCGTATTTTGATTGTAATATTTCTGAGTAATTCGTGAGTCGCCCATGACAATATGATACCTACCTACCTACATTCTAAATATTGTTGTGTAACTTGCAACGTTTTTTTTTTTTTGTTTTTATGTGTGGAAACCTCCACGGGTTATGTCGGACTCTACAAGTGTAACTTGTAACCTCATGAAACATGTAACTAGTTTCGAAAATAAATATACATTAGACCTTAACTGTTGTTTATTTTAAAGTACTGAACTATTAAAGTAAATTAAATAAAGTCTACATGAACGTATACCACGTTCATGTAGACCGACTTGTTGTACGACCGTCGGTCGACATGAACGTATACCAAATTACTGTGAAAATGTGCTTAATTCACTAATTGTGTATCCTGAATGGAATCATATTATCTCTCCAAATTTGTTACTCAATCATTCACTTTTATTAAAAAAAATAAAAAAAAACCAGAAATACTGAGTTTTGAGCCGAATATCACATTAATTATGAGATGAACTCGCAAACCAGGATATCTTTTTATGTGAGACGAACGTGAAAAGAATCTTAGTATTATACTGAACTAGCTAGTGTCCGCGACTTCGTCTGCGTAGAATCTTCCATACAAACATACATCCCCTAATGGTTCAGCGTTTTAGGCGTAAAAACTTAACAAACAGACCGACAAACAGAGTTAGTTTGGCATTCTTAAATATTAGTATAGTATATTCTACGTAGATACAGATGGAAAAATATTTTTTTTTTGTGCCAATGGAAAAAATTATAACAAAATATATTGCTTAAGCACTTAATACAACGCGTACAATTTTCAAGACATATTTATGTACTAAGGTACTTACTTTAATACATAAATATGTACTGAAGTACTTATGTGTACTCATGTATATCTCTTTCGGGGATAAAAAGCACTTTCAGGCCCTGTTTCAAGGGGTGAAACCCTTTATCAAAGGTGGCCTGGTCAAGTGTCAATCTCAGTGCAGGTTTTGGATTATGGTTCTTTAAATACTGCCCTTATTCCAGTGTACTAGAATTTCCGACTGAAGAACTTCGCTCGCGTGTACATATTTGTATATTTTGCGCGGAAAAAAAATTAGGGATTTTTTTTCCAAAATAAAAGTAGCCTAAGTTAATCCTTATAACACCAGCTATCTGCCCGGGAAAGTCACGTGGAAATTGGTACACCCGTTCCAGAGATTAGCCGGAACAAACAGAGAGACAGACAAACAGACAAAAATTTTAAATACTTACTGATTTTTAGACATAGGTATAATACAAATAACTGTATGAGCTTAAAAAAAAACTATTATTTTGACATTACATACAGACGCTTCAATTTTATTTATTTAAATTGATGAATCATAGCGGTTTCTAAAATTAGGATTGTTACTAGTGACACCGTTTGTTGGGTCGGTGATTCACCCCTTGCCGATAAAGCGATATCAAAAATAGCTCCTGCCTAAATGAATACCGTCTTTCAATTAAGCGCCAGAAATAATTTAACAGTCCAATTAATTAATGGTTCTTACCCGGTCCAACTAACACAGGAATACTGTAATCTTGACTAATATTAAAGACTAGCAGCGCCCCGCGGTTTCACCCGCGTAAGTCCCGATCCCGTGGGAATATCGGGATAAAAAGAGCCTATGCGTTAACCCAGGTCTCCAGCTATCTACATACTGTAAGGACTACGCGCGCCCGCTTGCAACCTGCATGGATGGACGAATAAATACTACTTGGTCGCGCGAAAGTCTGCTGGCAACTTCGTGCTCTTAATTCGTATTTGAATTAATCTAGTAAATGGAACAATGAAGAATAAAGGAAGACTCGAGTTGGAGAAGTCTGCGTGTGTGGTAGCCTCAGCTGTCACGCGGACCTTCAAGATATTTTAAATATGTAAAAGTGTTACAAGTCATTTGATTAATTGTCTTCATTGTATTTTAAAGGTTTCAGTAAAAAAACCTAAGTTGCATCGCATAATCTTATTATTTCCTCTCCTTAGAAAAATAGATCTATCCTTCTTGGTACCTGCTCTAGCCAAGAGTTATCACAAGTGGTGAAGACGCCTTGGATCTTGAAGGAGAGGTACATGGTCACAAGTAGTGAAAGCCTTAACATATACTACAAGTGGTGGAGACGTCTTGGATCTGGAAAGAGAGGTACATTGTCGTACGTGGTGTACAACACCGTGCGTCTGTGAAGACGTACGTACTAGCGTACTCTGCTAGACGGTACATGGGAAGATCACCGTGTGTCTGCTAGTAGAAGTATAGTAGACGATACGGAAAAGAGAAAAAGTTGAAGAATTATAAAGTCGTCGAGCGGAACGTCTCGCCGATATATAACAGATAACAATTTTATTTTATTTTCTTGGTACTCGCTCAAAGTTATTATACATATGCATGATGGCAGATTGCAAAGTGTTCTCGGGTGCCAAAGGGGAATGCTTCAAAGATTTCCTGAGGCAATTCAAAGTAATTTGCGCAATCAACAAATGGGATGAGAAATCTCAGCCGCTTATTCTTGGGGCATACTTGTCGGGAGCCGCCTTATTATTCTATAAGACATTAATCGATAACGACTCAGAACTAGATGAAATTATATTTAAATTAGAAAAAGAATTCCCGTCGTTGGTCGACGATGTTGCAGAATTCTACAAAGCTAAACAGCTTCTTGAGTTCTTTTATAGATTGGCGTCATTAGCAAATAAGGCAGGCATTAATGAAGACGCTAAATTTGTAAATGCATATTTAAAGTCTATGAGTTACTACCAAAAGCACTTACTATCTTCACGCCTGTATCAGACGAGAGAAGAGCTAAAAAATACAATCATTCAACTAGCGGATGTAACCGAGACCAGTAAATTTAAAAACATTAATATCCCAGTAAATCCACCGCAAGGGTTTAAATATTCTGTAAAATTTAGAAAAAATGAAGAAGGCATCATTAAAAGAACCAATTAAATAAAAGGTCATATGATGGTCAATCACCGGGATCTCCAAGTAGTAGCGAGGAGTATAGAAACAACCAAGAAAGTTTCCATACGCCACGTTACAATTTAAGGCCTCGAGCTGAAGGTCGTACTAATAAGAATTCAAATTCTAGAATTCAAAACAAAACCCAGCAGAATTTTCAACGAGGATTCGACAGGAGGATGTAAAGAGCTCGGAGTTGGACGTCGAATCCGGAGATGCAATTCAGCTCCAAGGGATACCGAAAATAAATAATTCTGGTCTGTTCGTTCCATTTATTTCTATTAATATTTGTGGGATTAATTGCAATGCTATGTTGGACACGGGGTAAGTAAGTGTCATCGACAGTACACTGGCGCGCAAGCTGCATCTAAACATAGACGAAGGTGTCTGCACGACGGTTAGAAGTATTGACGGATCCATTGTGAAGACATTGGGCCAATGCCGCATAAATGCATTAGTAGAAAATATTGTAGTCAAGTTAGAATTAATTGTAGTAGAAAATATTGAAACTAACCTTGTTCTAGGAAAAGATTTCCTTTGTAATAATAATTGTATGATTGATTTTGAAGATAAAGCCTTGAGGTTAAAAGGAAAGTTTACAATACCGTTTGTAAATGAGAATGTGATTCAGCCTTTGAGTTCTGTAATTGTGGAAAGGGAGTTTGTGAGCAGCGAAATAAGAAAAAAACGCGCACAATTCCTCAAATAAAATATTTATATTCAGTTAAGTCAATTGAACAAAAGGACGACATTGTGTCTAACCCTTCACATAATAATATAAATAGGGATGATAATGTCAAGTTAATAGATTCAAAGATTAAGACTTGCGATGTTGAGATAGATTTGGGTCTTGATAAGCAGAGCGTCGCAGCGGATAATTGTAGAAGCAATCCGGTAGCTGAAGCGTCGAAGGAACGTGAACCTGTAATCGTCGCGCGAAAAACAAGATTAAAATCCGATTTAATCGTGAATAAAGAGTTGTTTAACTCATTAAAATCTTATTCTGCGCGTCGAGAGTTAGCAAACGCGTTCGTGAATAAAACTAAAGAAAAGATAAGCATATCGCGAGCTAGACTAAAAGAATATTTCGCTAAGAAAGTCAAATATCCGGGAAAAGTAGGTTTAGTTTATCGTCCAAAGCGTAGAAGAGGTCGAATAAAAACTAATAAATCATATACGGGTCCGTTCGTAAAAATAGCAAAGCGAATATCTAAAAACAATTATCGGATCGCGGAGTTAAACAATAATAATTGGTCGGACACAGTTCGTACAAACCTGATAAAGCCATTTCGTGCAAGGGGTTAAGAAGTAAACCGCGGATGTCGTATATAAATAAATTTAAATAATATTCCGCAATGTCGTAATCACTTACAAAAACGTGGTCGTATTACACTACGAGCGATGTTCGTTGCTAGGCTTATTTTTGATGTAAATAAAGTCCTTTGCTAGGCTTATAAACACATACACTTCGGAAATTATTCTGAAACAGTTACCTGAAATAAACATAAATAAAGTTCGCGATGTATAGTGAAGTGATTTAAAGTTAAAACTTGAATTGCTTCAATTCAATTTATTAGGGGGGAATATTATTATAATTTTGCGGATAAATTGAAGCAATTAATTTTGAAGAAATAGATTTTTTTTCTCCGGCAATAGTTCGCGACTTTAAATAAAATTTTTGACGGATGTCAAGTGACATAAGTCATCGTCGGTTAATTTATTTTCTAAGCGGAGGTTGACATCGACCATAGAGTTGTCGTCTGAATAGTTCGATGTTAGCAAATAGTTTTTTTTCGTGATTGACAAATAAGGTTGAATCATTTATCGGATTAATAACTTATGTATTGAAATGTTGTATGATGTGTATTGGGCTTATAATGTGTGTTGATATTGTTATAATTTGTTTTTTTTCATGAAACGAGGAAAAAGGAAATAGAAAACTTTAGGCTAGGTAGGAAACATTGTGGATAGGAGCTTGGTTGTAGAACCAACTAACTAAATGTTGTATTTTTTTTTTGTCCTTGCAGATTTGCCGGGGGCCCATTTTTGGTGGGTTTTTCAAGCCCCAAGTGATTCGCCTACCGCCGAAGAATTTTTAAAGAAGTTATAAATATTCATGGTGTTGTGAATTCCAGCGGAAGGCCAGACACTACTTCCATCTGCGGAAGCGGCCATAGATGCATCAGCACTCCCACGAAGTAGGGAAAATGTGAGGCAGGCAGGAGAGAGCAAGAAATCGCCGAGGGGCCGCAGCTCCATGTAAGGACTACGCGCGCCCGCTTGCAACCTGCATGGATGGACGAATAAATACTACTTGGTCGCGCGAAAGTCTGCTGGCAACTTCGTGCTCTTAATTCGTATTTCAATTAATCTAGTAAATGGGACAATGAAGAATAAAGGAAGACTCGAGTTGGAGATTGGTTATCACAATACCAAGTCGCATCGCAATCGGTTCAGTGGTTTTTGCGTGAAAGAGTAACAAACATCCATCCATCCATCGAAACTTTTACATTTATAATATTAGCAGCGCCCCGCGGTTTCACCCGCGTAAGTCCCGATCCCGTAGGAATATCGGGATAAAAGTAGCCTATGTGTTAATCCAGGTCTCCAGCTATCTACATACTAAGTCGCATCGCAATCGGTTCAGTGGTTTTTGCGTGAAAGAGTAACAAACATCCATCCATCCATCCAAACTTTCACATTTATAAATTAGTAGGATTAGTGGGATTAGAAACTGTTTATAATACCGGTATTTTAGGACTGAACACAATAACCGTTTATTTATGGACTGATCAATGACATAGATTTGACATTTGACATATTCATGTATCCCTAGAAAATAGAAGGGCCGTGGAATCATTAGAGTGAAGATTCTTGGCGAAACGCCTTGCTTTCGGTAGTGGAGGTCCCACAACTGAGATGACAATCTTTCTCAGTCATAAATGAGGCATAACTAAAGTCATAAATGACTGAATTCAGTAGCTACTGAATTCAGACGACTGAATTCAGCCAAGTGTAATAAGCGCTTAACTCATCAAGTTATATAATTAATTTATGCCTACTATTAGGCTAATCCTTAACCTGAGGAACGTAATATGACCTCTATGACCCCTGCCCGGATCTGTCTTTGTTTATTACACAGCGGGCTTTTATACAGTTCTGAGTTGATGATGGGTTTTGTAATGCTCATTGTGTTCGTGGGTCACTATTGATTAGGATCACAGGTATTAAGTACCTAGTAGAAGTATTAGGCATTATAGTATGTTGGATATTACTGCTAAATTTAAAATCTGTAAATCTGTGAATGTCTGTCTGTCTGTCTGTCTGTTATGTTGAATTCTACGGAATTGCTGGCTGAAAAGTACCGTCGCATCGCATTCTTGGGTTAACTGACTTTTTTTTTTTAATATACGGCATTGTAGTTATAATTGTTAGATTTACAACCTGTTCAAAGTGGCAAATTATATTCCTGTTCATTGTGACAGTCTATTATTTTAAAAAAATGGAACATTCTCTTAGCTTGCCGTTGTATATTGTGCGCTAAGATAGTATGTGAGTATGTCACTACATATTATAAAATATAGTCTCCCGCCGCGTCTGTCTGTCTGTTCGCAATAAACTATATAGCTACCGAACGGATTTTCATACGGTTTTCACTAATAGACGGAGTGATTCATGAGGAAGGGTTAGGTGTATAATTCATTACGACTTTGTGTAAAATGGCTGCAATATGACGATGATTGTTGAATATGTCGGAAAAAACAATATATGCTTTGCTACCCGTGCGACCACATACCACATATTTCTTTTACTAATGCAATAAACAAATGGTAATGCAAATTGACATAAATGACAGTTCTCTTTCTTACCTCGCTTTTATGCGCAGTAGGAGAAACACCAGAATAGATGAACGTCGGAAGGTTTGCTTACAGAGTATGGACATATTAGTATAGTATGTGACAGTACATGGTGAAACAAAATTATCAAAAATATCGAAAAAGTACGGGTGTATGAAGAACCTTCGACATCGCGGATTCGACGACAAAGGGTGTGCACTGAGCCCGTCAGCCTGTGACCACGGCCAGTGCAACCTGGTCGAAACTTCAGGCAAATCATAGGTATGTAATGCCTATTTAATACGTGATATTACTTACACGTTAATGCCCGTTAACTTAATGATATAATTATGGAACGTGAAAGTTTTAAAATTAGTACCTACCATTACTTGTCATATAAAATGTGATATCCAGCAGTTAGAGCCAGCCTAACAATAAGCGTTTATCCCTGCCAAAAAAAAATTGCGTTATGGTAAGCACCATCTGTCGATAACTATTTAATCTAAATTCATTACCGGAATCGGTCAATACAGTGTATATTCTCACAACAAAGACCAAAACTTGTAATTAAAAAACTCGTTGCCAAACTGCAGACACAAAATGCTCTTGAATAACGATCGGCAATTTAAGTATTACAAATATTAATATATAAACTGTTTTAAATCAAGCCTCCACGTGCGTGAATGAATAGCCCTCGGCCATTTCCAAGGTCGGCCCGTCCCACGCGCACGCTATCATTCACCGAAACGAACTAAATAGGTATGTAGTTATCGTGTGTTTCTGCCCATAAAAAATCAAACGTGAATTTCATTTGACATTTGATTTTTTGACATTGACATGTTAGTTTATTGAAACAAGTGTGTTTGTTGTGTTCCAACAAATCCAGCAGTCACATTGCCCAACGCGAGGGCTCACGATAGAATATCATAAACGTGTTGAGTTTGTATTATTTAAAAGTGCTAATCTAAGGAACTACAAGTCACATTTAGAAAAAACTTTTTGGATATTATTAACCGACAAAAAAAAGGAGGTTCTCAATTCGACCGTATATATATATTTTTTTTTTATGTATGTTCAGCCTTCTCTCCGGTATTTATGAACCGATTGAGATTTTTTTTTTTTTTTGTTAGATAGGGTATACCACAAGGGTGGTCCCATGTCAAGGAAGTCAGGATCTGATGATAAGATCCTGATAAAACTTAGGGGAACCTTGGAAAATTGTATTTTTTCTGTATTTACTAATACATATGAAATGTATGAATATATATATGTAATCTATATATAATAAAAGTACATATGTATGTTTGTGTATAATTATATGAAACTGTGTATATTATGTCGTAATGCTATTTAGAAATTTGTACATGTAAGTAATGTAAATATTAGTTTGTATTATGAAAAAATTTAAATGTAACTTTGCACCTACTTTATAGCAGTTCTACATCACCCCAAGGTTGACTGATAGAGAATGCCTTAGGCATTAAGTCCGCCTTTGTACCAATGTGCATAAAGTTTTAAATAAATAAATAAAATTGTAGGAACGAATAGTGTTTCTGTTTACTTTTCATTACTTTATCAGGTATTTGCGTTCAGAAATCATCACATCATGTAGCTGAGCTGATGATGAAAAAAAATCATCAAATAAAAATCTTTTTAACAAAAAATTAAACCGACGAAAACAACTAAAAAGCAAAAAATAAATAAACCTCTTAAGTCTTGAGCTTATTCACATAAATTATCAAATTTTATATAAACTTATTTTGAGTCGGCGCCAAATAATAAAATGATTAATTACCTACGTATAGCCATGTCTATTTCTACGTAGGTACATATAAAATTTAGATAATAACAAAGGGTACACTCCATATTCTTTAAAATACAAAAATCGGGTGAATTTGTTTTGAATTTTTTTCCACCATAAGGCTATACTTCGCCTCATGAGGATTCCAAATAATGGCCGTCGACTCAAGATGACTCCGAACAAGGGCGTCGTATAGTATTCTCACGACTACTGTATTACTAAAATCTTTGCAATTTCTTAAAATGAACCCTAAATTCCTAAACGCCTTTCCGCAGATATTAACAATGTGCTTACGGAACGATAGCTCAGGTACCATCTCAACCCCTAAGTCACGAGTGCAACTTAAGCGTGGAATCAATGCATCATTCATTTTATACGTATAGTGCAGCGGAGTCCTCGCACGTGTATAACTCATAACTCCACACTTAGCTATGTTAAAATATAGCTTGTTAGTATTGCTCCACTGCACTATCCTATCTATATCACCTTGCAACCTGTCCGCGTCCGATGCGTCCGCTATCGACAGATACACCTTAAGGTCATCCGCAAACAGCAGACACTCGGCATGCTGAACTACTGCTGGCAGGTCGTTAATCATAAAAATGAATTCCAACGGTCCCAAATTGGACCCCTGACTTATACCCGAAAAGGTAAAATACTGCCGTGATTTGTAACCTGCGTACTCCACGTACTGTCTGCGTTTGCCAAAATAGCTCGCGAAGAATTCCAGCAGTTGCGACGTGAAACCTAGCGCCGCCAGCTTCGACAACAGCACGTCATTATTGACGACATCAAAAGCCTTCCCGAAGTCGAAGTACGCACAATCTACCTGTCCTCCCATATCAATGACTGGTGTAAGGTACGTCGTAAAAGATAATAAGTTGCTCCCCGTACTTCGCCCCGGCCTGAACCCGTGCTGCGCATCAGTCAGCTGACAACTGATTTGCGCATAAATACATGCGTGTAATGCTGATTCGAATACTTTAGCGAACGCAGACAGCACTGCGACCGGTCTATAACCACTGACGTCATCATTTTCACTAACCCTTCGGTACCGGTATTACTCTTGTGACTTTCCATTGATCGGGGTGACGACTTTCCCTTAAGCACAGATTAAAGATGTGTAACAAAGGCCCCCAGAACACCTACCGACAGTCCTTCACAATATACGGAGGTATACCATCAGGCCCTATGGAGTGCTTGGGTTTGAGGCGATTGAGCGCCGATTGCAGCTCACGCGCAGTGAGCTGTCCCACATGCACCCGAGCTGCGCCCGCGCTCGCGCCTGCCGAGCGTTCGGCCGCGACCGGGGCAACACTGGTCGCTCCTCGCTATATACTGAGTGAAAATATGTAGCAAAACACTCTGCACACTCTGCCTCGCTTAATTCCCTACCATCTTTTCTTATTACGTTTTTATTACGCCTACCTTGTTTTTTTTAATATAATTCCAAAAAGATTTCGGCTCATTATTAATGTTCATCTGTAATCTACGCTGATAAGCTTCATAGGTCCACTCGAGTTTACGTTTCACTAACGCGCGACACCAAGAAAATGTTAAGTAATCGCACTGGGAACCTGTTATTTTAAAAATTTTGTGACATTTTGATTTTTCCTTGATATCGCGTATTAAATCTGACGTGTACCATTTTGAATATGTGTACCTACTACTTATTTTATTTGTTTTTTGCGGGAGTACACTCATTGATAACATCGTTAACTATATTATAGAAATAGGTCAACGCCTCCTCTGAGTTTTTAATTTCAAACAATGCGTCCCAATCTAACATGCTTAATCTCTCATATAACCTTGTAAAATTACATTTATTGAAGTTCCAGTTATTACTGCAGTTGCTATCAATGTTTATGTCGTCCTACATAGGCACCTGCGTAGCATTCCAGCTAGACGTTATTGCAAGTTTAATATCTAACGGCGAATAATGAACGTCAGTGCCTACCAATGGTTCCTATGATATTTTAATTTCTATGTCACTCGCATAAACATTAGTCATAACTAAATCTAGTGTACGATTATTAATATTACAAATATTATTTACCTGCCGAAATCCACAGAAGGCACAAAAATATTCTAAGTAATTTTGAACTTCGACCGTCGTACATATATGTATACCAAAGATATATCTTAACCTATACCACAGAATACATAATAGTGCAGGTACCTGCCTATACCCTATATCCTACGTTTCCAATCCCCCACAATTTCAGAAGGTCGGACTATCAAATGTCATGATTGTAACTTTGAAATATGACAACAATGAATAAATTTGGCGCAATAAATGTTTGAACAAATTAATTCACGTTTCGCTATCCACGGTTACTAATGACCTTTAGACATATTTTATTCATTCATTCATTCATTCACGCGTAGGCGTTCCTACGCATAATGAATAAACGCGTCTGTCTGATGAATGTTTGAAAATAGTGTAAAATGTATGTGCATTTTACACTATATTCAACTATATACACAAATTACATTTTACATTAGTAAAAAGTAAATAATGAGAAAACATGAAATGCAAAGAAAAGGAGTTGGTTGAGAAAGAAGGAATAATTATGTACCTACTAGCAACCCGCCCTGGCTTCGCACGGGTATAAATTATACACCTAAACGTTCATCATTAATCACTCTGTCTATTAGTGAAAACCGCGTGAAAATCTGTTCAGTAGTTTTTCAGTTTATCGCGAACAGACAGACAGACAGACGCGGCGGGGGACTTTGTTTTATAATATGTAGTGATATGTACTTACGGGCAATAACGCAATCACGTAATAGGTATTGCAGGCTGGCAGGCAGGTGGTGTGGTGACAGGCTGACCGAGTCAGGTTGTGACCACGGCCAGTGCAATCTGGTCGAAACGTCAGTAATACATATTACGTGATCGCTTTATTCCCGCCCAAATACAAAACTATACCATGGAACGCGAAAACTAACCTCAATAGTCGAAGGAAGTCTCAATCGTTTATTTACCTGAATGCAATCTACGTACCTACCTAACTTCTGTATTTCATGTTATAAATTTCAACAGGTGCTTAGTAAATAGTTATCTACTTAAACATCTATATTTATTTATGAAGGTCGTTTTTGTTCGAATAATTGGGAAATGTCAATCTAGAACACAGAACTGAATATACATTATCTTTACAAACTCGCGTGGCATAAAATGTTTTTATTACGACTAATTTTGTTAACGCTTCAAAGGTAACAAAATTTACTATTAATATTATTACTCCCTTAAAACCTTTGACAGTTCGAAAAACAGGTGGTAAGAACTCTTGAATGATTCTGAAATGTAGCCTGGAGCTTGTTGATGTATATAATATGTGTGCTTAAATTAAGGACTTATTGAGAAACCAATTAAAAATCCAAACCAAGTTAAAGAATTGTTAGCGTATTCTGTTTTACATACATGTCTGGAAACTCCACGAGAGTTTCCAAGAATTCACGACAAAAAATGATTATTGTATCTTTTCACCACAGAATACCTAATATTATATATCCCAGCAACTTGAGTGCCAATCTCAAGTAAAAAACACATATTAACATGTTTATTTTTTGTCTCTGTATATTTTGTATGTAAGTACGACAAAAGCTAATTTCTTACATTTGCATTAACGTAGTAGTAAAAAACGTTAACAATATGTAAATTGATTTTCATTAACTAGTAATAATATAAATTGGAGTTAATGTTTTAATAAAATATATAAAAATATGAACTACGTACCATTGTTGTAGAAAAAATTATATTAATCAGTGTATAAACTCAGGTAGTCACTATTTGTAACTGATGATACACGATACGAATAATATGTAATTAAGCATTGAATTATACTATCAATGGATTAGTTAAATTATCAAAAACATGAAGTAAATAAGGAATTTGTATAACGTACGTTATCAAAACATTTAAGGTTAAATCGATAACCATCTCTATTATAGATACATTGCGCGTTACTTATTTTGTCAAGCTGATAGTCAAGGCTAATATGACCACGATACGGGCCTTTTTAGAGGTTGTCTTTATGATGCAAAATATTGTAATTCATTTTTAAACACTTGATATCATCTAATTCAGCTTATTTAAAGACACTCAAAAACGAACAATTTATTTTCTTATTATATATTTCATGTAAGTGTTATTAATACCTATCATCTAGATCAAAACAGAATTTAATCGCGACAATTTTTCTTTTAGAACGACACCTTGTTATTATTATATATATTTGTTATTGTCTTTCTTACAGAAAAAGCTTGATCATCAGAGCGATTTATAATCCAATAGTTACCTTTTTAGTGTATCACAGCTACAGGTATGTGCCATTATGGTTTTTAATGTGTCGAATGAAAGAGCTTATGACGCAGTTGTTAACCTTGTAAAGCCGTAAAACTGCTTTTTTTTTCACTTTTTGTTTAACGTGTACTACCACAGACGAATAAAAAGTACAACAAATAAAAAAATTTAGTCTTTGTTTTAGGGATAATTCAAGCTTCAGTAATTTTTAATCCGTCAAGGTCCGGTCCAGAATCATATTTTGCGAATAGCCTACACGTGCGTATGAGACGCGCGAAATAATTGTGTGATGAGCATGATCATATGTTCTGTGTCTGGGTGTAATTTATCTATATAAGTATGGATGTATTTAGAAATATATAAGTATGTTTATCAGCAGTCAGTCAGGTTACCATAGTACAGGCTCTGCCTAGTTTGGGATCAGACGGCCGTGTGGGAGATGTGTGAAGTTATTATTATTATTATTAATTTGCCCCACCTTTAAGTCCCAAAGTGCCCGTTTGCGGCAATAAACGATAAAATGTGGATGTTTTATACGCCTGTGCCCTACCCCTTCGGGGATACAGACGTAAGTGTATGTATTTTATGTCTGTATCTTATACAGGATGTAAGTGACACCGTACTGAATCCTGAAATAGTGTATTCAGACCATCATTCTGAGTGGAAATTTCTGCCGGAAAATTCTTTTCTTTTCTTTTTTTTTTGCTTAAAAGTGATATCACAAGGAGTAAACAGAACATAAAAAACAGTAAATACCCCATACGGCCAAAAACTGCAATGTAAAACATTATGCAGTCAGTTGCTTCGACGGCGCCGTGTGCTTAAGGCCATTCACCGTACCGCACAGTACGCGTGTTGCGTTACACTGCGTAATTCAAAATCAAACTATTGACTGTAAATTCTTAATCTCGCATTTTATGACTTTTGCATTGTGATAAGTATCCAAAGAAAGACGTTTTTGCAAGTTATTCGCGACGATGATACCTACTTACACGCTGTATAAAAGACGAACACTAAGTTTCAAAATTTGGACTTAGCACGGGTACTTGAGGATATCCCATTATCTAACTAAATTGATTATCACCAAAAAATATGAAACTCAACCCCTTTTATTTCTATTCCCAAAGGCAACTGATGATGCTTTGTTACTTTTTGTAAACTAATAAATATATACTAACTTTTAAACTTTCGCGTTCTATGATATACCTATTTATGTATTTATACGGGAATTTTCCTATTTCGTGATCGCGCTAATTCCAATACATGTACATAATTATATCAAGGAACGCGAAAGTTTAAAAGTAAGTAAAAAATACGAAGCTCAAATCCCACCAGTTTCACATTAATTTAAAAAAATCGTTTGATTGTGGACCAGGTTATCTTAATAACAAAACATATTAAACTAACACTAAGCAATCCTTTCCGAAATGACAACTGAAAACTTCACATTTTGCAGAGATAAACATTTGGAGATGTCCAAATGTTTATCTCTTCAAAATGTGAAGTTTCGTCAACACAATTTGTGCAAAAAGTAAAAAAACGGTAGATCACTAATTAACATTGACATATTATTTTTAGGAAATGTACCAGATCTTTTAAATCCTGTTGTTTTTAAGTTTAATCACAATAAACACACAATTATTACATGCCCTTTAAATTAAAAAATTGATATTATTTATGTATTTACAGGAATTAACGCAATCACGAAAACAACCTGTGACCACACGGCCAGTGCAACCTGGTCGATACGTCAATTCAGAGGTATGTAATACCTTTTCGTGATCGCGTTAATTCCCGTAAATACATAAATAATATTATATCATGGAACGCGAAAGTTTAAAAGTTAGTATCAAAAATGTATTATTACTAAATCCGTGCTGAATTATTAAGTACTAAATAATACTAAATATTAACAATGCAAATAAAGTTCGCGTAAAAATCGCATGCTTTCTACTGATAACATAGCATAGTGTGATAACAAAACATAGTGAATGGTGTAATACTGTTTGTGATAGTAAAATTTTTGAAATTCTAGAATGTGTTTCATTTATTATAATAAAATATAAGTGTAAATATTTTTGTATTGATAATTTATATGCACATTACGGCTGAATATTAATACGACATAAACGACAACACCAAGAATACTTGTAGGTACGATAAAATTAAAAGAAAACGCACCTATCACTAAAAACATTCTAAGTAACCATTAAAAATTGCATTCTAAATGTGACACGGCACTTCATTGAAAATTGTACTGACAAAAAATAAATTGAAAATATTTACCTTAATAAAAAATCCTTAAAAATAAAATCCAAAAGGACGCGCGCGTGCAGTGTTACAGCACAAAGACAACTGCGCCTGATTCTACAACTCGCTCGCTAGCAGAGTCCTTTGAGACGCGTTCACGCATGCAACTAAACTGTGACACATATATTATTATACCAACAACGGCATTTGGCATCATCATTCTATAATTATGCAGACACGTGTGCCCATTGACGATCAAAATAGTTACTACGTCCAACCATTACTTTGTAACCATCGAAAGTAGATAATTAAATATTGTATTTACGGCACAAATGCGGTTTTAGGAATCTATTACGTTACCGTTCACGTACTTTCCGAAGGTCATGCTAGTGAACTTTACTTCGGTTACAATTGCAATGCTTGAACGTTTAGGAAATAAAGGTAATAATGAAAAAGTATTACTAAAATATAATTATAACTAATATTGTAAACAATTGTTGTAAATGCATGGAATAAAGGGTTTTTTTATTATTTTTTATTTTATAATGATTGCGACCCCCGGTTTCACTCGCGTAAATCCCGATGCCATGGGAATATCGGGATAAAAAGTAGCCTATGTGTTAATCCAGGTCTCCAGCTATCTACATACCGAGTTTCATCGCAATTAGTTCAGTAGTTTTTCGTACAAGAGGAACAAACATCTATACCTCCATATACCCTCAAAAACTAGCTTTCCATCAGGCGGTTTGAGGTCATTCTGACGTGCAATAATAAAAAAAAAAGAATCTTTCAAAGAATTGCTAAATGTAAAGGACACTTTTCTCTCATTCGTATTAAAATACCAATATTTCTTTTGTTACCTGAAGAAGATACAAATTCAAATTTGGTCACTAATTGCTAATTCATTTTTTTATTCACTTAAGGAGAGATTAAAAAAAATACACAAGCATAATTAGATAAAATAAAAATATACGTAGTGTTTGGGGCTTCACTTTCGCACAAAAACACCAAAACGAATTTCCACTTGTTTTTAATGTCCGTAAAGAATTTTACAATGATTTTATGTCCGTCCAACGAGCCGAAAGTATTTTACAATGATTTTATGTTCGTCCAACGAGTCGAAAGTATAAGTAAAAGGAGAAATTTTGGTCAATCATAATAAATAGATAGGTACATGGATAGGATAATAAATTTGTGTAAAATATTTAATTTAATAGACTAAAAATTAACGTAGGCGTAAATAAAATTGTATTGTTATGTACAATGAGTGCACTTTTACTTTATGCACAATTTGCCCAGTCAACCTAGCTGTTTTATGATCAAAAATGCACATTTGGATTACCACGCATTTTCATTTTTGAATAAATAGTAAAAAAATGCGCTAATTATGAATTTCGATACCCGCAGTCCAGTCTGGACAAGTGGGACGTTATTTTTTTTTTTTAATTTAATAAAAAAAAAAGACTGTTTTCGTCATAGGTGCCCAAAGCATTTTTGTTCTCCATTAAATTACCTACAAAATGAGACCTGTTCACAGTCACTAAAGGCTTTTGTTTAACAGCAAAGAAAGGTCAAAGTTAAAAAAGAGCGTTTTTTTTTTCAACATTTCATAGCTTTGAAAGGAACGTACGTCTGAAACTTTCTGAATTTGTAGCTTGTGATGATCCTAAAAAGTGCTATAAATTTTAGCTAGATCGGTTTTAAACTTTTGAAATTATTAACGATCATTTTATTTTTTTAGCCTTAATTACAAACTACTAAAACTAGTCGGGGCAGCTTATAAAACTCATAAAACCATTTAAGTTTATGAGCCCGTTGGAATTTTTTAGAAATTTCGATTTAAAGCGATTTTCTAACGACATTTTAAGGTATACCTTTTTTACGCGAGACGTATAAAACTACATAATCATCTTTTTTTTTTCAAATAACCACTTTTTAATATCTTATTAAATATATCTGTACAGAGACGGATTTAACGCCTAGGGCATTCTCTGGCAGTCTACCTTAGGGTGGTGTAGAAATAAATGAAGTAGGTGCAATAAGAAGTATACCAATGAGTGGAATTCCATAAACCTATTTTTCTTCTGTTCTGATGATTCTGCGAGTTTACGGAAGAGGATAGCACAAACCTTTGTTTTAAATGATAGGCGACTAGGTGTGTCATCCTGATTTCCTGCGGCAGGGCGTTCCAGAGGAGGACAGACGTTTTACGACTTCAGATTTTAAGGATAAAAGTTATACCTATATGTAATTATCTTTATAGTAAAATACTTTTCAGCCGAACTTCTTACAAAATAATGCTTTTTGCATTATTAGTACATTTTTTTTATGGTATAGGGGGCAAACGAGCAGACAGGTCACCTGATGGTAAATGACTACCACCGCCCATGGGCACCTGTAACTCAAGAGTCGTAAGTGCGTTGCCGCCCTTAAAGGTGGGAGTAGGGGAAGAGGGGGAGAGGGGGGAAGAGCGAGAAGACGGGAGTGGGGATTATTATATTATATTATATTATAGGGGAGGAGAGGCACTCATGCGGCGAAAAGCAATGCAAGCATTGTTTCACTGCCGGTTTTCTATGAGGCCGTGGTATCGAGCGAAGTCGAGCCAGTACGAGTAAAAATTAATAAACATCTTATTATTTTAAACGAGCAATTCTTGTATGTATGTATTTATTTAGATAGATAGATAAAAATCTTACTTTTAAAATTTCGCGTTCCATGATATAATTATGTATTTAAACGGGAACTAACGCGATGTTTTCGTGACCTTTTCGTGATCGCGTTAATTCCCGTTTAAATACATAATTAGATAAAAGTCTTTATTCATGAACCATTTCATAAGTTTACATATTGACCCACAAAACCGAATAATCGGTTTGTCTGTGGAAGTACATTGCACTCGGACAGTTTTACATAATAGGCAGGTACATCATTGCATCTTAATTGTTGTGTGGCTAGTATTACACTTATTATAATATTTACTAACTGTTCTTTAGATCAGTTAGAAATAAAGATCATGAAATTACAAGATAAACAAATATCAAGTTATAAAATGTTATCAAGGAAGTATTAAGTTGTATGTATTTATATGCAGTAACTGAGTGTCCAACACTGCATATATTATAATATTAATATATTATATATTCAGTAACAAAATGTATTTATATTTCAGGAATCTCGGAAACGGCTCTAACGATTTAGATGAAATTTTGTATACAGATACAGTTTTGCATTTTAAGTTCAACTGCATACTTGTATTTTCTGGAAAAAAGCAATTTTACAAAAAGAAAATCGATTTTACAAAAAGCTACCTCTTCTCCAGGTACTAAATAAATATGTAAACATTTTTTGGGTTAATCTGTTTTCAATAGGTATTTTATTTAGCTAAAAAACTTTTAGATATGAATAAAATCTGCAGGCAAAGAACCCCGCTAAAATATTTTAGGAGATATTGTGATTGATTGACCGAGCTGGCCTAAAACTAAAAGTGCGAGAATATTTTTGAGGTTTCTGTCAAAAAAAGTTGCCATGCTCGACCTACTTGATTACGTCGTACTTTCTGTCCCTTTTCAAGAAATACGATGGACTTTATTACGTAATGCTTTTAAGTGAATAAAAAATAAAAAAGACGCCAGTTTTACTTCCTCAAACTGTTTATTACATAATTATGAAGTCGTACAATGTTGTAAGATTGCCAATAATATTAAATGTTCAAAAATGTTTAAGAAGACTTATAAGCGTAAGACGTTATAAGCAAAACCACAGTTACTTTGCATGAAAGATGAAAGCAAAAAATTCAAATTAAAACATTTACTTTTTAACAACACAACATTTTTTTGCGATTATAAGATATATTATGCTTATTTTTTTACGGTTATTGGAATTTGATAGATGTTGAAAATAGTAAAATTTTATATCCTCATTTATTGTGTCTACGACTAACAATAAACATTTTAACTCGCTATTATAACTCGGTCATTTTCTGTAAAAGGGCTCTACGTTAAACTTTTAGATCTGTTTATAAAGCATTACATATTATGAAAAAAAAACATATCCCGTCCTGTTCATTTGTAATGTTATAACTAGTATGGAAATAAATTGCGGTCAGGTTTTGCCAACTCAGTCAGGAACACGGTTAACATTTTTATTAACATTTTATTTTTATTGTTATATTGAGCGTTATTCGTATATTACATACTTTAGAAATCACCTTTTTTTTACAATAACGAAATGAATAGCTTTCATTCTATTTAGAATTTATTCTGCATATTATACCTTTGACGTTTGTTAAAAAAAAAAAACGGTGGTTTATTTATTTCACCGCCTTTCGATTTTTCTTTGATATAGCTGTTAGTGGAACAAAAAAAAAGTTAATCGAATTAGAAATTTAATATTTAAAAACGTTTGAAAAGTGAGTACTGAATGAATTCACGGAATGACAACAGGAAAATTGCATCAAAAGTTACCTACACATGTTGAATAAGAACACAATGAGGGAATTCTGAATTAAATTTTCACTTGTGATGAAAAGTGAATCTTGTATGAGAATCGAGAACGGCTGTCGCAATGGTTTGACACGAGGGACGCAGCAATTTTTCAAACAGAGTTTACAGAAGATACGACGATGGACACGCTCACTATCAAGCAACCGAAAGAATTGCAAATGATGATGGACAAGCTAACTATCAAGCAACCGAAACTTAACCAATTAACTTCTTCTTGTCAACGCTCCAGGTAAACGGTTAATTAATTCAAATTAATCCAATTAAGCCATTCCATCAAGGGTCCATTAAAATACTTTAAATAAATATATACTTTTGTGTTAATTCAGGTCATAAACTATCTGTGTGCCAAATTTCATCCCATTCCGTTGAGTAATTTTTGCGTAAAAGCTTAACAAAGTGTAAACAATCCATTCTCAGAAACTTTCATGTTTATAATATTAGTAAGACATTGTTCACTGCTTAGCTATCCATATTACAAGGTTCAGCAAAAAATGTTTAGGTAATGTCAAGCAGGCAGGCATTTTGTTTACACCTTTTTATTTTTACTTTATTTGGCTCGCCATAATTTATTATTAACACTGGTTAGATGACAAAAAAACAAAACTTTGTTAACTTATTCTAGTGTCACAATTTCTTACAAGCACCACAGCAGTTATTTACTGTTGTTTATTTATTTAAGCTAGAATTGTAAAAAAACATAAATAATTTTTATAAATTCAGGATTTACATATAATATATAATAATACAAAAATTTATGCAAGACTGAGGAACATTAATGAATAAATTGCGACTTAATTAATTTAAAGAGCTTGCTAAGTGAGTCAGCATGTACGCCTACGAGGTCACAGTACTTAAACTGTTAAGCAGCTTGCACATTCGGAGATTAGGAGAATTTTGCAACGAGAAAGGGTGTAACAGAGATACACGGGCAATTGAGGACAATTAATTTGACTTCGCATTTTTTTGCCAGGAAAAAAACAGCGCCTCAGAGGTTGTCACCCTTAATCAGTAACGTACCGCAAATTGGTACTACACATATACATCCATAATATTATGTACTTAATGGACACAAGCACAATATACCTAATTTAAGTTTATGAGTAAGCAGTCAAGAAACGCCGTACGCCCATACCGTTATATTCAGTAATCAACTTAATACTTTTTATTAGAAAGCATTTTACTTTTTCCTTAAATTTTAATATAGTGCAGAAGAAAAAAAGAAAAAATAAGTTTATTTAATAATATAAGGCATTTATTACTATTTTATTTTTAAAACAATTCAAATAACAGGAAAAAAAAACAATTACAATTCCTAAAAATTGTATGGTATAATCTGTAATTTGCATGATAAAATATGTTCTTTTTACGGTAATTAATTAATAATGAAAATAACTTAACATTTAAAACACCAGGAAATTATTTAACGAAATTATCTACGCAAGACGTTTAACAAAAATCAAATTAGATATACACAAATACAGAATTTATTAATGTTATTTTTTGTCATGCAATATCGGATAAACATTTTTTTTTTTATTATTATTCTTCTAATTATTTAGGTAATTTACGTATTACTATGACTAATAAGACTTTTGATACACCTAACATTCAAAAGGAAATATAGAAGACTAGCTTTTGCTAGCGACTTCGTCCGCGTGGAATAGTTACTCTGGGCAGCATTTTTTATTTTTTTCATTTTTAGGATACATATTTTGCAAATTATTTACATACAATACGTTTTTATAAACTACGTCTTTTGTTTTTCCATCCTTTGCTATAACAAAAAGATTTTGCGAGTTTTGTGAGAAACAGATTTTTTAAGCGTCTGTCCTTGAGTTTTGTTTACAGTTATTGCAAATGCTGCTTTCAGGGGAAACTGCACTATTTTAAACTGAAATGGCAAATCGGTGCGAATTATCGGAATACGGGGAATTAAAACATTTTATCTTTTTGCCATTCCAGTCATGATTATACCTTTTATAATGTTGCGTCCCAGATGAGTGATTTGTACCCGTGTACCATTACGACATCATACATTCGTCCCAAACCAACAGATTACACTGCTGCAACATTCTTCCGCGCTCACCGCTTTTGCTAATGTTACAAACTGGCATTTCCTCATGAGGTAAGTTAAATGACAGTTTAAGAATTGAATGCGCTGTTCATCCCCCAGTAAGTACCGTAGCAGCTATTCTAGAGGAAGCTACTGCAACAGCAACTCCTTTATCGTTCCAGATTTAAACTAATAGTAAGATTATAAGAAACGTTTTGCCAGTGCAAAACGCGATATATCGATTTGCGATCAGGTACCCCTGTACCTGATCGCAGATCACAAAGTAGAGACCCTTCTCTAGTTTTGTAAGAATATGTAATATACCTACAGTTTTGTATCATTTCTTGTTTTTGTACAATAAAGAGTTTATCTAAAATATCTAATTAATGAGGATGCTGAGGAAGCGATTCATTTAAAAAACGTATGGATCAATAAGTCCTTAATAATCTGGAGTAGGACTGAGACGGATTTGGCTATAGTGTCTTTTGCGAAACGATGATATCCTTGTGTACCTGGATGTTTATACATCCATCCCCCGCAGGTAACGTCCTAGTAACACAGTCCCCTGTTTAAGGCGGACGGTATGACACACCACGTGATTTTGATCAATTCACACGAATACTAATAACAGTATAAATGGCTGGATTATTGTGAAAATCAAAAGTAATACCGCTGAGCCATTTGTGTAGTCTAAGGTCTCCTTGTCGCTTTCACTTGAATATTATTCCGGGCCATGGTCTCCTGGAGAAGCTTCTGGAACTCAGACTATAGAACTACTGGACATACTTACCGAGACTAGTAAGAGTGACTGATTTTAAAAATATCTCACTCTTCGACTATACAACATACACTTGGGCGAGAACGCAATATGCAGATTCTGTCAAGAGACAGAAGAAACTGCAATGCATATTCTATGCTCTTGTGGCCCACTAATGCGGCACCGAAGTATTAACCTAGGGTTGCATATCATGCAACCGCAGGAAATACAAACAATCACTGCTGATAGGATCTGGAGGTTTCTCGAAGCCATAAGTCTCAGCAGTGAACTGTAAAGCAAAAGTGCGCTACAAAAGACCAGTACTATTATTTCGTAATATATAATTCGGTGGTGGTTTGTTCAAAGTTGCGAAAATGCATTCAATACGTAAACAGTTGTGTAATTAATTATATCGGTTTAATTTGGTGCAGTAATAACATTAATTAATTGTCTACAAATTCAATTTTGCTCAGGTTATAAAACTTATCAATATGAATTTCCCTAAAATATTGTGATAAATCTAGGATATTTTTAAAGACGACAACCGGAGTGGGCTATTACTCTTCCTTCCCAAAGGAGAGGCACTACGCCGGAGAGTGCAGAATGATCTCCAGCCTCCATGAGCGCTGGCCTGGAGGGAACGGCGGAGTCTGCCCGTTACTCAGTGGGTTTAAAAAAAAGGACATATTCTGTCCGTTTTAGGTTGTCACAGGGTCTGTAATATATGATATAATAACAGATAATATATAATTTTCATATGCTATAAAAATAAATAACATAATTTCATGTGATCTAATGTTATATTTCATATAACCTTCATTTGCTTTTATAACATTTAGTATTTCATATAATTTTTAATCCGTATACTAATGCTCTTTTCATATAACGTTAATTTGACCTAATTTTCATATTTACTCATTTTCAGCCAAAATTCTGTAATGAATAAGTAAATATCAAGGAACATCATACTGTTATAACCTCATCTAAACCAAATTATTCACCAACAATAGAAGGGATCTGGTGTTAATGGCACTGTTCTAACCTAACCCAAATGATCCAATAACAGTAGATGGTATCTGACGCTTCTAAATTATATTAAACGTTACCTACTAATAGATTTTGAATATTATAGTAACTGAATATTATACTAATTGAATTTTAATTCAAATGTGCACTAGAGAAAATGTTCATTTTACCATATAAAATTAGGTAAAATGAAATTATTTCTATAATTAATTATTTCATTTGATCGTTATATTTTAAAAAATCGTATGTTGAATGTAATTATGTCATATGATCATTGGAGCTTTTGTTATTATTTTAAACGTTATACACCCGTTGTCACAACGCTAATTAGCTTCACTTCAACGACTCAATTTTTCTTTCTGACTGCCATTTGCCCTGTGTTATTTTACGGGTGGGTAACGTTTGAAATAACAACAAAAGTACAATTAAATAAAATAATTAAAGTAATTTAATTGTAAATATGTTATAATCATTTCGTGACTAAGTAATATGCAATAAAAAAATATTGTGACTAAAAGTTAAGATAAAAATTATCCTTTTTCTCAATTTGGACCCATGAAAACGACCCACAATTTTGACACGAAATTTTTATACATATAGATGTATGTATGTGTGCTCAAAACTGGATTCTTTTACTGTGTTTTTTTATTATTTAAAATGCATTGTTTTGTGACGTTAACAATTAAAAAAAACATTCCTGTTCCTTCAATCTACTTTTATCCTGCGGTGTGCTAATCGCACCTACGTCATAGCATCGCGTGCAATAAGGTAGGTCCACTCACTTTCTCAAATAAATAAACCCTTCGCGTATTGTTATGCTGTGTTATATTTTGTTATTGCCATATAACGCGCATGAAATGTTGTTGTATTAATTGTATAAAATTTACAAACAAGACAAGGACGCAGTACTTTCATAATAATTTAATTGGTAATCTGCCTGAATTTACTGGTTAATTATTTAGTATTATGATATTGTGCAACGTACATATTGTAAAGCCACGTCATCGCTTAAAAAAAATATTTTCACTAAATAAGAAACGTTTAAGAAATGTTTAGAGAATAGATCGACAAAATATATGTAAACAGTCATAACGGCAATGCTATAGAAGCAATGAAAAGTGAAGAGACAATATTGATATAAACTTTTAGCAGGAAGTTGATGTTAAACCTTAACATCTTATGGTCATTTATTTTATACTTTTCTGGTCATATTTTTAAACCTTCGTAACCAATAACACGGTTTTTTTTTCTTTTGGTTTTCTTTTTTTATGATTGCTTTTTTTAATATAGCTATGTTGACGAGCGATTATAAGGAATATAACATGGCATTATAAGAAAGTAGGTCATCACATACCACCAGATATTACGTATGTGTGTTTCCGATCAGCCGACTAACACGATGCGGGTAGTATAGTAAAATCGGATATCTTGAATAAATAACACATCTATCATAAAAATTGTTGTGTCATTTTTTGTGTATTTGAGCACTACAAAGTAAGTTACGTGTGTGTGTGTGTGTGCGTGTGACTGGTGAAGAAAATTACCCCGGGCTAAACAGCTCTACTAGCGTAAGGATGTTTATCCTACTAGAGAACAGGATCGAAAGGCTGAATGGGTGAAAGTTTTTAGAATACACGGTTAAAAAGACACTAACGGTTTTCCCAAAGGTTTATAGACACCTAAAGCCTCTTACTATAAATAAGGCCGTGAGTTGGTGGCCCTAATTAATTGTTTTAAAAAAAAAATATGTGCATGGATCCTATTGACAAAAACGTAAGCTAACCTGTGCCGAAAACTGAACACGTTCGATGGTGCTTTTCGCCCACAACTCGTCTGGCATACTGGCAACATATCCAGCCAATCTTGGCAATTGAATAGCTTTGTGGGTAACATCTACTTTTTATTTATTTTTGATTCAGTACATAATATGTATGAATCAAAAACAGAAAATTGCACTCTGAAGAGCGGCAACAGGAACGTACGCGACATTACTTCCTATTATAACCGTAGGTACCTGCGATAACAATTTCTACTTAAATTTCTTAAAACATTGAACTACTTTGACTAACTTTCGTATTTATATATATAACGGTATGTTTTTGCCGATTGTTAAAGTCTGATGTGTACCACGATAGTGAAATACCTTTTTCCCCGACAGTAAAACTTACGGCAATTATGAGATCACGTTCTGTCTCTCCATGGATATTTTGTATCTAGTTGAGATACAAATAAACATTGGGACTAACAATGAATCTTATTTATCTAAGTGCTTACACAATTAAGGTGTTACTGATAGATAGATAGGTACTCTTTATTGCACACCAAAAAAGTATTATACAATCTAGAAAATGAATATAAAGTAACAGTACAATGGGCGGTCTTATCGCAGTCTGCGATCTCTTACAGACAACCTTAGGATGGACTATACTGTACGGAAGTAGGTAACTCGCGGTGCACAACAAGTAAATATAATAAGAAAAATATACAATTTATATTAATAACAGTCTATTTATGTAAGTATATTTTATTTTTTTACTTCCGTTACCTACTGAAACATTCGAGTAAAATTTGTCCGTGGCGATATAACTCTTATAGTCCACTATAATAGAAGTTTGACAAATTCCTCCTTTAGTTAAAGCTGGATAGAGATAGATCGACATGCAGATAGGAACAGATAGAAACTTATATTTACATAATATACCAACTAACATTTATGTAAAAAGACATGCCATTAATTATCTGGTTTTTTGCTTCATGGCCATATTAAATACCACTTTTTTACTAACGTATTACAATTTGCATGATGTTTAATGCTAATTATATTTGGCAATTTTAAATATCCAGACATTACAAAAGAATCCTGATACATAATTTCACAGGTCACATTGATTGTCATGTTTGGTACTATTGTTATTCCCATTTAATAAAAACTCCTTACACACTAACACTTACTTATACATCAATAAATGTACTCGTAAATTTTACTCAACATTTGGATAGCTTGAATAGCTTTTTGTTATGACGATGATGAAGATTGCAAAACGTTCAATAACAGTGATACATTATGCAAACAGCGAATTAAAAGTCGAGCCATATGCTAAATGACAGATCAGAGGGAGACACCATTCAGTGGAAATAAGCTTAGTCTGTGTCTCCGTCTACAAGAAAGCAGGTTGAAAAATTATAAGCACTATCACCTTAAAAATTGTTGTAATTATGTTTTCTATATATGTGTTTCTTTCCAGGTCTCAGGTTCTTGGTTAAAGTTCATTACAACCTGTGCATTGAGAGGTTTAGTCACTCACTTTTCCATTCATTATATTACTTCAAATTTAAAAAATTAACACCAAGAGCCTACTGAGTGAACTCTCAAATATTTTCGACAGCTATATATTACTAAATGTACTACTATACATATACTAACACGGCTGCTGGCAACCACTTTATATTTAATGTGGAAAGAATAACAAAGGTCTACGTCTACGGACAGGGTGTGTCCGCCAACAATGGCAAAAGTTAATATTCTATGTCACGTCTTTTGTTGTATAACTTGCAGAAAAATAAAAGAGTTTATCATGCTATTTTCGTATCTTCTATTGAGGTTCATAAACCTTTCTGGGTAATCTCTACAGTTTCTTGTATTAAAAATATCGTATTTCAAATACACATCAATTTTAAATCGGTAGTGATCCTTGTCAACAACACCCAATTTTTCTTATTTTTTCCAATGTTTCACAAATATGCTATTAATTTACGTCTCGTAACGAAAGTTATATTCTGTACTAGCTGCGCCCCGCAGTTTCACCCGCGTAAGTCCCTCGTTAAGTTTTCTTAAATTTTCTAATTCTCCAGCAACTTAATTAATTATTTCTTTCAATTCTGCTCCTGACAATAACAAACACAAAAAAAAAGAATTAGCGAAATCGGTTCAACCGTTCACGCGTGATGCCATGACCAAAGGAAATAGGAATTCATTTATAAATTTTATAGATTTATTTTATTTATTTATTCTCTGACCCCAAATATATAGTATATAGTCTCTGAGTATCGGGCAGAACTTTAAAGTTATTAGAGATAAAGTGATAATACACTCTATGCTGGTTTAATGGCTGGCTAACTCAGGTACTTAGCCAAACACACAAAAATTTAGAATTTTTTTTTTTTTATTACAATATAACAATGTAGAGGCACACTACAGACATATATGTATGTTTCTGTCAGTGAATATAATAGAAAGTTTCAACAAATGCTGCCAAAATATTCAAAATAACCTTCTACGGCGACACAAACACGATATTAAACTGTTTTCGAAGCGGAGAAAGAGCTAGCACTCGTGATGTCTACCATATCTGTTTTCCCTTCATACAGCTGGATTGACGCCTAATTTCACTGGACTGTAAGTGATCATAGCTTTCTAGCTACCTTCTAGCGACCTTCTGGTCGCGACCCAGCGATTAATATTGGGAAATTGTATTGTACAGCGTATGTAAATGTACAGACCAATAAGTCTGCATACTTTTATTATTTTTTATTTTATTTTTTCGATTACGAGGTCGTTAGGCTTATCATCATTAGGTGGCACTCAGATATATCTGCTGTTCGTGGAGGTCACCATAGTAGGGACCCTTTTTAGGATACTAGAGTTATTTACTTAAGTTAATTCCTTTTTTTTATGCGTGTGGATACCCCCTGGGGCGTGGGGCGGTGTGTCGGAATCGAACCGACTAAAACCACACGGTGTGCCATACTGCGCCTTAAGTAGGAGGGATCCGGGAACGGCTTTTATTAAGACATCCGGAACCACTTAAGTTAATTCCTGTTTTAACTTAAGCATTAATTAAAGGAGAATAATTGCCTATTTTGACATATGCAATGTTCTTATTTTTTTTTATTGATTATGTGACTAGATGATTGCTGGAACTGGTAATCTAATTCCAGTGGGGTTAGCACTTAAACAGAAATTCTGTAAGCCTCGGCATAACTCTAAACAAATAAAAAAAATGTTCGTGACAAGATAAAAATAGAGAAATAAATGCTAATATCAAATTTATTTAAATATTTATTAACCGATGATATTAAACTTATACTATAATGAGGTCACCTAATTGACTTCGCTATGACCTTGTCTATCTTTTGGTATATTTAAATATTAAACACTTGTTAGTCTGTGCAATTTAATATGATTTTATTTTGACCTTTTATTTTTCATTTAAAACATTATATTTATATTACAGGTATAAAAAAACCGTAGAAGTGCGAGTCTGACACGCGCATCGAGGGTTCCGTAAGCCAACAAACTTGTAAGTAGATAGTACGTCCATCTCGGGAATCAATTCTCGAAGATTATTGCCCGTCTTTTACGAAAGACAAACATTACGTTGCAGTTCTAAAAATACTCTCCCATATATCGATTTACGACAAAGTCAACTTACAACCGCAAAATATAAGCTTGTAACCATAAAAAGTATATATTTTATGTGATATAACAAACAAACAAATTAACGATTTTCGGATTTTTTCATTTACTTGTGCTGTCTGGATATGTTCACGGGTTCCTGAGAAAAAGGGTCTTAACAAACAGACAGACGGAAGACAAAGTGATCCTATAAGGGTTCCTTTTTTCCTTTTGGAGAACGGAACCCTAAAAAGATAACAAAAAGGATTTCATCAAAGATTAATAATCATATTTGATAGACTGTTTTATTATGTTCCCTCGTTATCTTGTTAATATCTTATATGTTCGTTTATTATGCAGGCGGAATTTTGTATCGTTTATTTTTATTTAATATTGACTTTTTTAGTTTTATCCAAATGTTCCTTTAATGAATACATTAATAAATAATAATAAACTGACCTTTAAAATGGTAAATAAGACATCATCTTATATTAGAAACATCTATTGGTTTTGTTTGAGGTTTTAAAGAACACCAAATGTACATCCTGCAGTACAGTTAGGGGTTCTTTAAGAACAAGAGTGTATAAAATGTTTCTGAAGCGACAGCAACGCGTATGCGAGTCCCCTGGAACTGTAAGCATCTATAGGCTACGGTAACTGCTTACTATCAGGCCCGCCGTATGCTTGTTTGCCACCATCATGGTATAAAAAAAACAATTGATATCCAGAAACTCCTGAAAACATATTACATACAATTACGGTGTATGTTTAATAGTCATTATTTATCTGTATATTTGCAATCGTTATTTTTTTATTAATAATTCTTTACCTATGAAATTGGCGTTCTGCAGTACTGGCTATTTCAAATCAAAATATATATATTTTTTTTTTGCTAAGTACCGTAAGTGCGGGTTACTTTGATCAGATATAAATTGAGAAGAACACAACCTTCCTTTATAAATACAGGCATTTTAATTTCACAAAGTACATGGTTCCAGGAGTAAAGCTGATCATCTTTAACTGCTTGCCAGCGGCAGTATGTCTTGTCTGTCTTAAGGCAACTGACCAAGGCACCTTCTTCGCAAGAAGACAAAACCTATCCAGGATATTTGTGTTATTCCACTAGAACATGATGCCCAACTGGAATCACAATGAACGGGCCAAAGTCACTCGAAAACGCAGTCAAAGTATACCGACTTTTAGTCATGCTAATTTGAGGAGTAAAACATACGTAAATCTACATAGATTTACATAAATGCGTCTATTTTAGCTTCTAAATAGATGAATAACAAATTGATATAAAATAACGATCAATAACTTACCAAAAATCACAGTTTCAGTTGAAAGTTTGCAGGAGAAAAAAATCACAAGTTTGGACAGTTCGACTTTAACAGGATCAAACAGGAATGAAATTGCGTCATATCGACAAAACAGAGCTCATGTGCATGGTTTATACTATCATCTATCCGTTTGCATTTAAATTACATTGACAGTTAAAGCGGTTGCGACATGGCGGGAAGTTTAATCTTTTTTTCGGTTTGGGCCAAACTTGTCTTCTAGGGTCGAAGTTTACGGTATTCTAATTTCAAATTTAGTAATTTTATTTTAAAAACATGGATAAATTTTTTCAAAAGTAGTCGTTTGTTTATTGATTAGTGTTATGTTTTCATCGCATTTGAATCTTTTTCGTCATCATGGATACGTTAAAAATTCGAGTAGTTATGGAATATGAGTAGAACACCTCGTGGTTTTGTATTCTTTTTGTATTTTTCAGATGGTCTCCAAGGTGCAAGAGCTGGGGTTGGAAGCTCTCCGTCATTCGCCGTACTTTCCACCACACCAGACCTTTCGTCTACAGACTTCTACTTTTAGTCTGGTCTGATCACCCAGCCTAAACTGACCTGGCCAGTATTACTTAAATTTGTAATGTGTTAACCTACTCGGTTATCACTTGGCCACGAGCCCATAACTACCCTGGCTAACAACTCCTCGTGGTTAGTATAAAGATTAACTACCGACTGTGTTCTTCGGCCTCCTGAATTTGCACAATGAGAACAGCTGCGAACAATCTACATTACCCTTAACCAACACTCAAAAACCTTGAATACCTCACACTTCTGTTTACTCTCAATCAGTTGTCAAATAGTAAATACTACTTAATAAGATTGTCAGGTGCAAACAAGTCAGTTTGCACCTGAAAAAAACAAGGTCATTATATTTGTTTTTCACACCAGAGGAACGAGAATATTAGTCGAAAAGCGAATACTTATTAACATAGAAAAATACATCAACCGGGGGGAAAGGCTTTGACAGAAAAACAACAACAAGTAACAATAGAACGAAGAAAACAAAACATTATCGATAAATAGTGGAATAGCAAAGTATTATTTACAAGCGATAGGGCAGTAAAAATAAAAAATAAAGTATAAAAAATACGTGTCTCAGACCGAGACTAACTTATGCTTGTAAGACCAAAATACACTAACCAAATAAAAAACGAAATTATCAGTATGACGAATATCAATCAAAGGCTATAATCCTAACTAATCTAGTTTGTTTGTTACGATGCGACGCCTTAATTATTCAACCGGTCATAGGTAGGGCTGCCATCCGTCCGGGTTTCCCCGGATTTCTCCTAGTTTAGAGGGCGTCCGGGGAGCGTCCGGGCGGGGATTTCCAAAAGCGTCCGGGTAAAACCCGGACACTCTGTGCCAGGGGCATCTTATAATTACTAGATGAACTAGCTGTTTAATTTAAAAAAAAATGGAATCGGCGGTTTTTTTAAGGTGTTAGGGAAAGAATCTCGATTTTACACATGTGTCCGGAATTTTTGAAGAGATTGTCTGGCATCGGCAATTTAAGTGATGGCAGGCCTAGTCATAAGGTATCATTCATCTAGAAAACAAGTTCTGTTCCCTATGGATAGGCAAAATAACTTTAACGCAAACGAAGTCGACGGCAAAATCTAGTAACAAAAAGACGTATAAAAATAAAATTAAAATATTTTAAAAGCCACGGGCACTCTAATCCTATGCTAAATCGAAAAAACTGCGACTACAAGAATAAAGATGGACTCAAAAAATTACTTCGTGGAACGATCCAAAGGGTATACACGCAAAGAGTATACAAACACTACGTCAGATATACACGCTCAGAAATACGTATAAGGGAAAGAAAAAGATCGCAATGGCCAGGTGTTTATTGTGTATATTTTTTTTTGTGTGTATTTTTATCTTTGTATTATAAAATAAAATAAAAGTATAAACCAGAGCATGCGGTTGCTCATAAATGGTTGTACATTTAGAATAAGTATGTGTATAATAATTTAACTGCATGAAAATAATAAATGTAACAACTGTCAGCAAAACATATAAATAAATCTCCGTTTCTCATAAAAACAGCTGGAATATGTAAAGTTTAAGATTTTAAATTAAACATATTTTTTTATTCTGGAATTATCCACTCAGTTATTGAGAAAATCTATAAAAACTATCTTCGAAAACTTTTCCATAAAAACTAACTTCAAAAGTTTAGGACAATGTGATAAGTGTCAACTTTTGAAGTTAGTTTTTTTTCATATAATTGTTAAAAAGAAATGACGCCCCCTTTGTCCAGAGCATTTTTTTACTATTTCCCCAAAAATAAAAATGCGTGACAACAGCTATTAATAACATACAAACATTTGCACTGAGGGGGAATCATTTTTGTGACCTCCGACGTTGTAGTTGAATGCAGTACCGTCGCGCATCAAAAGCCATAAATATAAACTAATTAGTATTAAGTAAGTTAAGTTAAGATCATTGTTACAACAAACGTGGTGAACGCAACCGCTTCCAGGTGCCAGTGCCAGACTTAGTGAATCAGTCTCTAAATTCAATACGGGTTAATTTATCTTATCAAAAAACCATGCGCTAAAAAATAAACAATTTCTAGACGTTGCTAGCTCTTGTACTAAAACACATAGATTTATTGTTGACTAAGGTCAAACGCTGACAGCGCCACTTACAGAGAATGTAGAAATTAAATTGAAGTTGTACGACTACAAGTATGCTAAATAGTCTGGCGTTTCGACACTAGATGTCGTTATATCAAATTTTGACTAACAAGCAGTTGCACTGCAGTTCTTAGATGTCGCTATATCAAACTTTTGCTGTGGAGCAGTTGAGTGGAGTACCTTTATTTACTTATTCCGTTGCACAATAGATGTCAGGTCATTAAAGAAATAAATGAATACAAACAAAACGCTCAGAAGATATTTATGTAAAAAAAAAACAAGTGTAGGTAGGTACTTAATCCGTTTTAACGGATTTTGTAATAGGGCCGGATTAAAGAAGTCTACGGGCTCTCGCAAGTTTGTATGAATGATCTTGGTTTTTGTACTAGAAACCTGAAATTTGGCAGGGAGGTACTTTATAGGTAATACACGTCACGTCAGCTTAAAATGGATTTTGCGACAGGTCGGGCATGTGAAAAATGTTGTTTTTTGTTGCTAGATGTATAAGGTTGATTTTTCTAAATAGTAGAAGAATAGGTATTGTTCAAAAAAAAATCTGGTTTACAGTACTAAATTAATAAACGGCTTAAGGTGGTCAAAAGATATTTGTTTCTTTCTAGTATTCTGCTGTTTTTTTTAAATTAAAAACTGGTATTTGGCAGACATGCAGTTTATAGGCAGGACAAACTAAAGAGGGATGCTTAGATAAGAATAGTTTTGTTTTCTTTATAGTATACCATTACAGTCTTAAATAGTACAGACATGATTACATAGATTTAGGCATACTAATTAGACCTACTTAGTGTAGAAACCTTTGTATCTGCTCCGTGGTAGAAACCTTCTTTGTGTTTTGTCACTGCGTTTACATTTTACTCCAGTATCGAATAGTCGGGTAATTTTGGGGCCGAATGGAGGTAACACAGGTGGACATTTACTTTTGCTGTCCAGACGAGAATATCCTGCGAGAGAAGAGAAGAGATTGGCAAATAGTTCTGCTTTCTCCTTATCGCTGTGGGCCAGAGAACCATGATATAAAACAAACCAAAGAAATAATTCTAGCTTAAACATTTTATAGACATACATATTTGTTAAATAATTATAGTAATATAGCAGACATGTTTTAATAAATCCGTGAACAGAATAATAAAATATAAAAATAAATAAAGCAGAAATATAAAAACTACTTTATAAGCACAGATAAATAGTAAAATTATTAAAAATATCTATAGATAATACAGTATAAGTACATATACAATACATAAGACACTGTACTTCTTATTTTTATTTTAAAGTACACAAGACATTACACATTTCACTATAATTTTATATTTTTATTTTATAAGAAATACGTAATAAATACATTTTATTATGGGTTTTAATGTGCCATCTAAAGCAATACATTACATAAATTTAAATACAAATTAAACAAAAAATACATGATTTAGTTATTTATTGAAACATAAAATATAGTTAACTCTTAGTATTATCTATATATTAATACGTGAAGCGAAAACTTTGGATGCCTTTTTACGAAAATTGGGAGGACGGAGGAGTATGAAATTTCGCACACTTATAGTTTATACAGAGAAAAAGTGACGAATGCTAACATTTTTGAACAATATTTGCTACAAAGTTAAAAAAATTCAAAAACGGGTACATACAGCTATGAGTGTCCAGTATATATTTTGACCTGTCATGGTACAAAAGTCTATACAATGACAGGTCAAGTAATATTGGCCAATGAAATAAACCATGGTCGAAATTCGACCACCACGCGATCTCCAGTTCTTATAAATAGCTCTCTTTCTCCTCTCTCCTAATGAAAACGTTGCTGTGCCCAACAGGGTCCATAATTGATTCTACCCTTATATTTAACACCTTACCAATGTAATTATGGAATGCAATAAAGTAATGAGTAATCAGGTTTATACAGAGGTGGGAGCGATAGGCGACAGAAGTTCAACTCAACCGACTTGGCAAAAGAAAAGAAGCTTTACTCCCTGAAGATAAGTAGCTAACTTGTACGGCCGATGTAGTCCAAACGAGCTCCCATCTGTTCGTTTGCCAACTATCCAACAAAAAAAAATGTTTATCAGCAGTCTGGTTACCATAGCACAGACTCTGCTTAGTTTGGAATCAGACTTCATCAGACGGCCGTGTGTAAGAAAAAAAAATGTCAGGTGAAAAGGATTACAGAGTTCTCCGTTAAGAAGAGTAAGTGCGGTCTTTCACTCGTCGTCGTGTTCTGTGAGAGCGTGGTAACTAACCGGTTCCAGCCAGCCCGATTTATGAGTTACTGGTGTTGATGCAGCTAGGGCTCTACCATTTAAAAAAATTACGTAAGAGTGTTAAAGCGCACGTGAGTGATTATTTCTTACCCAATATTACTAGTATTTAGTAGCGCCCAAGGAGCTACCAAGGTGATGCGGCCTTTTACAGAAACTTTGTCTGCCAACTTATTTATTAAGTCTTAGAAAGACACTATTTTATCTTGATACAGATACTCCAAAGCGAATGGTAGTTGACTTATTCATAGAGTTGTCTATAATAATTATAATAATAACCACACACATCTTACACACGGCCGTCTGATCCCAAACTAGGTAAAGCCTGTACTATGGTAACCAGACTGCTGATAAACATACTTATATATTTCTAAATACATACATATTATAGATAAATTACACCCAGACACAGAACAAATTATCGTGCTCATCACATAATTATTTGTCCTGGGTGGGAATCGAACCCACGACCTCTGACTTAGTAGTCAGGGTCACTAACCACTAGACCAACAGGCCAGTCAGGCCAATACCATACTTTAATCTATCTCACATGTATATTTATAATGTGAAGAGAATATTTCTACTTATGCCTTTGAGGAGTGTGAGATTTGGCATACATACATTTTACATTTATAAGTTGAGAAATGCTATTATTACTCAGTATCAGATTTCGTATAAATTGAAAGGGATAAAAATTCTAAACTTGCCTGATTATTACCGAACTACATTATAATTGTTAGAAAATGATTCATGGACCTATTATATCCATTTATGTATCATATATTCATATTTCCATGTCGTTAAACTACAAAATGTATCTGACAAATGTCTGCTACACATTTATCTAACATCGATGTACCTATATTTTGTACAAATAAACATATTATATTCTATTAATCTATTTATAACACATTTCTTATAAATATATTTACTAAAATCCCACTAATATTATAAATGTGAAAGTTTGGATGGATGGATGGATGTTTGTTACTCTTTCACCCAAAAACTACTGAACCGATTGCGATGAAATTTGGTATGTAGATAGCTTGAGACCTGGATTAACGCATAGGCTACTTTTTATCCCGATATTCCCACGGGATCGGGACTTCCGCGGGTGAAGCCGCGGGGCGCTGCTATTTGTGATAAAAAACCCTATTTTTAAGACAACTCCCGTACTAGTGTGACTTACTAATGATTCCTGTGTCGCAAGGAAACTTTACTTACATTCAAACAACGGACAAAAAGAACACCCGGATTCGGGACAACTATTTGTGGAGCACGTAAATTTTTGTCCCGTGTGGGAATCGAACCCACAACACTGCGTGGCGTAGTGGCGAGACAACCACTTTAACCATTGCGCCATCCGTGCAACACATTCATCATTTATGTTCTTACTGAAAATGTCAATTTATACATTTAATAGTAGTAGTAGTTAAATAGTCGCACAGGCTAGCTAAAGGTTTTCGTCAAACAATTTTAAAATGTTCCCAAGAAATAATTGCAAACAGATTAACTGACTGACTTTGGACTGATTTTGTGTAATTTCAAATGTTCGTTATTAATAGTCTGTAGAGTGTATGTCAAGGTAAACAAGCGCTAATTAAACTATTTTGTATATTAGATCTCTTTGTATAATGTGCAGTGGCGGATTTACCAGTAAGCTAAGTAGGCTGAAGCCTAGGGCGGCAAATTTGGGGCCTACATTATTTTTTATGTCTTGTCCTGGGGTTTCGAATTAGATAGACTGACCGGTAGGGCGGCAAAATTTTAATAACCTACTGGCGGTAAATGTGTAAATTCGCCGCTGATAATGTGTACAGTTGAAGATTTAAAATCGTACATATTTTTTATTTTGGAATTTTTCATTCCGTATAAGAAAATCCATAAAAACTAACTTTGAAATTTTTTTAATTTGTTTTTATGGCTTTTCTCAATAACTGAGTAAATAGTTTCAAAATAAAGTAGTAAAATATCAACAGTCACGCAAAATGACTACTTACTATATTTAAGTAATAGCAGTCCGTAGATGACCAGTCCCGATCAATGGTACTCGTTCACCTAGTTCAGGCTAGTCGGCTAGTCATATACCTGCCTAAAATATAATATGATTTTTTTTTTTTACATAAAAAGTACACCACTATGTGAAGTCCCTGACTCCTGAGCTAGGCTCATAGACCTGTCAGTCAACACAAGTCAGTGTCTTCTCCCATTATGAGGAACACAGAAATCTTATGCAAATAAGGGCAGTGAGATGAAAGTTAGTGTGTGATGATAGTGCGATAATTGTGTGTGCTGTGAGTTTGTGGTGTGTTTGGAATGTAAGTTTATGGTATGTGGGCGTGTGTATAGTATGTGAGGTTTGTATGGTGAGTGAGTTCCTTAGTCTTTTACAATAATAATTTTTCAGTTTGGTCATAGTCTATCCCAAGCAACCAATTATTTTATTTTATTTTAGCTTCGCGATTAGATAAGGGATGATTGTTTGTTAATTTATTTATTCTATTATATAAGAAAGTAGACATGAAGACATGTTGTCGCCTAGCAGAGACTGTACGACAGGTGTTAGACAAGCAGACATTTGTTATGGTACGCGTTTTATCATAATCCTCAGCATGGTGGTGGGGTTCCTGCAGCAGGGTGTTCCTGTGTTGTTTAACCAGTAATTGCAGAATATACAATTTTCTAGTTGTGTACAAGTTGTGTACAGAGATTTTGTTGGAAATCTGAAAGGACTGAATGTCATGACTTTTAAAATTGATCTTTGTGCTCTTTCCAACCGTATCATAAATGTCTTACAAGCGCCACCCCAGACCACAGTACAGTAACCAAGAACTGATTGAACCAGGGCGTAGTCAACAGTGCGTAGTAAAGAGTTCACAAGCACGTCTCAATTGCTTGAATATCCATATAAGCTTCCTGGTACGAGCTGTTAACAAGTCCATGTGCGGACGCCAACTCAAACTTTCATCCACCAAGACACCAAGATATTTTACACACGTAGATTTAGGTATGGATGGACATGAGCAGCCTATATTCGATGAATTGTTACATGTATGTGCCCTTATATCAACATTAACTGGTTTGGTTTTAGACATGGAAAATTGTAGATATGTGGTTTTCGTAAGATTTAGAGTAAGTAAGTTTGTGGCAAGCCATTCATTGACCCTGTGAAGACCTATTTCAGCGATACGCTTGACCTCATTCCAAGAGTCTCCATGAAAGACCAGGGCTGTGTCATCAGCATAAGTGAAAATTTTACCATTGTAAAGTGGTTGTTGACATAAGTCATTCACATATATCAAAAAAAGGCTTGGCTCCAGGATACTGCCCTGTGGGGCTCCACAAACCACTGGGGCTTCAGTACTTACATGTACACCGATTTTAACTTGTTGCGTGCGGTCATGTAAGAAGTCTTTTACAATCATAAGCGCGTTTCCACGAATACCAATGCGATTCAACTTGTTCACAAGTATAGAAATCGAGACGGTATCAAATGCTTTGGCTAGGTCGAGGAATATACCTAAACATTTTTGCTTCGAGTCAACCTGTGAGGATACTGACTATGATGATTATATTTAGTTACTTTTTCTTGTAGTTAAACGAATGAAGATTATAAATGTGTAAAAGTTAATTTCCAATTCTAAACCTATTTACAGATAAAAATACAAATAAACAAGTATTACATATATACACATGACACATTTAAAAAAAACTGTCATTCGTAGGACTGCACGTCAGACGTGAAAACATAACTCACACATCTGAGCATGACGGTCACGCGAGTTCAACATTTTTTTCCCCATACCAAAAGTTCCCAACGCGACGTGTTTAAAGAAGTTTTCACTTCAAAAATTGTTAATAAGTAATTGTGAGTTGCCGATCAGAAACGTTCATTTTTGAAGAAAGTGTTGCGATCTGCTATAGGCGCTATAAATTTTCACTCTAATTACAATTATGTTTTTGTTTATTTTACCAAATGAATTGCGCACACAATAATAACTTTATTAAACTAATTATATTTTTAAAGATTAATTTATAAGGAGGTGACAGAACTCAATGTTTAGATAAGCGCCCTCTAGTGGATCTATATATGTATTATTAGCGTGACGGTGCGAGTTCAGTGCTTTTTCCCCATAGCAAAAGTGCACAACTAATTTTTAAACTTTCGCGTTCCATGATATAATTATGTATTTATAGGGGAATTAACGCGATCACGAAAAGGTATTATATACCTCTGAATTGCCTGACGTTTCGACTAGGTTGCACTGGCCGTGGTCACAGGCTGACTGGCTCAGCGGTGCACGCCCTCCGTCGTCGAGATCGTGAGGTAGAAGGTACTTCATTCACCCGCACATTTTCGATATTTTTGATATTTTGGTTTCGCCATGTACCATTACATACTATACTAACAGTGTCCCTATTCTCTAAGCAAACCGATGTGCCTCTATTCTGGTGACCACCAGTCGGGTGAACACCAGAATAGGGGCATTGTTGTATTAAATTTAGGACTTTCGCCATAAGATTGGTTGATCAAATATAGAATAGTTTTCGACTATTTGGGGGCCGGCCACTACTAACGTTTATGTATAATATGTTGTAAAATGAGAACAAATTAGTATGCATGTACACTTATTACTACATACGTATACGACCTTATACGCAAAGATTACATCTAATAATCTAATTCGCTAGACTCGATGTGCAATTTTTTAAATGAAATTCTGGGTAATACTGTTAATTAGCAACATATGTATAAATTCAAGCGTAATATATATTATATAAGAAAGCCCTTTTCATGTCATAATATTTATACGATTAATAATTACTTACTTGAATTCTAAAGAGAAGTGAAACTATTTTTCCTCATTGTAACCGAATATTCTTAATCATTGTAAGTAGTTTTTTTTTATTTAAATTATTTATTAACTAGCAACCCGCCCCGTCTTCGCACGGGTAGCAGAGACATCTTCAACAGTCATCAACATATTTCAATCAATTTACACATTAAATCTTAATCAATTATACACCTAAACCTTCCTCATGAATCACTCTGTCTATTAGTGGAAACCGCATGAAAATCCGTTCAGTAGTTTTTCAGTTTATCGCGAACAGACAGACAGACGCGGCGGGGGACTTTGTTTTATAACATGTAGTGATTGTACTTTATGATCTTGCATTTTCTGTGCAACGTTTTAACATGAATCGTTTCACTTATAGTATGTAAACGCAAGCGTAACATAATAGAACCGCTTTTCACTTTTCGTTAGCGGATGATAGGGGAGTTTATTCAAGTTCATTGTCGCTATACATTCGATGTTTTTTATGAAGTACACATATTTATCCATATTTGTGTTCGCCCAGTGGTGGAAATTCGACCGTAATTACTAAAACATTTGAGTAAAATATACTTACCTGAATAAATTTACATTTTTATTCCCTACTTCCTACTACGAAATACAATGAACGAATGTACTATCCTTATCGTTCATTTTATATATGAGAAAATAGACTTTTATATGTTTTTACAACTTACAACACAAAACCATTCAGTACCAATAAAGAAATAAAAAGTAAATTCAGTAAAATAGCAGTAAATCACAATTTGGAAAACCCGTAATTTAAAATAAAATTTAATTTCAAATAAGAAATTAGACTGAAATTACTTCAAATTATATTATTGATAATATAAAAATGATCTCATAAAAAATGCAAGTTTTGTTGCTCTCAAAATAAATGTACGATATGATAAATTAATTTAAAAAGTAATTTAAATTTTAAATTTCAATGCAAATTAAATCATTTTTTACGTAAAACTTCTCTATTTTTCTAAACAATGTTTTGTAAAAACTTTATTATTATTGAATAAGTTCCCTTGACCATTGCAATTAGAAATATAAATATTTCAAACTATCAAATGAACACCTCTACTTGCAGCAATATACTCGTATAATCGTCCGAGTGAAAACACTGGACGTTGCAACAAAAAAAAGAAAAGAAAAGAAAATCGCTAAATAGAGGACATAAAGGTACTGTATTGTTTATCTTTACCTATCTACTTAAAAAACATATACTTACACCCACACGCACACGCACACGCACACGCACACGCACATGCACATGCACACGCACACGCATGCGCACACGCACGCGCACACGCACACACACACGCACACGCAAACACACACACACGCGCGCGCGTACTTTAAAAACTATGTGTTACTTTTTTCATTGATACCATTAAAGGTCGTCAATAGCTACAAAACAAAAAAATACAGAAGAGAATCGGCTGACAAAAATAACAGAAAAAGGTTATTAACTGTTTTGCCTTTGCCTTTTTATATCTATAAAAAAAGTTAAGACGTGTTTCATTCGGATTCATACCTTCAAACGAGTGTTTCATTTTAATTTGCGTGTTTTTTTGGAATGGAAGACAAAGCTTCCCTCAAAGCACGGGTTCCCTCGTATTTATTAAGTAGGTACATTATAACCTTTTTGTCTACCCAACTCTTCAATCAACCTCTAAATATTACCTCGATAAAGTAATCTAATTTAATGTAACTCCTTAATATCAGTTCCAAAACTAAAAATAATCTCAAGATCATACTTTATAAAGTAAATACTATATAGAGTATAATGTATATTGTATATTGAGTATATCTAAAGATCATCATAAAAAGTAGAGTATATATTTACATACATAGACAAATAGACTTGTTCCAATTAACGCTGAAATCATCTGACTTGTTTATAATGTCCTTATCAAAATGAAATAATAAATGCTGCAAATGAAATAGCAAATTGAATAATAGCTTACAGGAAATGATTTAATTACTAGATAATCTGTAAGAAAAAATCTTTGTACGGAATAATGAACAGCCTTAACGCCATTAGAGGCTGTAATTAGTCTGAGAAAACCCCTGACGTTAATTAAATTCCCATCTAGTAAATAATTAATAATATGACATTTAACACTCAACATGTTCTTTCTGTTCAGTATATGACAAAAAGATTGAAGATATGAAATGGAAATCGACACTGTAAGTAAAAATGACTAAGCCACATGAAGTCTAATTTGTATGAGAGACGATTGAAGTTTAAAACTTTAGACAAAATCCAATATAATAAAGATATCCTATTTTTACTTTCTGAATTTGATACCTTTTTTTTTAATGTGTGGACACCCCCTCGGGTACCACCTCACCGAGCACTCGGCGAAGTGGCTATGTCGGAATCGAACCGACTAAAAAAAAACCACACGGTGTTCCGTCACGGGTGTCTATGGCCGGGGTATGGCTCAGGTATAACCTAGGAAGGAACTCCCTGAACCTCCGACAGACTTGACCACTTGTCCACAAAGCAGATAGTCTCACAGTCGTGAGTAAGAGCCGTGTCCCCCTTCAGTTTAGAAAGGCGCGCGCGGGGGACTTTGTTTTATAATATGTGGTGAAGTCCCCCGCCGCGTCTGTCTGTTCGCAATAAACTGCAAAATCTGTTGGCAATAAACTGCAAAAGTGCAGAAAGGATTTTCATACAGTTTTCACGTACGGATAGAGTAATTCATGAGGAAGGTTTAGATGTAGGTATAATTTATTAGTGGTTTGCATAAATTTGCTGAAATATGACGACGATTGTTGAAGATGTCGGAAAAAATTATGCCGACTGGAAGCTTTACTAGCTTCGCCACGTAAACCAAAAAACAATGTATTACGGAGTTGTTCCTTATAATAATAGCTATTACACTATAGGAAAGCTATGTTATATATGTCTACCTTCTAAGATTAACACATAATAACAAAAAAATTTAGACATAATATGCTCTGCTACCCGTGCGAAGCCGGGGCGGGTTGCTAGTTTAAATAGCAATCAACTTTAATGAATAAATATCATATAGTATTGACAAATAAATTGTAGTTTATAAATAAAAACGCACTTTAACACGTAGGTACACTTTAATAGCAAACCGAAATAAAAAGTTGATTTTTTTTTAAAATATAAAAAGTTTGTTTTATAGATAGTGATAAAAAGTCCAGTGGTTCATTATAATTAAAAAATCTAATAAGATTAAAATAAGAATTAGAAATTAAAAAAAAAATTATGAAGCGTTTCGTGTCAATAAGGAAGAATAAAATTTACCGTCGTCCTATAAATTGCGTGTACCTAACCTATAAATAATAATAGTGATTTTCTTTTATCCTGATGACCCTGGTCAGGATTGTAAGCCAAAGTAATAAAATAATTGTATTTTCATCGCTTCTTGATACGTGTGCAAAAACTATAAATTTACAATTTATAGTCCCCCGACTCGAAAATCCCTTCAACGATTAGAAAAGAGCTGATGATCTTCGAACGGCTAAACAGATTTTCTTGAATTATATCTAAGAACACTCCCGACTAATTCACCTTTCAAACAAGAAAACAAAATCAAAATCGGTTCATCCGTTCGGGAGCTACGATGCCACAGACAGACACACACAGACACGTCAAACTTATAACACCCTGTCGTTTTTGCGTCGGAGATTAAAAATTACGTTGAAAGATTCCGTTACATAGATAGATAGATGCAGGTCAGGATAATAACATGAAAGTATACCTACTCTTAAAATTCTTTTATAGTTCTGAGTAATTAATTTTTTCCATTAAAGTCTCGAAAAAACACAAAAAAATACTCGGCAGGCAGCTTAGTCCAATGGCCTGTCCTATGACAGGTAGTTTGACTCCCGTCGTACCGTATGCACCATTGACCTGCACCATCAATGGTGCAAATGAGACTAATTAGTTTCATTTGCACCTGCCCGGAGAGAAAAACAGACTCGTGCACAAAATAAAAGTATGATCCGATCATCGCTGATGAATCACAAAAATATCTTAAGTTTATGGAATTACTAATTTACAATTTATTAGTTAATGGAATTACAAAAACTGAAGTTGAGATTAAATTTTTCAGCCAAAAAATCATAGTTGAGTAAAACTTACATCCGGGGAAACCCGGACAGTTGGCAGCCCTACTCTTGATCTACCCCCTGGAGCTTTATTTATTTCCGATTTTTTTTGTTAAATTAAAAAAAAATTGTTTTACTTCAAGACACTAACTTTCCATTGAATTGACTAAATTTCATCCTTGCTAAAGTTAAGTTTATGGATAACTCCAAACTGCAATAAGTTAATTCCTTACTGAAAATTGTTCATGTTTTCATGTGGTAGTCCTCAGAAGATACTTTGTTCCTCATAATTAGTATATTACAAGCGCGCTATCAGTTTATCATAATAAGACTGCCTTACATGACGGAAATCATAACAAAGCCAAGCTCAACTTATTATGTGTCAACAATACAGCTGTGCCTGTAGTACGCTCTATATTATAAGGACGCACGCAGAAGAAAATAGGCGCGCGCCGCAATCCACTGTCAGTCCACGCCGAGCTTTGCGTACAAACGCTCGCATTATCACAGTGTTGACAACAAAACCGTGTACCAACATTACCCAAATCAAAACATAACATAAAACCTATTCGAAATTCAAATATTTAAAAAGAAACTTGTTTCTATTGTTTTCAAATCTCCAAACGTGTCGAGGTAAACTTTTTTTTTGTGAATACCTTAAGGTTCTTTTATCTGTTGTCGAAATTTAAAATTGTGCTTACAATGCCGGCTGAAGTGGAAGCTAGAATTGTGCTTCGGGATGTAACTCCGGAAAGTAAGTTTTTATTCATATCTTATTTAACATGTATGTAAAACAATTATTAATATTATAGTATTCAATGAGTTCAAGAACTAGTCCAACGAAAAATGTTATTTCGGTATTTAAGTAAATATGATATATTAAAATACTGTAGGCGATTAATAGAAAAAAAATAAAAACACCAACGAGAACACACAAAAACTCTTGTAAGTTAAAAATTATACTTGTGTCTAACAATTCAATAGTCGCATTATATTCCATATTTTTTTTTTTAATAACACATACATTTCCTATACATATATTACACCCTTAGCACCTCAGATGGGTTCATACCTTATTTATTTTTACTTTTATAAAGTTATCCACGAGTTTCGTAGTATCTCGCCATCAAAGCATATTTGACATTGAACTTGAGCACCCAGCCTCTAGGGCGTTCCTCATAGGTATAATAATATCCCATGATCCTGAACAGCGCCACAGAAGTTGTTTATTATATTTAGGATCCTAAACAACTTCTGACTTATTTAAAATCGTAATGTCTACCTATCCTTGGCAAATTCGATTCGACTAGTGTCGCAAAAAAAAAAGAAAATGATCACGAACAACTGTTTTAATGACTCAACGTCTTCGATCATATAGGTATGGTGTATTTGATCGAAGCTGAACGTAAAGTTTCTTAGTAACATTATATAGGTCGATAAAATACTACATATTTAAACTTCAGATACATAATATTATTAGTAACCATAACACTTGTACAGTGTCTTTTTTCGAACTTCATCTCGACCGGCATTTTTGGGAAGAATTTTTTTGTTATTGTATTGGTTTTGTAATTAAAATAAAGAAACCTGAACTCTATGATCTGACATTGCTGTTCTGTTCCATATTCTAATAACAAAATAGGACGCGCAACAAGAATGTTTGTAAGGGGTCGTAACTCGTGGGGCTTTCGAGATCCGGACCGCGGTCCCTCACTCCACCTTTGAATAAAATAATTACTTTTAAGTGGTATGTTGGGACCACAAATAAATTTCATCCTTGCTAAAGACAAATAAAAAATAAAACGTTCCTGTCTCAGGAAAATCTGGGACCACGGTGCGGGTCCCGAAAGCCCCACGACCCTTTGTAATGACGAAATTCTACATTTAGCAACTATAACTTACTGACAATATATTTAAACTACGGAAGAAATTGGTCAGTTAGGTTTTAATTATTGCATTACATTCAAGGGTGCATAATATTTTTGTCACACATGTGTGACAGCATTCAAAAGGTAATGACTTCATTGTTGCACATAGTAATCCCACTAGTATAAATGTGAAAGTTTTGATGGATGTTTGTTACTGTTTCACGCAAAAACCACTAAACCGATTGCGATGAAACTTGGTATGTAGATAGCTGGAGACCTGGATTAACGCATAGGCTACTTTTTATCCCGATATTCCCACGGGATCGGGACTTACGCGGATGAAACTGCGGGGCGCTGCTAGTTCACCATAATTTTGTTAGGCCTTTGAAGGAGGGGGTTCTTGGCTAGAAAACCTATCGGTGCACTCTAGGCAGGCACTTTGGGTGCTTTCAGGGATCACCGGTGGTTTGCGGACTACCGTTAAGAAACACTGCTATCATTGTTAGGAATCTGTCCATACTTAATGGAGTATGACTTCGTTGACTTATTAATTCTAGTCACTGTCTGACTAGAATTGATAAGTTGAGTCCACAGACCGATAAAAAGAAAACGAAACCGCACAAAAACGATGCCTTTAGTGTCTATCTGCCAAACGGCAAAAAGTCATTACAATTGTATTCAACAAAAAAACTTGTCGTCTCATTTGCTAATTTCTGTTTTATCTTCCGAAGTTCTAACAACACGAAACCACAAATTCTAGCTATACGAGTATATACCATTTGATCCGTCAAAACAAGTTTGACTTACACTTGAAAAAAAATAGACAATCATGGGACTGCCGACAGAAGTGAAAACTTAAACGAAACGACGAACTTAAAACGTCACATTAGCAGGTTGGTGACATTAATTAATAAGGAGCTGACAGAACTCAATGTTTAGATTAGCGCCCTCTAGTGGATCTATATATATGTATTATTAGCTGACGGTCACGAGTTCGTTTTTCCCCATAGAGTGCACCAACGCGCCTAAAGTTTTCACTTCAAAAATTGACCACACCGTTCTGTAACATTTTGTATACTTGTACATTATTGTACCCTGTATATGTGCACTATGTACAACGATATACATACTTTGCAGTAGGCTTATACAGTATGTTTTTAAAATATCGATGTTTTATATTACTATAGTCAACATTAAATACTGTATACTTGTATATTATTGTACCCTGTACATTCTGTACAATAATGTACAACGATGTACATACTTTGAAGCAGGCTTATACGATATGTTTTTAAAATATCGTATTTTATACTACTATAGTCATCGTTAAACATCGATACTATATCACAGTATACTGTTTAAAATAAATGTTGCTGTAATTTGAACATTAACTACTATAACAAAGACTAGAAGGTAATTTAGAAATAGTATTATATATTAGCAGCGCCCCACGGTTTCACCGCGTAAGTCCCGACCCCGTAGGAATATCGCAATAAAAAGTAGCCTATGCGTTAATCCAGGTCTCCAGCTATCTACATACCAAGTTTCATCGCAATCGGCTCAGTGGTTTTTGCGTGAAAGAGTAACAAACATCCATCCATCCAAACTTTCACATTTATAATATTAGTGGTAATATTATATAAATTTATAACAGACTCATTTCGTTCCAGTCCAATCAAAATACAGATGAATATACAAGTATGGATGGCTGAACTTACAAAATTAATTCTCGAAACTTTGCAAGATGCAAAGTTTACTAAGAAATTGATTACTAAATATATTTAGAAATGTAATCAAGTAACACGACGAAACACATCAATCCACTTACGACAGAGTGTTTGCCAAAAGAGTAATTATTACGAAAAATATAATATGTATTCAAATCCATGTATGCAAAGTCAACATAGTATATATTTTTTTGAAACTTAATATTGTAGAGGTCACTATTGTAATAAGTGTTTAATTAAGTAGTTCATATATGTATATATAAATGCCAAATACATAATTTTGGTCTGAAAAATAACATAAAAATCTTTTTAACAAAAAGTTAAACCGACGAAAAGAACTAAAAAGCGAAAAATAAATAAACTTTTTAAGTCTCGAGTATTGAGCTTATTTACATAAACTATCAAATCTTATATTAACTACTTTTGAGTCGGCGCCAAACAACAAACTGATTAATTATCTAAATTTAAATTACTTTAATAAACGTGAAAATGGAAAGCTAGGTAATTAATTATTTTATTATTTGACGCCGACTCAAAATTAGTTTATATAAAATTTGATATTTTTTAATTCGACCGTGTCTTACCCCTGTTTTTTCGTCGGTTAAAAATAGAAAAACAGGGGTAAAACATAACACTTTACATTACAGTACACAGTGACAAACACAGGTTCTTAATACATTTTCATTTCACAATATTTAGTGGACTAAAATGAAATCATGTTACTACATAATTACACATTTTTCACTTTAAGAAATAAAAACCTACATTTTCCGGCAATTTGGTCCTTGTTTTTTTTGGTTTATTAAAAAAGGATCTAATGCTTCAACTAAACTCATTGGAAGGATATTAATACCACCCTTCGACGTGGCATAAATTTACTTATACAATTTTTGTATTTTTTTTGAATTCTAAATACCTTAACTTTTAACTTTTCTTGGATTAATGAAGATCATATCACAAGAATCGCATTCGAATCCGTTCAGTGATTCTCATTATTAACTCCAAATTACAGAAATATAGACATTCTCCTGAGACTTTTTATGTACCATATACATGGAAGACGCTTCCACCGTATGTATTAGCCTCAAAGCCAACTGTATGCTTTTTTTTAAGACTATCTGGTGCGTCTTATATGATGTCTCAAACAGTTTCAAACAACCCTACCTAAGTAAAACGGAAAAAAAAGAAAGAAATGAAAAGGATATATTACCTACTTTATTCGTGGGAGAGCAACAACTATTTGTGGTCCACACAAATATTGTCCCATGTGGGGTTCGAACCCACAACACTCGGCACGGCGTAGTGGCAAGGTAACCATTTAAACTATTGCACCATCCGTGCAGTCAACCTTTGCTACTGATTAAAAGATCTGTTAATAACACAAATCTGAACATTCTCTTGTGCGATATACATACATAATTTACGTGGGAGAGCCATGCTTCGGCATGTATGGGTCAACTCGACCGGAGTGATACCACAGCCTCACAGACAACCGGCAGTGAAGCAATGCTTCATTGCTTTTCGCCGAGTGAAGGCTGAAGACTCCTCCTGACAATTCAAAAATACCTACAATGGGTTTACTTGAAATAAATAATTTTGATTTTCATTTAGTGAGTGAGGTTACCGGAGGTCATCCTTCCCTCCCCCCTTTTTCCCCCCTTCCCCTACTTCCACCGTAAAGGCCGGCAACGCACATGTGACTCTTGAGTTGAGTAGTCATTGACCATCAGGTGACCCATCTGCTCGTTTGCCCCCTATAACATAAAAAACCTACTACTTAAAAATCTTCTCTTAACGCAAAGTAGTTGACTCTCTGACACAATGAGGATAATTATCGCAAGGGCAAGGTCAAGTAAATAATTACCCATTAGGGTCATGTACCGCTTCTATTAGTTATAGCATTGCTGTGTTCGGGAGCATTTGTAGTCACGATTTTATATAATGACGTGATGACCCTCACCTTAAAAGGAAAAAATAGCACTCCGCGAAACGCCGCTATTTAATTGTGGTAACCTGTAGAATAGAAATTCTGTACAATTAGGGCGACTCCAATTTGAGCAGAAATCTAATGTGCATTACTAGTTTTTTTGTTTGTCAACGTTTTGTAATAAAGTCGATTATATCTACATTAAAAAATCTTTACATAAAAAAAAACAAATAAAACGTGTGTTAAGATTTTTGTACATTGTCACGATGTAAATTTTTGTTAATAATAATCCTAACTAATATTATAAATGCGAAATTAAGGTTGTTTGTTGCGATTTCACACCTCAACTAGGAATCAACCGATCATCATGAAGTTTTACTTACTTGTTAGTGGTACAAAAAAGACAGGGTATCCCTGTCATCCCGAAAAAAATACTCTTCCCGAGGTAAACCTTAATTGATTGAAAAAATCGTGGGAAAGCCATGGTTCAGCACGTATGGGCCGGCTCGACCGGAGCGATACGGCCTCACAGAAAACCGTGTGAAGCAATTCTTACATTGCTTCATCGAGTGAGTGAGGTTACCGGAGACCCTAACACTTCCTTCCCCCCTCCATTCCCCCTCTTCCACCCTTCCCCTACTCCCACCTTAAAGGCCTGCAACTCACTTGTGACTTAAATTGCAGGTGCCCATGGGCGGTGGTAGTCACTTACCATCAGGTGACCCATCTGCACTTTTGCCCCCTATACCATAGAATTTTTTTTATATATAAATACATTTACGATATCGAAGCCGCGGAAAATGCTATTTAATTATAAAATCATTTCAAGATAAACAGTGTGCAAACGAGGCAAAATTCTTTTAAATGACTGTAGAACCATAGGAAAAACCTATGCGAAGATACTTTTTTATTTCCTCATTTGCAATAATTGTGATTCATGTCACATGTGCTCAAGAAGAAGAGAGCGAACCTTAAATGAAATGGAATCAGGCACAAGCCTACCAAAGCCTGCAAGCCCAAGTTCATTTAAGGTCATAAATTACAAGCGATTAGCAAAGAGAAAGAGAAAAAGTTGACTGAAAAACCTTCAACTTAAAAGCGGGAGTTTTATGCTAGAAGAGAAGAATCTGGTCCTTACATAGCTTTGTTATCCACATCGATTTCAAGAAGAAAAATGTACTGATTTCCATGTATAATGCCGCAAAACAACTAAAAATGTCACCGAGCTTTTAGATAAGGTGACATTTTTGCTTGACCTGAAAACAAAATAGCTACATAAGCAGTCATAATATATATTTTTACATGTATACCTGAAAGATAATATGCCTAGATGGTTAGTGCGTTGGAGAACGAAATTCCGATTGACATCCCATGCATCGTAGCAGTGGCGACACGCCATGATACAGTTGTTAGGCATGCCACGATTGTGGCGGTAATAAGCGCCATGAAGAATTGGGAGGCGACTCGGAAGTTGCTCCTACCAGGTAATGCCGGTACTCACCGGACACAAATGCCTCGGAGAGTGCCTGTGGCAATGGGCCGGGCACCAAAGTCTATATGGCACTACTTCTACACCCTGCACTACTGCACTTCACTCCCTGGCGGACATTCCGAGGCGCGATGTGTTCCGCGCGGCGCTCTGAATTAGAAGGGACAAGGACTTAACGATAGGGTCGCCTGTTGTTGAACAGGCGGCCAATAACTCTACCGTCTATTAATACGTTCGAGTCCAATAAGTTAAGGGGATTCAACAAGTCAGAAAAAAGCAGTGGTGACATAGATCTTATTTAACCTGTGAAAAAATAGTCTTTTATAACACCACTATTTCTAATTATTACGAAATGTATAAGAACTTAATAAAAAATCTTATTTTTGCACCTAAGACGCAACGCAGCGGTAACTAAAATGCTAAACTTATTAAGACTACGGTTTGAAGTAGAAATTAAAATATTTATATAGGTGAACCTTCCCTTCCCTTATGCCACTAATTGTATTAATTATAATATTATTCAAAAACAGTTCGTCAAGAACAAATTGAAAAACAAACAATTATATATTTATGTAGGTGCTATGTTAATGAATATTTATTAACTCATATAACGTAACTATTTACAAATTATACAATAATAACATAAAAATTTAATTAAAAATATCAGAAAAAGAACCGGATGGTGGATTCATAAATATGAAAAAAATGTATTGGATAAAGGGGATTTTAATTACAAACTTCAGTGTCAAGGTAATTATTAAAATCAGTATCAATTTAAATAATAAAAGCCTATTCCATAACAGGAGAAGTGCAAGCAGGACTTTTGCACTGATGATAGTTCCCTATTAATTTATTAATACCTGGGACACCGAGCTTCGCTCACTAGCTTTTTGTAAAATCGTAATTTTTTTTTGTAAAATAGTGTTTTTACAGGAAATACAACTATGCAGTTGAACTTAAAATGCATTACTGTATTTGTATACAAAAACAGTATTTCATCAAAATCGTTAGAGCCGTTTCCGAGATACCCGAAATATAAATACATACATAAATAAATACATACATACAAGAATTGCTCGTTTAAAATAATAAGATGTTTATGTATAAATAACCTCTAGCCTTCTAATCGGAAATAATATATAGTAACAATTAATGACTCTCAGATAGTTTTATTTACTTTTGATATGAATCTTGGCTTCCCGTTAAATCCCGTGTAACAGTAATTTCATTATTTAACATGTGTTGTCTTAAAATCCTTGAAAATTTGGACCCCTGATACGGTCGCTATGATCTTTCTTATTTTATTTTTATTTATATATACTTGATGCGTTTACCGCCATGACAGAAAAAATGCTCTATTATACTTTTTAATAATGACAAACAATCATGTCAAACACAAAACGTTTTGTTCTTATTTTGTCAAATTCACATGTAAATTTTACAACACGCGATAGTTTTAACATAACCACGAAAATTAAGTACATTTATTGTATTGTAATACATAGTTGTAGCAAAGAGTTACAATGGATAGATTTATTTATAAATTGTGTAAAACTGCGACCACGAATAATTTTACATAATTTTACTAAAGGTTTATTTAAATTTTTTGTGTTCGTCGTCGTTAACAAACGTCATCTCGAGACTGTTTATGAGACTAAAATAGTATTGTTGTATCGCTTCTGCCTTTTTTGACGTGTGGAAAACCCTATGGGTCATGGGTATGTCAGACTCGAATTGACTAAAACTATGGTGGTCCGTCACAGGGTCCTGTTTAATTAATTAGGTTAATTAGAACTCAGCAACTAAACAAAAAAAGAAAATTAGGTGAGAAAATGTACTGAATTGTGTCTTTACCTATATTTAACAGGATTTAATAAATTTGTATCTAATTCTGCCACCCATAATATCCTATCCTTGTTGTATTCTTTCGACGTTACGTCTCTTACAATCCAGATGGGAAAATTCACTGAGTAATTTATTAAAAACCATGCCTTTTGCTTACGGATGGTAAAATGTCATTGAATTTTCAACGAAATTTTTTTTTTCTTGTTTATAGAAACGCGGCATAAGTGAACTGAGTTTAGGTATTTTCTTGTAACAAATTTATTGGTGATTTACAAAAACAAAACTGAAGGCTCTAATAGGTTCTTCTTTCTCATCAACGTCCCAAAAACCGGTTAATATGGCCAACTAGGTGTCCTTAGAAATCTAAATACTATATTGTAATTTCAATGAACCTTGCCATTATGGTACTAAGCTGGCAAGCAATAACGCGTGATACCTACTAACCGACGGTAACCATTTACCTATAGATTAGATACCAGTGGAAAAAATTTTACACATTTTAGACACTATCCAATAAAGCAACACCGGCAATGCGTATTAGACTCTCTTGGTTTAAAAGTCCATAGGCTATGGTGACTGATTACTATCAGGTGGGCTTTAAGCTTTTTCGCCACTTTAGTTTTATAAAATAGTATGGCTACCCCATAGTTGATCAACGTTATACCGTGGCCTGCTCAATCGCCAGACCTCACTCCAATTGAGCACGCATGGGATATGGTCCAAAGAAGAGCACTGCCGAGTATGAATGCCGTGCATACCGCATAACAACTTTTTAACTTGTTAGGAAGAACGTGTGATTTTGATGAACTGCTTTTAAGCATGCCAAATCGCTGTGATTGCGTGATTCGTGTCTGTGGTGGAAACACAAATTATTAATATTTTTTTATCTTTACAATAAAAAGAATTAAAAATCCTCAGTTTGGTCTTTTTGCCATTTAATTGACGATATAACTTTGTTAATTGCCCACAATTTGCAATAATTGCAATTTTTCTTAATTTTTACAGTAAGAAGCCAATCTGGAAGACTAGATTTGGTAAATATTAATTGGATAATTTTAATAGTTAAAAATGTACTTGATCCCTCGACACTTTTGATGTGTGTAACTGTGTATATCGTGCTTGTTGTATGTTGAGTTTAGCCGAACCGGTATCAAATTCTAATTCACATTAAAATAACTTATTCATCAAGGTTATAAAATGTGGTAACACTTGTGAAACTTTTAACTTTCATAAATGTTACATTTAGTGGCTTATTCGCAATGGCGGTAGAAGGTAAACCTATCGACTGTTCAGTGAGATGGCCACATTATGATTGCGATGCTAAGACACGATTGGGATATTTGGTTCTAAAGGATGTCTCAATAGAAGTGAAGTCTTGAGCTTAAGATTTTTTTTGTTTTTTTACATAGACTCAAAATTTCACAAAACCCCAAAGGAAGAAATCACACGACCTTGGTGGCCAATTGACCTAAATTTTGTGAGATGATGAGATTCATGCGTGGTGTGGCAGGTGGCTCCAGTTGAGGCCACAAGAATTCCGTTATCATGTAACGAATATCGTACACAATCACTGCGATGCCGGTCTTATTTTCTAAAAAGTAAGGCAATCACACTACCTGACGAAAACCGCACTAGACACTTGCTCGTTGTGGATGCATTTGATTCTCCTGAATCGCGTGCGGATTTTCTGAGCCCTAAATTCGACAATTTTGCTTATTTACGAAGCTGTTCAGATGGAAATGCGTTTCATTGGCGAAGATTATTTTTTGCGAAAAATGGGCCTACACTTCACTTTGCTCCATTATCTACCAATTGAACGAATTGCCGCCACTTTGCATTGTATGTTGGTTTGAGCGTCTGAATAAGCTGACTCTTGTATGGGTCTTTCGTCAAAATTTGCTCCATAGTGCTTCGTGAAATTTGAAGTTCGGAACAAAGCAGCAACAATATTTTTAAAAGACAGACTGGTGCGTTGCCGCAAATAAAACTTACTGTCCATAATCGACAAAGTTTCTTCAAATTTTTTGAACACTCTTCGAATTGTTGACACATTAGGAGCACTTTCTCGATCTCAAATTCCACGTAGTTTGCGAGCTGTCTCAACGTAACTTTCCTCGTTTTGTAGCGCGTATTTTTAATCATTATTTTATCATCTTTCTGCCCTTTTCCTAATTTTCATTCCGGTCGGCGCAATGTGTAACATTGCAAAGGGTTTAGGTCTTTTTTTATAGCTGGCCGCCAGCCTGACGCGTTTAAGACGTGAAAGAAGGCAGAAGGTAAATTTGTATAAGGAAAAGCTCTTAGGAAAGAGATACCGCAAGTCTCGGATAGGGAATGGGACACAGACTGCAGTAGCTCGCAGAGGCCGGGGTCGCGGACTCGAATGTCCTGCATTTCCTGTGACTGGAGAGGCAACGAGGACAGGAACGCCAACTACTAATCGGAACTATCATATTATATAACAGCTGTTAATATTTAACAGCTAACTTGCACGAAAAAAAGTGCCGCAAAATTTAAATTGTACATTCTTATAAACACATCCTTTATTTTTAAAATGGATGATCAAAAACGTGAACATTCTATCACAATCAAACACATGCTTAGTAGGTTGTACACCCGGTATCCTTTGATTTGCGGGTGAAAAACCGACATAAATACTCCCTTCACTCGATGGGCCGTTATTTTGATTCGTTGTGTTGAGCCGCTCCTTGTAGCACTAATTTAGCTAGATACCATTAAAATATACTACCTTAAAAATTTACTGTATAGTATATCATCTAGCTTGAGGACTGCCATCCAGATATTTAGGATAAATAAAAACTCTTAGGATATTTTCGTACTTTGAATGTTAGATGATTTAGCTGCTCAATGATCATGAGCATGACTGATTACGCAAACATCTTCTCTTGTGGAGGAACGGATGTTATGTCGCTCCAATACAAAGAGATCCTCCAATCAGGCAACGTGATCACGCCTGGCGGGCCGAGGCCCGGCGGTTGATGTTAGGAACTTGTAAATATATACTAATCGGTGCGAGAATTATCGTTGCGTGATGCAGGATTAGTAGTTACTATGTAATTCAGCTCAGTCACGACGCAAGCAAGAAAAAATTTATAATCAATTATCAAAATTGAATTCAGAAACTTGTACTAACTTTTAAACTTTAGCGTTCCATGATATAATTATGTATTTCCTTGATGCAACCTGATCGAAACGTCAGGCCAGGCAATTCAGAGGTATGTAAAACCTTTTTGTGATCGCGTTAATTCCCGTGGAAATACATAAGGATTCATACCTGTATCATAATAATAAGTAGATCATTATCTTCCTGCCTATGCAGCATGTATATGTTTCTTTTGACTTGTCATCCGTCATGTTTGTACTTTCGTGTATGCTGTAATCTATCATATAGTTCAGCCAAAAAAAACTATAGGTACCTGTATCTACATATTTATATGTAAGTATACAATTGACACTGTTTTTCTAATTGTTAAGTTCAGATTTGCACTCCATCTAAGCGGCTTTCTACTTGAAATATAGACCTTTGGACGACTGAACACAGTAGCATTTTATCGCAATTGAGCAATTGACATTTATATATTCGATAGGGAGTGAACATAGTGCATTACCCTATACATAAGCGTCGGTGACGTAAAAACTAATGCATATTAAATTGAGGAAGCATGACTGTTACACTTTGTACGCATATTCGTAACGGTGCTTATTTGTATTGTCTATAAACGTTGTTACTAGGTGTTCATGGGCGACGGTAGTCACTTACCATCAGGTGCTCGTTTTCCCCCTATAATATAAAAAATACCCTATATTTTTATCAATACATCAAAACAAATAAATAAAATTGAAGTGTCTGTTTATAATGTCAAAATAATACTCTTTTTTTAAGTTCATATAGTTAGTGAAATATCAAGATTTGACCATGGATGTTATATCGGGATAAAAAAAGAACCCCCTCCTTCAAAGGTCTAACGAAATTATGGTGAACTAGCAGCGCCCCGCGGTTTCATCCGCGTAAGTCCCGATCCCGTGGGAATATCGGGATAAAAAGTAGCCTCTATGTTAATCCAGGTCTCCAGCTATCTACATACCAAGTTTCATCGCAATCGGTTCAGTAATTTTGGCGTGAAAGAGTAACAAACATCCATACATACTGTCGTAACTCAAAGGAAAGCTGGTACCGAGATTATAGGATCTGTGCTAGGGGAGAGTAAGTAAAAGATCATGCAGGCAACACAGTAGCTATACTGTAACTCCAAATTACAATTATACATGATTATAACATTAAATTAATAAATTATTATTTCTTGCGGTTCCGTGCTTTCAGCAAGACATCTGTCAACAGACTCCCAGTATAATATATTTTAGTTTATGGACTCCCAGACGATTGTCCTTTCTTGCTTGATTCCAAATTAATCTATTTTTAAATATGAATTTGAGTAAGGTGCCGCCAGTTAGACAGCGCGCCACTTCCAAAGAGTTCTTAATCCAACCACAGAGTTTACAAGTGGGACCTTGTGATTGTTGAGATGGACTCCCCAGTCCATCTCAACAATACATACATCCTCACAAACTTTCACGTTTATAATATTAGTAGGATAATATTAGTAGGATGCCATATCACAAACTACTACTACTACAAAATCTATCTTAGTATTCTTAAGTTTTAAAATGTTGCAATTTACCTATCATAACACGTATCCGTTCTTGCTATAACTTTACATTTTAAAAAAGCGATTGCAATAAGCTTTGTCGGTTGCTTCATCTAGAATAATCTAGATAATCCCGTCATATGAGTCAAGGCACAAACGCTCAGCCAAAGTGTCATTATAGTGTATTACAGTTAATGTGGTATAGATTTTCATGCTGCGTCAAGTTGTCACCATTCGATCATCATAAAAAATCTTTGATGTATGATTTTCATCACTCTGGTAATTACAGCCATCGAATAAATTAGAAATTGCTGGAACCCTTGAACGATATGCAGATAATAATAATACTATAAAATACCTAGTACACAACACGTTCTATGTACGCACAAATTACGACAAAACATATATAGGGATATTCGATATAAATTGTTTACAAACTACGAAAATAATCCCTCGTTTCCAAATCCGTTTGGCCCCTAGGAAACATCATTTTTATCTGAACGACGTGAGAGGCTCGAATAGCTCCGATCGGGGTCACGGACTGATAAGTGACAACGCCTCCATAAAATACGAGTGTTACCAACTATGTATTCCTTTGGCCACAGTTGCCGAAATTACGAGAGTTTAACACAAATTTTATAATTTATCAATTCAAGTTCGTTAATTCTAGGAATAACAACCTATCCTAATACTTAAAATGCGAATGTGAGTTTGTTTGTTACGCAGACATAGCGTTTCATCCAGAAGAATGTGCTGTTCCTTAGGGATAACGATAGACATTCACAGTTTAACACGAGCTGAGCTGCGGGCAAAAGCTAGTATCCTATAGCCCTCTGAAGATATTTTTTATCAAACAGTCATACAATCAAATGGAACAAGGATTATTAGCCTTAATAAAGCTAATAATCCTTGATCCATTTGATTTATAAATACTTAATTTACATTTTAAAATAACTCCATCCGCTTCTCGAATCAGAGTCACTGCGGGAAATAAGTTACATTTTGTACTTTATTGGGTTCTTTGAACTTAACGATGACGCACTCAGTGAAATTGAGGTTGCGCATTGTATCAACGGTCCTGTATTTTATAAACCACTAAACCTTTGTGTTTTTTTTACCGTTTTAATTCGTAAATCTTTTATATTGTATTTTATTTTACTTTTGCTTATTGATATCCGTGGGGTGTAAAACGAGCGCTAGGCACATGTCCAGCAAATGCTAAACCAGATCCTATTCGTTAGGCACGTGAGATACACATTTTTTAATTTGTTTATAATTTTTAAATGTAAGTTTCTTATAGTATAATTATTGTGTGTCTTACGTGTCTAGGAATATATTTTTACTTTTTTCTTTCTTTCTTTCCTTTCTTTCTTTCTTTCTTTCTTTCTTTCTTTGCCCGCCGCTTCGCTCGCGTAATGTATATTTGGTCAATCAATTCACGGTCCCTCGGGAACAATACTTTTTTTTTTGGATGAAATGTACCCTATGTCTGATGATGATCGGTTGAGCAATCAACCGTTACAGCACGTATGGGCCGGCTTGACCGGAGTGATACCACGGCCTCACAGAAAACTGGCCTCATAGCATAAAAGCTGTTCCCGGATCCTTCCTATTTTACGCGCAGTACGGCACACTGTGTAGTCTTAGTCGGTTCGATTCCGACACACCGCCCCACCGAAAAACCCGGTAGGGTGATGGCCCGAGGGAGTTTCCACACGCACAAAAAAAAGGAAAAGAAAGGCCCTAATCCTTCCCTCTATCTCTTCCCATACTCCCAACTTAAAGGTCGGCAACGCAATTGTGACTCTTGAGTTGCAGGTGCACTTGGGCGGCGGTAGTCACTTACCATCAGGTGACCCGTCTGCTCGTTTGCCACCTATCCCATAGGAAAAACTGAGACAAAAGCGATGCTAGTACACACCCTAATTATCCCTATTATGGATTCTGATGATGTATGCTACTACGACCTGAATGCAGATCTCCTCAATAAATACGACCGACTTCTGAATAACTGCATTCGATTCATTTTTAATATTCGTAAATTGGACTATGTTTCGTCACGAGTTGAACTGGCTCCCGATTCGTCAGCGTCGCCAGCTGCGCGCTCTCACCACTCTTTATTCTATTCTCAACTTACCTACTTCGCCCACATTCTTAACATCCTTATTGCAGTTTTCAGTTGCTCCAATCATAAATTCATAACAGAACTCTCCGCTCTACAAACAATCTTCTTCTGTTATGCCCCACTCATACATCCGCGTGTGTGTTCTTCCTTTTTTATCCAATCTGTCCTCCTCTGGAACGCTCTACCTCTGGAAATCAAGATAGCACCTAGTCACCTTTCGTTCAAGGCGAAAGTACGAGCCCACATTTCGCAGAACCTAGGAGAACGATCACAACAGTAATACATCATATTTATTTATATAATATATATGTATGTATGTAAGTTAGCACGTATCTATGTTTATATGTATGTGTATGTATGTATATATACCATATATATATGTTCTCCTGTGATCTTTCCTAGTTTCTTTTTTATTTTCTACTTAAATCTAGTGCACCTATTCACTCATTTCTGCACCACCCTAAGGTAGACTGATAGAAAATGCCTACGGCATTAAGTCCGCCATTGTAGTTTTTTTGTGCATAAAGTGTCAAATAAAATAAAAATTATTAAAAAATATAAAGTTTAGATTAACATTTAGAAGACATTTAGATTATCCTGACTCTGTTGTTGTTCTGTGTTCTCCGTCAAGGTTGCGCTCTTAGTTTTTTGCGCTCGTGTACTCCATGCACAAGTACATACTGAGCACGCCTTGTTTATAAATAAATATAAAGCCTTGAATTACATTGGTACCCTCTCTTTAATTGATATGGAAAGAGCCTATGACTGATCAGAATAATACAGTAAGATCCCAGGGCCTGGTGGTAAGGTCTGGTGACCTTACTTATTTTCTGGGGAACAAAGTGTGTCGTATGGAGTAGTATTAGTAGAGACTCTGAAGGTATGCGTACCTACTACCGTCAATACGACACAATTTGTTATTCAGAAAATAAGTAAGGTCTGATGGGATCTTGATCTATAAAACCTTGTTATCGTTTTTTTGCACATTTTTTGTTACTTGGAATGGAAGTTATATTTAGACTCAGTAACCTTAAGAACGTTACGGTACAAAGAGTAGATCAGTTGCGTACCTATTATCGATTGACAGTAATTCAGTAACCGATATATTAAAATAAAAAGTGAATTTGAGTCACAAATAATGTCACAGGATATTTAATACTAAATATAGGTCTAATTAAAAACTTACACAACGAGCGTAACGTTAGGTACTGATAAAACGGTATTTCTCATTTAAAAATTAGATATGCCTCAGTGAAGAACCACCTTATTTCGTATCGTATTTCCACATTCCAAAAAATCACCATCTACTTAAGCCTTGTTTTCCCCCTTTTGTAGGTGCTGTGGACTGTGGACAACATACGAATAACAACTCTGGTGTTGCTAGAATTTTTCAAACCAAAAAAGGCTTTACATATTAAATAAACTAGATTGAACTAGCTTAGCAGCTCCTAACCTCAATAATCCTACTCCAGTTGACCATGAACGTTATTTCTTTGGCACACGGCCGACATGGTACCCAGTCATTAGTTACCGCTCGGTACTCGTATTATTAGCAAGTTTAAACACTATTGATTCCTAATATACTATCGCTTTTAACGGATTCAAGAAGTGAGAAGCAATGAAAATCAGAATAGTCCTTAGAATTATTGTCCACAAGTATTAGAAACGGCACAAAACAACTGTGACTCACGGTTATTCCTACTCTCTTTATAATACCTTCCTAGTTTATGTATATCTGGTTGTTTGCACTATCCTAGGTTTACCAGTCTGGTTATTTAAACTGACACCGTTCATTTAAATAGAAGCACGATATTATATAACCTGCCTCACTAAGCAAGGTGGTTAACGCTAAAAAAAAAAGTGTGTGTGTACTTATGTACGCACGTAAGAAGTTATACTTCTTTGATCATAATAAATAATACATACCATGAACTAACCTCAAATTCTACAAACGTACTCAAAGTAATATGTAAAAACCATTTTTATCACTTATAATCATAGTAAATTATCTTTAAATCAATCAATTGTTAATAAACATCAGTCACCACAATATATTATTTGAAAAAAAATATATTTATAAATATATTATTCGGACTGATACAAAACACGTGTTGTAGGTTCAGAAACACTTGAATAAATATCGTGAAGTTAGTAACTTTTTTTGAAAAACAAAAATGTTGACTAGCTAACTTCAGGGTGTCGCAGGTGCATCGTAAAAATTTACTCTCATAATTTTTCCCTAACGTGCCAAAAGAAGTATAACCTATTATGTATTCTGTGGCATAACTTCAAAATTTCCAAACTCGACTAATATAATAAATGAATAATTGACAACAAGTCAATAAATAAACTCCTCAGTTTTATTACTCTAATATAAACATAATAATATTAGGCCATTGGCTCGAGGTGGCTATTTAAAATTACCCGTGAAAACGACCATTTACTTTCGTTTGTAATATTATAATTTAAAACATTGCCTAAACACGCATTTAAACCAGCTATCACATTGGTTCGGTGTTTTGTGAGTTGACAATTTAAACTAAAACTAATATTCATAAACTCTACGTTTTTGAGTTGCTACTTGAATGACTGTGAATCACCACCACCATCAACATTGTTCAAGTCACGTCAACATAAATAAACATTAGTTATACTTAACTCATTAGACATACATAAAAAGTATTAGAGATTTGTGTTATAGTAATTATTGAATGTCCACAACTTCTGTTTTATACAATAGTAGCTCGGTTTTAAACTGATTACTTACATCTTAAAGTTAAAAAATTTGAAGGTCTTGTTTTTGTTACGGATATTTAATTTGACGTATATATAGTATTATGAGGTATATTGCCATGGTTTATTTATAAAGTGACCTCGTTCTCATCGTTCCTATAGAAATAAATAACAATAACTAAGGTTGTGCTATTGATTGGCAGCAAAAACAGTGTTGGAGACAACATAGAACCTTGTGGAACGCCAGCTATTGTGTAGTTGCAGTAAGAGCAGATGCCCTCTACATCAACTTTCATGACAAAAGCCCATTTTATAATACCACTTTTGTTGGAAGGTCTGAGTGTCAAAGCGAATCAAAGGTCTTCGCTAAGTCTAGACTTACTGCTTGATTGAGAGATGGATGGATGAAGAGTAAGCCCCTATAAAAAAAAAACTTTAATAAATTGTTTTTAAACTTTCGCGACTTTGATACATATTATTTAATATTTAAAAGGTACAATACCTTTTGGTTACCCGACGTTTCGATCGAATTGCACCGATCGTGGTCACGAGTGGACTATTACTACTTTAATAAAATAAATAAAACAAGCGATAGATACAGTACATATACATAATATAAAATTTAACCTTAAGGTTTGTTAACACATAGTAATGGTGACTAAGCACTTTTTAACTGTTACTTTAATATAATGAGTTTTATATATGTCACTGTTTTTATGCCACTTAATTGGTAAACATATAGGTACGACACTACTATACTACAAAAAGGCGGGATCATTAAGCTTATTTGCCAATTCAGTTTAAAAAAAAACTTGTTTCTATAACCTGAACTACTACACTAACTTTAGATAAATTAAATGTATCATAACCAGATTATATAATGATAATGAGGTACATTAATTACTAAAATTGTCGATATCGCTGTTCCTCATGATGAGAACCTCGTGAAAGTTAAAAAAGACAATCAAATAAAATATTTGGATTTGTCTCACGAGATTGTCGATATGTGGAATGTCGATTCGGCGATCATTGTTTCAATTTTCAATTTTCAATTTCAATTTCTTTATTTTTGCTGAACATAGGTAAATTTACATAATTATAATGGTGTTAGCTGTATAAAAGTCCGTCTATGCTCTACCATATTGGCGTGCAAATCTTAAAATAATTAAAAATGTAACATAATTATATTGATTAGATTAATGATTGAAATTAATAATTAGAACTAATAATAAAACAATAACATAAGTTACAGCAATAATAAAAGTCATAAACCAAGTAATATATGCAGAATTTCAATGTATACAAATCAAATAATCTTCTAATTTATATAATAAGTACAGGTAAGTAACAAATGTGTGACTTATCTGTGAACATTGATACAAGATTTAAATACAAAATAAATATACGTAAATGATCGGACGTACTAAACTTCACTTACATTTACAATTTGTCTTTCAGGTATTGATTAATTGAGTAGTAAGCTTTATTAACTAGCAAATCGTTTAATGTATTTTTAAATTCATGGATATCATTCATTGTTGTTAAACTCTTGGGTAACTTATTATATATTTTGGGTGCCATACCTAGAAAATTGTTATTGAAAATGGTCTTTTTATGTGGTACACATCTTATTTTATGGTTTTGACGAGGGATTGAGAGTGTTTCAAATAAATGAAAGTTATTCTTGATAAATAAGGCCACTTCTAAAATGTACAAGCCAGGTAAGGTTAGTAGTTGCAGTTCCTGGTAGAATGGCCTGCAACTGTCCGTGCTTTTGATACCGCAGATTACTCTCACACACTTCTTTTGGGCTTTAAATGCTCTTTCCCTATCTACACCATTCCCCCAATAAATTATGCCAAATCGCAAGACAGATGAAACATATGCATTATAAGCTATAAGTACGGTGGATTTATCTACTACTTTGGAAAGGTTATATAAAGCGTACGAGTACTGGCTAAGTCGTTTGCACACGCTATCAATATGATTTCGCCAGGTCATATTTTTATCGATTACTATTCCCAAAAATGTTGTATGATCTATTTCGGAAATAGTGTTTGACTCGTATCTTACACGAGGTGTAATGTGTTTGGTTCTCTGTTGAAAGGACATTATAGTAGATTTCTCGTAATTAAGTTTTAAGTTATTGCAAGTAAGCCAGTGTATTTTTGATGCGAGGCAGTCGTTTATATCTTTCTCAAACGTATCTTTGTTTTTAGCACTTAACATCACCGTGCTATCATCTGCAAATAGTATCATTGGATGACTTATACACCTAGGCAGGTCATTTATGTATACTAAAAATAGGAGCGGTCCTAGAACACTGCCTTGTGGTATACCATATTGAGGTGATCTTTGTGTAGAAGCATAGGTAGTTTCAGTTTTCGTATGAGTACATATATTTTTAATAAGCGTAATTTGCTTTCTGTTGCATAGGTAAGATTTGATTAGATTTAGCGCGTTGCCCCTGATCCCACATTTTTCTAGTTTGTCTAAAAGTATTTGATGGTCCACGTGATCAAATGCTTTGCTCATATCCATGAAAAGAGCTATTACAGGGTTCTTTTTATCAATATTTTTCATAATTTCTTGTAACAATTTATACATAGCCATGTTAATATTTTTATTTCGCCTAAAACCATATTGTTCATCAGCTAAAACATTACTGTGTTCTAGAAATGAGTATAAGGAATTGTAAATCACTTTTTAAATTATTTTAGAGAATACAGGGATTAGCGCTATCGGTCTATAATTGGAGATATCCTGTTTATCGCCTTTCTTATGGAGGGGCTTTATAGTTGAGAACTTTAATTTCTCTGGATACACGCCTTCTGAAATACACAAGTTTATGATATAACTCAGGACTGGAGCTACTATATCTGACACTGATTTAATTACGCTTGTGGTAATCTCATCGTATCCGGAGCTATTTGTGTTTTTCAATGATTTTATAATGTTAATGATATCATGACTTATTACTGGATTAATAAATAATGAGGAAGGATTTCTATTAATTTTTGGAATTCTGTCAATTTCCGTAGTATCAACCGTGGATTCAATTTGATCAATAAAATAATTATTAAAAACCTGAGCAATACTCTCCGGTTTTGTTTCTGCTTTATTGTCAACTAAAAGTTTTGATATATATTCTCTGGGAAAACATGTTTTAGCTTGATTTATTACACTCCACGTTGCCTTAGTTTTATTTTGAGCATTATTTATAAAAAAGTTATTGTGAGATCTTTGTGTTAACTTAATTATTTTTTTTAATCTTTTAGAGTAGTTTTGGAATGATGACTTATTTACAGCATTTGGGCATATCCGATATTGCCACAGCATTTCTCGTTTTCGCTTGCAACATTTTCGTATTCCATTAGAGATCCACTTCGGTTTTTTACGTAATGGTAGAATTTTTATTTTTTTATATGGAAAACATAGGTCATATAGAAGTTTAAATATGTCATAAAAATAATTAAATGCCTCATTGGGCTCGTTGCAGGAATAAACTTCATGAAATGACAAGCCTTTTAAATGATTTTTGAATTTAGTCACGTTAACTTTACAGAAGTCCCGTTTTTGTATGAACCAGTGGGATAGAATACATGTTTTTTTAACAGGGCATTTCATTATCTGTGCCGTATGATCCGAAATTGCTAATTCTAAGACTTCGGTTGTGCTACCCTTGACGTTATGAATAATATTGTCGATACAACTATTACTACTTAGGCGGGTTGAAGTTTGCACGCTTAATTTTAGATTATAACTTTTTAACAAAATACAGAATTCGTTTGTACACCAATTTTTTTTTGAAATGTCGATATTAAAATCACCACATAGTATGACTCTTTTATTACCTTTAAGACACACATTAGTTAGTAAATGGTTTAAGGTACTAAAGAAATTGTGTTACATCTTTCTTATTTTTAGGTGGCCTGTATAAAGTAATTATTATAACTGGGTGTGCCACAAGTTCAATTGCGCAACATTCGAATTGATTTTCTATACACCAATTATTCAAATCTAACACCGATTGTTATATCTGCTCATGCATTAATAGCCAAGAGCCTCGATCAACACCTTAAGAGGCTCGCGTTAGACGGTTGGATCAAGGAACTGATGCAGAAGGCAGTCCTCCTCGACACGGCCGTATAGTGAGGAGGTTCCTGTCTTTGGAGCCCTAACCACCGGTATCTTGGTCCCTGTACCCAATGTCGGTGGTCTACTATTTTTTATATTTTTAAATATATATATTGTTTTGTACATATTTAAAAATGTTATTTATAAGTATTAAGTTGAATAAAGAATAATAATAATAATAACTTGACACATCTCACACGCGGCCGTCTGATCACAATCTAGGTAGAGCCTGTACTATGGTAACCAGACTACTGATAAACATACTTATACGTTACACACGCACTATCTGTTTCGAAATTAATGGCACACTGACCTACTTCACTTACATGGCCAAATTTAGGGCAACAAAACAAACGGGGAGCAGGGGATGCGGACGGGGGGACATGCGCCCGCGCGTGTATAGTCTTTATACAATGTTGCAGTAATGTTTGAATCAAAATCGCAAATATTAAAGTGCCTACATTTAAATATTTTTTTTGCTTTTTTTTTATTTTGTTTATGCAGAAATATTCTATATCATGGTCGGAGTAGGTAGTTTTCGTAAAAACACGGAATAAAAAAACACGGTGTATATTTCTAAATACATACATTTTATAGATAAATTAGACCCAGGCACAGAACAAATGATCATCGCACAGTTATTTGTCCTGGGTGGGAATCGAACCCACGACCTCTGGCTCAGCAGTCGGGATCTCATACCACTAGACCAACAGGCCAGTCATTGTGCTATACTTTTTACTTTCAAGACTACATTAGTTTAATTACCACAGTAATTACTGCAATAAGGATACCTAATATAAAAAAAAATCCAAAACCATTTAGCTTCGGTTTTCATATATATCATTGTTATTTGAGCAATTTTAAAACGGAAGTGATAATTACGAATAAAATGACCTATTAATGGTAGGCATTGCAATAATAGGAACAATAAGGTTAACACCTTGATATTAACTTACCTTGGACTAAGGCCGTCTAATTAAGTCGCGTTAGACCGTGAATCGATTCGACTTGACTTGATGCAAATCCGATTTACACACAAAATTAAATATCAATCCATGACACATTTCGCCTTAGCCGACGTTAATATGCAGCCTAATGAAAATGGACGCCTACATAGTTTACACTATGTCTACCGAATGTTCAGATAATTGATATGCCAATGTAATTTGCTTGCTAACTTTGAGCAAGAGAGGGTTTCCGCGCTTATTACGTATACAGAATAGTTATTAAATAATATATAATAGGAATATTTAACTGTTTTTCAAAGACCGAAAGAGTTTTTTTAAATCATTTTATTTTTGAACTAGCAACCCGCCCCGGCTTGGCACGGGTAGCAGAGACATCTTCAACAATCATTATCATACTAGCTGCGCCCCGCGGTTTCACCCGCATAAGTCCCAATCCCGTGGGAATATCGAGATAAAAAGCCTATGTGTTAATCCAGATCTCCAGCTATCTACATACCAAGTTTCATCGCAATCGGTTCAGTAGTTTTTGCGTGAAAGAGTAACAAACATTCATCCATCCATCCATACTCACAAACTTTCACCTTTATAATATTAGTAAGATTTCAACCAATATACACAAAACCTTAACAAATTATATACCTTAACCTCCTCATGAATCGCTCTATCCGTTGAGTGAAAATGAAAATCCGTTCAGTAGTTTTTCAGTTTATCGCGAACAGACCGACAGACAGACCCGGCGGAGGACTTTATTTTATAATTTGTACTGATAATTATATTTTAGTAAAACTAAAAAAACACGCTTCAATGGCAAATCGAATTAAAAAGTAAAAAAGAGTGCCACTATCCAACTCTTGGCTTCATCTCGTCACAACGAATCATATTATGAACCCAAACTCGACGGATTTACCAGTGAAGAGTTCTACTATTTACTTTCTGGCTCCATTATCAGATCAGCTACAAGACCCCAAATTATAGCATTGTGATCTGACTTCTAGGATTCATTTACATTGTTAGTTAGTTAGTTACATACAAGTGAAGCTAAGGGTGGGTTGCTAGTTTAAAACATATTTCACTAACATTGTAGCTTTATTTTGTCTTTTTAATAAAAAAATAAAGAAAAAAAATATTACTAGGGGATTATTTCTCGGTCAAGGTCTTTGGCAGTTATCAGAGCGTTAAATATGATTAAACATATATTATATAAAAAATATATATATTATAAACTATATTTATAAAAAATATTTACATTAAGTATAACCAAAATTATAATTTAGTAGATAACTATAAAATATTAAAAATGTGGTTTGAAATTGTTCAATTTATTATTGACCATGTAATGTTTTTTCATTCCTAGTAGTAGTAATTTAAAAAAAAAATTATTATACACAAATTGTTTTAAGTAAATTCGGTACTATTGTATACTAAAAATGTTGTGATATGAGTCCTGAAATTCTTCTGCATCACATTGTTTGTATGATACCCAACTTGGCCAGATCACTGTCAGCAATGCTAAACTGAGTGGCAGTGCTAATCCTTTGTGCCAAAGAAAAACTGACTTTTTGGTAACGAGAAGCGTCTATAAGTCGCTGGGAGATCTACTTATGAAACTTTCGCATTGTAATCACCATCAAGCTTTGACTTTAAGCGTTGTTTGAGAGAAAAGCAGAAAAAAAATATTTTTTATATATGTACAATTCTTTGGTTCAGGGACGCTCTCAAACCATGTTAAAAACTTCAGGATGTTGGCTAATTATGTTGATATGTATATTACCAATCTACATTAAGAATATGGATTTAAAAAATCTAGATTACAACTGTGGAACAACTACTATTCTACGTGTATATATTATGTATTTATACGCTCTTGACCGTTTTAATTTCAAGTTATGAAATTATATCGTAATAGAATTTAGTCATTACTTTGTGACAGGTGTTCGATATCGGTGCTAGGTATTGGACGGAATTACCAAATGGTTTAAATCGTTTATTCCCAAAAAACCTTTGAAGTTCATCTTGAATTCTTTTCTTAGTGTAGTTAGACGAGAAATATTTAATTTTCCTCATTTGCAATCGGTGTAATTCTATCACCGTCTATCATCGTATTCATCAGAAATACGTCGACCTATTTTTCAACATAGGCTTGCACAAGTACTTTTATTTACATTTTCTAAAAGGTTTAAAAAACATTTAAAAAAACATCTCGCTTACTCAAACTGTCTTCTAGTACCTACCTACCTTCTTAGTTTTAAATTTCGTCTGCAGTAGTATACTACTGAAGCACAAATCAACTTCCAAACCAGTTTGACACATATTTCGTAAGGTATAAAGGTAACAGTGTCTTAATTTGAATTGACAGGTTATGTAATTAAAGAGCAAAACGCTGTATGCTCACGATACGCAAACGAACAGCAGCCTTTTTTAGCGTATTCATAGGGCCGATACCTCCATGGTAAGCAAGAATTGAATTATAAATATGCTACATAATAACATGGTTTACATATGATTGAGTAACTATTATCATAGAATACATTTCTAAATGGCTAGCCGTTCTTTGAAATATTAACCACGTTTATGGTCACTGTATTCCTCTGTAGGGTCGTAGCGTGATGACGACTGTGTGTCGTGTGACGATGATGACTAAATGAAATGGAATGAAATGAAATGAAATATGTTTATTTGCATAGAATACAGGTAGTACCAGGTATTACATGGGTGGTTTTGGATCAATGCCATATTCTGCCTTGTTTTGGCATGCAAATTTATACAAAACTAGAAATAGTATCTACATTATTTAACATTATACCTAACCTTCCTCCAAAATTGGGTTATGAAGTAGAAAAACAATTTTTCGAATCCGATAAGTAGTTCCAGAGGTTAGCCTTATTAAATGGATGTATATAAACCGCATCTGTAATATGAGCTCCATCAATACGGTTGTAATTTCTAGCAGACCACATTTGACCTAATTTTCTAATCGGTGTTATGACTGATTGTACCGACAGAACGTTGACCTATGGTTTACAGACATCTGTTCAATAAGAATTGGCGCCTCAATGTTTTACGCTAAAAGGGGAATAGGACTTTCAATATGCCAGTCATGTAATTGGTTATTAGAAATCGCTTATCAAAGGCGAGCCGTGTGTTTGTCAACTTAATTGTGGCCAAGTAACCACCAAGGTGGGTTCCGTACGATGAATTACAAATTTAAGTTTGTACAAACTTAGATTTGATATGTCACACGGTACAGAATGCATGCTTTTCTAATTTGGCATCCAAAGTGATCCCAAGTTGAAAATCTGTATGTATTTGGGTCCCAGGAATTGATATGTGTAGGTATCAAATTTAATCGGTCTAGTAGATTCGGAACAAATTGGCTATGACAGACGGACACGAGTAATTCTGTAAGGATTCCTACGTACGCCGTACGTCAACCTAAAAATTATTATACTTGCTTTCTCTGCGATCTAGACTACCCTATATGTATTATATTATTGTAGGATACGACCTACCTGTGAAGTGAGTTTGAACCAATTAGCCCATTTTTAGAGTTCCTTAAACTTTCCATATTTCCGGGCATCTTTCCAAATTATTATGTCAAATCCTGTCTTGTAAAATTTAATTTGATTAAGTGGTAATCATAATGTAAACTTCTTCCGTCTTTAATCCCATGTGAAAATATAAATTTTGAACCGACGAAACAACGGAGGAGGTATGATCGTTCTTTGAAGTTTTTTGGATAAAACTGTCTTCATTGGCCGGTTTATTAAATTCCACTGTATGCTTTACATTGTCACTAACATAAAAATATGTTATTCATAAAGATTAACTATTTGTTAATTAATAAATAGGTACTGATAATGAAAACGCGTTCCTGTTGACCTTAATCCTTATCAAATGTAGATTTCGTTTTTAACACGAGCAATGTAGGTACTATTTATCTCTTGCACTTAAAAGTGCTCTTACACCAGGGTTTACATTCATGCAACAGTTGGAAACAGTTTCAAAAAGATTTGCTTTATTTTAGATCCAAATGTTACTAAATGATAAAAATTTGTGAACAGTGTCAAACTGTTGTGGTTGTTGGAAACATTCGTGAAACAGTAGTATACTGTATAAAGGAATTGGAACCGTTTCAAATTTTAATCCCGTTTATTAGTTCATGGGTATTATTAACCAACCGATTCACAATGTCGAGAAACTCACGTTGCATAGATAACTAATAAGATAAGCATAAGATACTCACGTTGCATGACAAAAATTTGCTCTTTTTAACCATTTTGGATTGTTTCGAAACGAATGCTTAGCAAGTTGGAAACAATTTTAAAAAGTTCTGTTTTGTTTCATAGCCAAATGTCACTGAATAAGAAATGTTTGTCGAAGAAGGTTTTGATACATTAAATTTGTTTTAGCCTTTGTGAACACTTTAAAAAGTGAGGAGTGTGGGAGCACCTTAAAAATGTAGCCAGTAGATAAAAAAATTGTCAGCAGTTTTATTTACTGACACTGCTTCAAACTTTAATATCTCCAAGTATTTTATGACTAAGCAAACGAAGGCGAAGGATATTCATTGTTAAATCTGCTTCTACGCAAGCAATAAAAAACAATCTTATACAACTCTATTGTATTATATTGTTACCATGAACTTATGATAAATTCGCTATCGAGGTTGTTGAATGTATATCAACTGCGTGTTCAATGTTTACACAACTTAGTATTGGAAACGTGTGCGGCCAAACATTTCATTTACGCCTTAACTCAATATAATAATTATGATATACAGCTTGTATGCTAACAATATAATTATGTTATTGGACTTTTTGTAATATAACAAGGATTTTTAATTAATTTACAATCAATAGTTTAACTCAGTTAATGACATTTGTGTCATTTAATGATATGTGTATATCAAATAACTGAAATAACCCAGTTTTCTGAATCATCACCTTGGTCATAATGTTACTTATCTATTTATTTTTACATATAGCAACATTGCTTACTATAAATATTAATTAACAATAACCGCAAAACCTAGTTGCCTACTCATTTCAATGACAGAGTCCATATCGTAACTCATACATTTAACATTAGGTAATTAAAAATAAGTAATAAATGTATTTTTTTAAGAATTAAATACAAGCAATTAATATCGCATCTTATTTCTTTTCTGTTTAATAAATAATTATGATTTATACTTACCTACTTACAACTTATTTATGATATTGCTTTTATTAATGTATGTATATATGTATATAATAATATATTTCCATTTTTGTGTATCAACGAAGGGATATTATTACACAAAAATTTTGGCAGCTATGTTTTTGTTGAGATGGATGTATGAAGTGACTAGGATGTACAAGGTGAGAGGAATGAATACATTAGAGGGAGCCTGAGAGTAACACCAGTGGATGAAAAGTTGAGAAGCAATATAATATTATCGTGGTATGGACATGTGATGCGGTGGGAAGAGCAAAATGTGGTGAAGAGAGTTTTATCTATTGAAATTGACCAATAAAAGAGTAGAGGAAACCCAACGAAAAGATGAATAGATTGCCTGAAAGGGAAGAAGCAGTGAAATTAAGAATGATAGAGTGAAACACCGACCCTAAATAAATTTGAGAAAAGAATTGTTATTTGATATTGCTTACCATCGGCGGCGGTTTATTAGACTATTTACATATCACCTGAAGAAGGTAGCAGGGATGGACTGGGTGCGGAAGGCGGAGGCCTATGTTCAGCAGTGGACTATGATAGGCTGATTGATTGATTGATTGCTGTATCAATACTTTCTTTTTTTAAACAATTCAGTTGACAAACAAGCACTTATCACACCGAATTTTAAGGGGTTACTGTTGCTAATAATACAATTTTTAGAATACATTTGTTTCGTTGTAATTAAAGAATTGTGATGTTATAAAACCTTAAATCACATTTAGTAAAAGTATAATAAATTGATTAAAAGAATAGTTAATTGTTATTAAGTGAGTGCAAACACCAACCAACAAAAAAATAATACATCACGTCACGGGTGACGCTGACGTAATGTCTACCACTTATATTCTTGTTCGACACTAATGACATTTATTATTAATACATACCTATCACTTAAGTATTAGCATATTTGTAGTTAAACACTGGGTCTTGAGTAAATGATCTTTCCAATCATGTATTGCACTTCAAATAAACACGTTTTAGTTATTAAATAGAAAATAATATATTATGTTATACGAGTATGTGCTAAGTTTCGTAGCGGCATGCACATTTAACTAACTTCAAACCAAAGATCATCTTACTTCTACGAGTATTATAAATGCGAAAGTTTGGATGGATGAGTGATTTGTTACTTGAGTAAGAAACACTCATCCATCCGAAGTTCGTGAACTTCGTGATTGATCACGCCATAACTTTTGGACGCATCTGGATGAAAGTCACGCGCAGAACAGCTAGTACTTAATAATTCGTTCATATGCTTTGCTTAACAATTTAATTTGTGAATAAGTATGTCAAAATATACATACCTGTATGTATATGTATTGTGTATATGTATTGTATGCTATATACACAAGAATCATTTGACAACTACATATTTTACCTATTTTATGAAAAGAGAGGCTCGTGGCTAAGCACGTGGTTAGCACATTACAAAGTTAAGTAATACTAGCCAGGTCAGTCTTAGGATGGGTGACCATTCTTAACACATTGAGACCCCTCCGTGCCTCAGAGATCACGTTAAGCCATCGGTCCCGGTTGCCATACAAACATCTGTGGCATGCGTTATTCGTTTCGTAGAGGCCTAAAAAGTCCGACAACCTGGTCTAACTACGGAACTTCGATATCACATATTACTTAGGTCGTGGAGGTCTGATGGCAGTTAGGCTGAAAGCCGACCTCAACTTAGGAAAAGGCGCGGAGGAGGATGACGATTTATGAAACTTTTGTATTACATATGTAGGTACGTTAAGCATCTTTGCTAAGTTGATTGTTGATTTTTTATTTATTTGATAAGTTAGACTTCCATGTGGTATGATAAATCGTTTTCAAATCAAAATACTGGTAATTTCCATGTGTGACTTTAGAGATGAGATTAATATTTTTTTTAAGTACGTGACCATAAAGAGTCATCAAAACAAAACATCCCTTATCAAATAGTTGACAGTCGATAAAGTGTGTTCAATTTTGAAAAAGGAACAGTTTATCAATATGTGATTAGGAATTTTACGTGACTAATCTGGAGACCTTATCTAACTGGGATCGTGAACAATATATATTGAATGATATTTAACTCAATGAAAAAAAATATATTAATTAAGTGCACAATTCTGGTTAAGACACGTCTGTCACGTTCCGTTAACACACCTGATTAGATATGATGATGAATGATAATTAATCAATCATATTACGACACAAAGAAAAGAGAGGTCATCTTTGTTCTTTCTTACCGTTTTACTGTTTTAGAATTTTTCTTACATTTTTTAACCGACCTTCTAAAAAGAGAAGAAGGTTCTCAATTCGTCGGAATATATATGTATGTACGATTAGCTTCAATTCTTTATCACATTCTCCGATGTCAAAAATTCTTTTTCTTTTAAATTACGTACAAAGTTCTCACTGTAATGATTACAAGTAGATAATAAAAGCTAAAAACTGTACCTAATTATTTACTTTAATATAATTGCATACGATTGTTTATTACTGCAGTTACTACTAGTTTTTTTTTTTTTTTTTTTTTAATCTTTATTTACGGAAGTTACTACTAGATCCCGAACACTACAGCCAATTTTAAGATCCTCTTGACGGCGTTCCAAATTTTAAATTTATTGTAATATCGAGTATTGACACTCGATATCGCTTCCCGATACTTTCTTATAAAATTTAAAATGTTGTTAAATGTTACTGGGGTGTAATATGTTCTTATTTGTTAGGTTTATAGTGTACTCATTCATTGAGCAACTATACGCAGGTTCTTCTCCACCTCATCAATACCGATACGTTATGAAAGAGTAGCATACAGCGCACGCCCTTCCGTAATAGCACAGAATATATGTAATAGTCATTTCCGCACGAATCATATTTTTATTACATTTCTACATATTTTGTTCTTAGTTTTAGACCATGACCAGTGCATATTCCCAAAAGTTTTTAGGACAGTAACATTCCAGTTCCAATGTTTCTGAAGTTTTAAAACAGTGTGTAAGCCTGTAAGCAGACCTTCTTTGTCATTGATATCAAGTACCTGTTGATGAGTTCAACACGGCTCTACGGCGGCGCGGCGGTTGCGAGCACAGCAAAAGCGAATTAAATTCACATTTTTAAATCATCAATCTCAATGATTTTATTAATTAATTTTTCACTCGGATATTTCAAGACAAATTCTTGCTATCGAACCATCGTAATCTACAAAGAAATATTGTTACCTCATCGTATCTTTGTCGTATCTTGCATTATCGCTAAATTTTCAAGTACATTTTACGTAATTCTAGGGGACTGCTAAGGGCTCTGAATATGACCTGGGATGTTATAACGGTACTTATTTTCTGGATAAAAGATACCCTGTCTCTTTTTCTATACCTCTCACAACGTGTATGTTACATTTCATGCTGATCTGTTGAGTAGTTAAGGTGTGCAACAGTAACAAACAAACATACTCACTCACTCACATTCGCATTTATAATATTGTGTTAGGAAGCTAGTTGTAGAAACACAACACACCTTTCAGTGACTGTGTGAATAAGCTGCACTTACACCTAGTAGTGTTATTAATTATTTTGGCCGAGAGCTTGAGAGACCCGGCTGAGTCTACGTCAACTTGTTGTCTGAAGAGAAAATGTTACTTACACAACTCTTACACACGATTACACACAGGGAATTACTAATTATTTGTTTGTAAATTTTCCTCAAACGTTGGCCCACTTGTTGTTGGCAATGTGACGATAAATAAATTGTGGGACATCTTTTTAAAGATACTGCAGTTCAACAAGCACTAAACCTCTGCGTGCGGCTAAATGAAAATTTATTACTGGTATCGAACTTAGTAGTACATACATAGATTACATAGTATAAAGGGATAAAGCGGTGAGAGTCTATATTACTGTATGTTTGAGCCAATCTCCAGAATCACTGCACGGATTGATATACATATTTGATATAGTACTAATACTATTTGTTATTACTAGTACCATTAAATCTTAAAATCTACTATTAATGTCTTACTCATTTTCCTGCAGTGGGTGGTCTGGACATTGGTAATGTAATAAGAACATAAATCTTTGAACAGGAAAAGTTGTTTGACAAGACGAACACATCCTGCAAGCTCAAACAAAAAAGTATTTTGATATTGAAGAAGGCCAGCCAAAGGCAGTGCTTTTTTGCCCTTCAGTCCTCAATGATAGCGCAAGACATCTTGATTGGAAGTACTTTACATTTTCCTCGAAGAGTACAATGTATAATTAAGTCAGGGTATTGTGTCATGAGTGCTTCGGTCACCATCTTCTGTGCTTACGCAATGATCGAAACATTTGTCGTAATACTAAAAAGTATTTATAGTTCTTTTTAGTTCTTTACTTTTTCTTTTTCTTCTTTATTCTTTTTAGTTCATTCTTTTCTTTTAGCCTTGTGATAGAGGTTTTTAATATTTTTACTACTCTTTAACATAACTCGAGAACAATTTATTGTTGCCTGAGTCTCAGTTTTTGCAAACATTCAATTAACGAATACTATTAATTAGACTTAGAAGGATTAAGTATTTGTTTATTATATGTATAATTATGTACAATGCGCACAGCGGCTGAAGTCACACTGGATATTTTTGCGTTTAAATTATGGCAAAGGCGAGGGGCAATCGGGCACTGACTCTGGTGAATGCGGGACGGGACCGAGGGCATTGGCAGCGGGAATATAGTGGACATAGGGTCACACTGTGTCTGTAATTCTTCAGCTACACGCGCAACGATTGGTATTAATCGGTACCCAACTTCAGCCCAGTCAACTTAGAACGTGCGTGTTGTAATTATCAGGAATTCACTCTTAATCACAATAAGTTCCTGGGAATAGTCTGCGACTAGAATAGTTCACATAATTAAGTAATTTAAATAGAAACCAATACGAGTGATTTTAATAACTTTTGATAACTCCCTTAAAGATTTTATTTTCATTTATAAGATAGTAAACGTTTTTGTAAAGATTTGTCGGCTATAGCGAAGATGTAGGTAAAATAAACTCATTAAACAACCTTTTAGCATTAAATACCTTAACATAAGTTTTACGCTGTCGGAATGAACAATAGTAATAATATAGGTAATTATTCAATAGAAGCTCGTGCCACGTACTACTCGGCACAATTATATCATCATGACTAATGAAATACAACATAACAAGTGGAAGTTCAAAGTGCATGAAATTATCACACATTTTTACACAATTCCATTCTTATCTTTCTGTATGGAAACATTGGCATTCTGTCAGTACCTACGTTTGAAAATGATTATTTTATTTTAAAGTGAGCCGAATTCATGAACCGAATTAGGATTAGTATACGGGGTCTCTACAGGCCAAAACTGTAATCCCACCCCCCTCCATCTCTTCTCATGGGTGCCATAAGATTCGGCTAAGGGACAAAAACCAGAAGATGGGCAGCACCGTCTACCATCTGCCAAGCATGGCGAGTATCGGCAACAACCCCTCAATCATAACAAATAGAATCACCAGGCCCCGAGTCCCAAGCAGCCCCGCTATTTCTGGCTACGGCAGCGATCACGCTAACAGCCCCACCGTTACCGTGACCGCTATACTAGGGGTGCTAAGAATCCCCGGCAGGATTCCGGCTACACCTACCGCTTTATGGATCCCACGAAATGCCGACTCGTAGCGCGACGTACAAAGGTTCACTTAATCACATGACCGAATTTTTGTTTGACAATAGAATAGACTAGAACAACACGGTCTTTGACCAGGGACATTTTGTAAATATGCATATTAATTACAAAATACAAAACACAAACACATTTAAATATTCAATTGCGTACTAGATAGTAATAGCATTACGAATGAGCGCTGGTTCTGTAATTTTATTTTTGAATGTTTTTTTTAAATTATTTTTCCAATTTAGCTTCTGTTTTGTATATGTTAATACTAACACAATTAACAATTAATTTTGTCTAAAGCGCTGTGCATACTTTAACACTTTTTTATTAACGTGCTAAAATTATATTTTAGCACATTATTTAAAAAAGAGTCTCTTAATAATATTTTCATCAAGTTACTTATGTTATAAATAACCTAATAAAAGACTTCTTACTCTAAAATAAAAGCCAAACCGACAGATCCGGGACTTGTATTACAATTTATAATAGCTGATCACCTGTATTTAAATTCACCAGACTTAGAACTTCATACATAACATTCAAATTCTCTACATTGTCTTATTATATTCGATATTTTAAATTTCAATATTATCACAATAAATACGATACAGAATTCAGTCTAGTGACTGTTTATGTATATTGCTTGACATCACCGCATTCAGTATTCAAGTTCGTTGCCTCATACACACGAAATTTCAGTCACAGCCGTGTAAAAACTGCTAATAAGAAAGCCTGGTATAAGGTTATATAGTAGAAAAAAGACGTACTGTCTAAGATTTAAGCAAAGGTTTACTTCACGGCTCGATAGATGGCGTTTAGTAAGACCTCTGAATCGCGCCATGGTTCACTCACCACGAGCTACATATATGAACTAGTCGCCATAATTTGATGGTGTCGGTATCGATATTCACTGTAAATACGTTGTACTGTAGCAATGTGTCAAATACAAGTACTAGTTAGTATCAAAGTGTTTTAATGCGAACAAGTGCCACCAGCTTGATCGAAATCCAATACGTACGTGCAAACACCTCTCTTTAGTTCTATTCCAAGGAATATACCAGGTATCAATCTAGAACAACGTGATAAAATTATTTTTAGAATAAACAAAGCCACAATAAATTGAAGACATTTATGTATTGCACCACGTGTAATCGGACATTAACCTGCTGTTGGCTACTTCCCAAAAATGTGCATGAGCCCTTCACCTTCGCTACAAGTTGACGTCATAATATCAAATCTACGATCCAACGAATGGATGCACGAATACAAATCAATTTTTTATGTACCTGTAAATACTCCATTACGTATGCAGAAAGGCCATGTGGCAGCACACCTATGATTTTTGAGTGAGCAATGGATATGATTTAAACATAAATGTTATGTGCAAACTACACTCGCGGCTTTGTAAACAGGTGTACTTTTTTTTTCTCTAAAAAAGACAACTCCCGCATTAGGAATTACTCCTGTGTCCCGGGGGACTTTACAAACATACAAAGAACGGACACAAAGAACACCCAGACTCGGGTGGGAATCGAAGTCAGGGTCACTAACCACTAGGCCACCAAGCCAGTCATATAGAAAGAATCATAGTTCTATATAGAAAGAAAGAAAAAAACGGTCCAAGCACAACTTTAAACAAATTAAGGTTATAACAATTTCGCTTTAAGGGATTTTATACATTATGAACCATGTAATAATACGCTTTACTTTCATATAAAATAGCTTTAAGCTGTGCGAGTCTGATGAAGGCTGAGCATTTTCAGATAAGGCCAGATGCCTTAGCTCAGCCTCAGGTTACGTTAAAGATATACCTTAACAGTCTCCGTGTACTTTATAATTTGATATAATTTGATGTACTTTGTTTCCGATAGTTGTGTATAGGTATGTAAATCCCTCATAAGGAGTATGGCCTCGTGCTGAAAAGTGATAATAGATTCCAGGAATGTTATTAAGAAGAAAAATATAATCAACAGGATCCATTCCAGAACGATGGAGAAACAGAATGTAGTTTAGAAATCTAAAAACAGACATTGTTTTGTACGACCATACTTACAGAAAATATTTTTAGATGTTATAAACTAAGTTTTGTTATTTGGTTTGAATTGGTCATAATTTGAATAGGTACGTCAAGTTTCATAGTCCGATTTACAAATCATTAACATTTTAAATAAGCAGAGTGCGGTTGCTATTTTATCTATGTCAACATTTCTGTAGCCTTCTACAATATTATTCCCGACCAAGTTTTTGTATATATTTATTTAATTTCCATTGCAATTAAATATTGTGAAACAAAGATTCAACTAACACGCCATTTACCTGTACAAAGTTAAGTAAAAAGTGGACTAGCCTAGTTTGACATATTTTTTATTTTTATCTTAAAACATCAACTACTGCAATAGACTACATTTCATAATATTTTCTTTCATTATAAAAGGAAACATTAATATCAGCTGCATGACAATCGGCACCTGATTCAACAATAATAATATATTCTTAGACAAGAATTTTCCATATAAATTTAGTTAACAATGTTTCAATTTCCGAAGCCTGTTCTTCTTGCGATCCAGTCAATCTTAAAAATGGTTGAATGATTCATCCAAAAAAATCATCCACATTGAGAAAACCCACCTTTTTAAGTTGGTTAGTAAACATCGTTTAATACCAAAACCACCCACATAAATAATTACACTCCTGTCCATCCAAAGGATGCCTGGAAGACATTGCTTTTTGCGATAAGGCCGCCCGTTGTGCATTTTATGTATATAATATATGTTTCTGTATATTTGTATTCTTTGCTTTTGGTGTACAATAAAAAGTATTTATTATTATTATTATAAATGGTCTTACAGCTGTTAACAGGCTCTTTTCTATAGTAGAGAAGTTAGTCCATAGTCTAAGGATATTTTCTTTTGCCTAACTTGAAAAGTTTTAAGGATACTAACAAACAAACAATATTTATTTAGAATCAAATATATATATATATATATTTGATAATGGACGTTACGATAGTAATATTTTAACAAGCGGCAATTTCGTAATCATGGACTTGAAAGTAAACTGATTAATAATAATTAATGTACCTAAACTAATTTTTAATTAACTGAAAAACAAGGTTGGTTAGGTTACAAAAGGATGTGTCCCAAAATGATTCGCTAAATTCACGGAACGGTTCATTATTGGCGCGTGTCAAGGTTCGTCGACATAAGGCCAACGATTTGAAATACGAAATACAAGTGAAGTTAATTACACATTTAATTTTTATTTATTAAAGAACAAACATAATTACCATAAAATACAATAAATGCAATTACAGTTTGCTTAATATCATTAGACTAATATGAAGCCTAACTTTACATTTGTTAAATAAAGAATTACATACATAGAAGAGAATGATCAGACAAGACCACTTAAAATAGGGCTGACATTCTTTATTTCTTGCTGCACCGTCACACTGGACGCGTGTATTACTTTAGTGAGCTGGCAGCCGTCCAGCATAGTTATAATTTTGTTGCTATATGAGCCAAGTTGCCAGTAAGCTCTCCCTTGCTCTCATTCCAAGATATTCTCCTTACATTATCTGTAAGTATATTCCTTCATATACCAAATATTAAAATAATTTTAAACAAAGAACTTCATTTTTATTTTGACCCATCGACGATCAGAATACGAGATTCTGTAGAATTGACATTCATTGGTGTGTGAGATGTGTCAAGTTATTATTATTATTGTCCACTCACTGAGTATTAATTGCCAAAAATATATATAATATAGCAGGTAAGTAGCGACTTACTAAATTACTTTTAGCTTTTTGTGCGTTCGCGTGTTTGTCAATGCTACAACATTGTTATCCCATCAGATTAGTAAGATATACGGTTTTACTCACGTGTATATTTCGAGGATGCCCGACTAGTTTCGGACCCGACGGGGGCCCTTTATCAAGGGCAGGGCAGGTTGCAGGTGCCAGACTGTTATCACATCGCCAATATTAATTGGCGATGGTACCACGTTACCGCCTTTGCCCTATTATTCCTTTGGAAAGTACTCTAACAATCCAGATATTTCTACATTTGTATATAATCATCTCTAAAAATTATTGAGGCGCCATATTCTGACGAGGCTTTCGACATAAAATAAGACCAGACTAAAACCATAGATATTAGTGATCAGAGTACCTACTAATACTACACCAATTTTTACCAAAGAGATTCTCTATTTAAATCTTCTTACAGCGACGATGAAATACAAATTATTATGTATCTTCCGTCAATTGTGCCTACCTCAATGTATAAGTCAACGATGTCATTGTCTTTAATAGAAACAGAATGCATCTAGTCAACAATTTAGTTGCCAACCGTAAATATTTTACATAACATTTACCTACCACGTGCATCTATTTTGTAACTAGTCATCTTACTTTCCCAACGTAGTAAACTGGCCTTGAACTGTGATCGTACGAAATAGATTGCTATCGTTTTCGATTATGAAAGTGATACGATGTTTTTTTTATTCATATGTTGTGATTATACGGTTAAATATTAGTGCTCGCGTTTATCACAATAACTTGTATACGCTAACCCATCACGTTCGCCGCGAAGCCGCCGCTGAAGTGCCCTCGCCTCTGGAGGATAATAACCTTCCTTCTGTGCCCTTGCCAGTGGCCGCTTGCACGTGTCTAGAGTTCGCGATATTACTGCGGGAGACTGAGTAGGCAAAGAAGGATCTTACACGCTTTATACAGAGTGTTACAGAATAGTATGGTAAAATTTTAGGAGCGCTATGTATAGCCGACAAATAGTAGTTTAGCTTAAAAAAAAATTTTTTTTCTTTAAATGCTTTTCTTACTGTAGCTTTCGTAATGCAACATTTCTAAACAACACATTATTATTTTTATGTCAATGTCAATGATTTTGTTTTTTTATTTTTTTTTGCAGACATTTACAGAAAAATCTGGGCATTCCATCAACATTCTTGGTATTAAATACTATCGTTTCATTCATGTCGGCCCTCTCTCATATGAAATATTTTTGGTCATTTTTCAAGTTTCATTTTTCAGTTTCAAAATAAGATTTCTAAATTAAAAACCACGGATTTTCATTGTTAGCGTTTTATGTTATTCACAGGGTCTACTTTACGACCCTAAAATATGACTACACCTTTCTGTAACATCCTGTATAAGCATGACCTGTATCTATGTAACGGAATAATGTAGGTAGTTTTCACCAACTTCAAGACGTCCGATTAACTTGAAAATTTGCACACGTATCAAGGACCGATGAACAATATGAACATACAAGACTAAAAAATAATAAAATAAATTATAACAGCGTGGAGTGTTTTTTACTATATTTTTATAATAACTCTACTTTTGAAGTTCTTCTACTCATTAACTTTTAGTTTAGGTTCTTAATTAAAGATAAACAACAAAACGTGCGTGACTCATGAGTTTTAAAACCTTTTTTCATAAAAACATATGTTTCTGTCATCAAATTCAAAATTATTTATTGATTGAATTATGATTATAAAAATTGTTTCTTGAAAAAATAAGTTTATCGCGCAGATCACGTCGCGCTACCGTCTCAGGCCTGCTTCTGCTAGGGTAACGGGCAGATGACGCCATGGCCATCTGACGAGAAACAAGTATTGCAAAGAAGAGACGAACTGTGAACGCCTCCATGCCAAGAAAATGTAACTAAAATAATGGTCTATACTGAAGTATTATAAATCACCAATCAGTGATTTCTTTTAAATTATATGCTGGTGAAACCGTGGGCACAGGTAGTATTTTAATTTTTATGTTAATAATGCTTTGTAACCCAATTTAATGAATGACAGATTTACACGATACGTACTTAACTTTATTTTACGACACAGAATAAATAATGTGTACGATAAGAAAGGAAATAAACATCGCTTAAATTATGGAGAAATTTAACCTATTTAAAAATACTTTGAAACGACAACGTGCAACCTAAAATAGTTTGTTGTATAATTTGTTTACGTTTAGATAAATACCTTAACCTTTCGAGTATAGTAAATACAATTCACACTGCGCTGTTCACAGGAGAGCTCGGTGAGCAAAAATTTTCACGTCGCATTAGTTCTAATTTATGACCCCATTGTTATTAGATAAGTAGGTACCTAGGTAGGTACGTCGCGTATTCGCAATATCAAACACAATTTTTTCAGTCTATTGGTGTAAATACCTTACATTTCAATCATCTTTGGTTTAATTTTATTCAATTGCTTTGAATAAGTGTCAACTCTACATATATTATAAGGTTTCTGCAATGTCCTTGTAACATAAGTCAAGATTTTTTAACCAAGCAAACTCATTTGCACAGAATAGGCGATTGCGCCATCTATCGTTTAGTAGAACATTTAAGTGAACTTTATAATTTGTATCAAGAATGTAATTGAAATAGAATTAGTATAAAGTAACAGATGGCGTTGTACATAATAATTTTCATATTATTGAATTTGTAGTAGCAACCCGTGTCATATTTTTTGTTATAATACCTACACTACACAATATAAAATATTAATATGGGGTACACATACAATACACAAGTTATTACTAACTAAAAGGCTCCAGACTGTTTTTTTTAACGAAATTGTAATTCAAGTACGATTAACATCACCCATCTATATCGCCCAGTCAACCTAGCTGCTTTATGATCAAAAATGGACATTTCGATTACCACGCATTTTTATTTTTGCATTAATAGTAAAAAATGCGCTTATTAAAAATTTCGATAAAATATGTTTTTTTTGATACCCACAGTCTGGACAAGACAAGTGGTGCGTTATTTTAAGACGTAAAAATACTTTTTTACATTTCGTGTGATATCTCGTTTCCAGTACGTTTTTCGTCATATGTGCTCAAAGCTTTTTTGTTTTCCATTAAATTATCTACAAAACGATTTTTTACGCGACGCATTAAAAGTTTTATTAATGGAGAACAATAAAGCCATATGACAAAAAATATCGAGATATCACACGCATTTCGTGTAAAAAAAAAGTATTTTTTTCTCGTTAAATTGTTAAATAAAAAAATGATGCCCTACTTGTCCAGACAGCGGGTCTCGAAATTCTTAATCAGCGCATTGTTTTACTATTTATCCAAAAATAAAAATGCGCGGTTGTCCTAAATTTAGGTATTTTAGTTCCTTGACTGGGCTATTAAGATAAATCAATTATATCTAATTTAATGTGTAGTATACAAATTCAAAAAACAAAATATATATTCAGATTTTTTTCCCTGATTCACACAACATCCTTTTTCGGTAATTTCATAGTAAATGATAAATTAGTTCATTTTGCATATATGTTGTAATTTTTAGACACTTTCACGTATGAATGTTGGTAAAATTAAACGGGGTCGATATTTCCTGTGGCTAGCCTTGACGAGAAACGCCGTTATAAACTCAAATGGTGCAAGTGCCCATGTAGGCGTCCAAATGAAAGAATAATTTCAGTTTCGAGATGACCAGTCACGACACCCAGTAGACTAGATAATTTAACTCGACCACATCTTAGAGAGTCCACAAACTCCAAACGGTCCGCCAACGCATTTAGACCCTTTGGAACGAGCCAATGACACTCAAAACTGCAAGATAGTTGTGAAACTTACGTTTGAAATTACTATCCCAAATGCCACTTTCAATTATTAACAAAATTACAATGCATCAATTGCAATTACATTGACATGTCACAAATTAAAAACAAAAGAATACTGTATTTTACATACATGTCAAAACGAAACCATAATTGAAAACAGTATTCATAATGTCAAAAATATACTGGGCCTATGCGAAGAAATTAGAGTAGTTTAATCCCAAGCATTTTCATCATGCATATTATAGTCTACACAGCAATAGTAACCTACTTGACTATAGTTTTGGATTTATTCATGAACAGTTCGGTTTCATATACGGCTTGGGATTTTGTTGTAGAAGCGTATACTTTGACATCTCAATGAACTAATAGTTTTTTGGAGCCTAGTCATTGTTAGACGGTGGGGTAATAATAACAGTGTGAGCTTATTAATATTAATATAAATTCTACAAACTTGACAATGTACGTCTGAAGGCGAAAATTCTCGGAATCGTATGAAACGTCAGCAAAAAGCGACAAACAGCTACTGTAAAATCATTATCACAACCCATAGACATTCCACTGTTTATTGGCCAGTTGATGCCCATGTCCTAGTGGGGCCAGTGGTCTTTCCAATCGCAGGATAGACATACGGGCACAGATTACTGAGTAGTTACTACGTAACAGATAAATCACTCCCTACAAAAATATCGATACCTACCATTTTAATTACCTACTCTATCCGGGCTTTAAAATGTGCGTAGGGTTACCTCTTCGATAAATTAAAAAAAATGGTATGCAAAGTTAAGTACTTAACTCTTATTGTTCATTTCCAATGTATTCCAGTATACAAAAATGCTACATGTATTTTATTTTTGCGTAAAGATAAATAAACTGCTTTCCTTTTCTAAAATCTTGATTATTAAACTGTGTGGTGGAAAATATTCTAAATCTTACAAAAAGTTTTAATAGTGAAAATAGTGGCAAATACCCCTTACCTTTTCTTTTATCTTTTTTTTAAAGACAACGCCTGCATTAGGAATATTCCTGTGTCACGAGGGGCTTCACAAACATTCAAACAACGGACACAAAGAACTCTGCGTGTTCTTCTCGGGACAAATATTTGTGAATTACAAAAATTTTAGTCCCGTGTGGGATTTGAACCCACAACACTGTAGTGGCGAGGTGACCACTTAAACCATTGCGCCATCCATGCAGTCATCTTATTCACCTTCTTTCGTTGTCAGCCGCGCTATAAAAGAAACCAGCCAAAATTCTTGGCAATGTTACACAAAGTGTCGACCCCAAATGAAATTGGAACAGGGCAAGAAGATGATGATGATGATGATGATGATGACTGTTTGTGTATGGGGTATGTTTGTGGAAGGTACCAATCTCTGGAACAAATGGTCACCTGCGGTAGTCACTTACCATCAGGTGACCCGTCTGCTCGTTTGCCCCCTATAATAAAAAAAAAGAGCTTACTCTCATCTCAAAGGCCAGCAACGCACTTGTGACTCTTGAGTTGCAGATGTCCATGGGCGACTGTAGTCACTTACCATCAGGTGACCTGTCTGCTCGTTTGCCCCCTATAATATAAAAAAACGCTGACTTTGTAGCTAACAAACGAATCGCTGCTTAAATCGGGACTATCTATAAAAAGTTTCAGCTCTATACATGGTATCGCGTAATGGCCGGCATTGTGAGACTAGCATATCTAATATGGCTACCAAATAGATGAACAGCCTAATGTGCCCTGTTTGTTTGCATGCTCTGTAGTAATAATTACCTAGTAGATTAATGACCTGTAGCATCGAGTTCGATGGCTGCGGTCGCAGAGTATGGAACATGGAGGTCACGTTGGCCCGACCGAAGCAAGCTTTAGATGTCTTCGTAAGCCGAATTTCATTGTTTAAGTACCTACCAATGGAAACGCAACACAGGACATAAACTGAATTTGTACTGTTTTTTAGGGTTCCGTACCTCGAAAGGTAAAAACGGAACTCTTATAGGATCACTTTCTGTCCGTCCGTCTGTCTGTCTGTCAAGACCCTTTTTCTCAGGAACGCGTTTAGGTATCAAGCTGAACTGTCAAACAAACTGTCCCTTGGAACTGCTGTGAAAAAATCAAACTTCTAAGCCATAATCCAAAACCAAAATCAAAAGATACAGTGGTTTATGCCGCAAATTTTCGACACTCGCAAGGCGCGACTTTCCCGTGAACTCAGACTTTTGAAATTTGGTACGAAGCAACGTCTTATAGCACAGATAAAGGAAAAATTGCGAAAACCGTAAATTTTTAGTTACACCATATAATTAAAATATTTTACGGAACCCTCGGTGCGCGAGTCCGACTCGCACTTGGCCGGTTTTTTTATATTAATTTATTGGCTATTTGAAAGGCCTATGTTTAGCATGCTGTTGCTGCGATTATGATAATCGTAAGGACTTTTTATTGCAAAATACATAATTTATACTTTTCAAATACATTACCGTTGATTCTTTTGCATAATTTGCATGATGTTAACAAAGTCTGAATAGTGACTTTGGTAACGTGCCCGACTGACAGTAATGGGTTCCCGTGGGAGGCGATTGTGAGTGTGTAAAACCTCTTCATTTTATGATTTACCTTCCCCTAGATGTGATACTTGTGGAAAAGGTAGCTTATCTAGCCCGATGACAAACTCGAGACTTTCACACTTATAGTTCATATTCAATACACCAGTTTGGAATAAATGTCCATGTATTTACCTAGTAGAGACAGTTGAAGCAAATCGGCAACGTTCTGATACCTTGACTGTGTCACGCTCTAATTGGCAAGACGTTATTACAGGACGTGAAGTCGTGTATTCTCATTCATAAACTGCACATTTTTGGTAATACCCACATTTAAAGAGCGATCCCTGCCGTACTATCACAAATGAACATTAGTTGTAGTCTTCTAGTGTAATAACATTTGTGTGGAAGTAATTTTTCAAGCTCAATATAAGTAAATGTTGACTAACCCAATATCAGTTGCGTGTTTGACCGCTCGCCGCGACGTTGTACAGTAACACGTCTTCAATAAAGTGAAATTATAAATTTGGTTCATAACTTCAATTAATAATTATGGGGAAAAGTGAGTAACTAGTTCTTATAATTATTATTTTAAACTTCATTTACTGTACTGTGTTATATTGATTTCTTATTTTTTTTTTTATTTACTGACAATAATGGTTTTAACCAAATTGTAAACAGTACTTTTACTTAAACGTGAGAAATACTTGCTCATCTGTTTTGTAGGTTAATTTATTAGACATATCCAATACTACCGGCAACATTAGTGTATATTCTCTTAGATTCATACATTGATTCTACAAATAAATATGTCTTGTATATATTCCTTGTTTGTACTTTACGCTTTAGGTGTTTAAAAAAATTATACAAAATTTCGCCTGGTACATCAGGTAAAATTATTTACGTTTACTTGTCTTGCAATATGGCAATGGTATCAACAGTGATAGGCCTACTTCATCATTAAGCAATGAAGTTGAAAGGATAGGTTCTTTCACGATTCTACTCTTTTATCTTTAATAATTACTTCTACGCAGGGATACCAGCAACCAAGAGCTTAACTTTTGAGATATTAGTATTTCACGGTATATCGACGTTCCAGAGTTAAGTGAATTTCATGAAAAAAAAAACAACTAAATTATACTTAAAGGTAGATTACTTTTAAACTAGGTATTACTTTTAAACGGGAAACTAATAAATACAATAAAAAATTATTTAAGTTTTTTTATGCAACTCGTAAAGTATTTGGTGTTATTTTCTGACAATGGCTAGCGGTTGAATTATTAATATCTTACAATTGACCAATACAACATGAAAGACATATATATTGAAAGTATTTTGTATTTTTCTGATTTGAACAAAATTAGTATTTTTTTATCCAGCTTTATTTTATCCTAGAAGTAAAAAGAAGTCCTAAAATGACTTGTAGTAGAAAAGGCCGTATCGCCATACAGCCTTAATATCAAACTAAAATTAATAATTCATTACCTGCAAAAATGCCGATTTTTAGTACCTACTGGCTAGTTAGTTTACAATCGATATCTTTCAGTCACCGAAGAACAAGAAAATATCTTGTGGATTGCTTTAACATGGTGAATGTTACAGCAAGCATATAATAGTTGGGAATTTAAATCGGATTATCCCTTGTGATGAAAACTAAACCCAGTATTTTTGTTACCGGAATATAGCAAACGCATCAAAGTATATTAATACTTATATAATTTTATAAAATATATTGAATATATATAAAACAGCAATTTGGTAAGGACCTGATATTGTTGCATTGACACGGAAGACAAATATTCATATAATAATAAAAACATTGTTACAAATTTTAGTCCTTCGAATGCAGGAAGTGCTAAAAATATGTAATGTAACTTTTATCCGAAAATATGGGAAAAACGTTTCAACAAAAACAATTTAATGAACCTAAACGTTATTAATACATAGTTATAGAAATATAATTTTCTTATTATTAACGGATTACTTATTAGAAACGTATTTCTTATTATCAAGCTTTGGTAATTAGCCGACTAAGAGCGGCCATCAACAGGGTATTTACCTATGGTTAACATTCCTATAATTCCTTAATCCTAATTAATAGGCTTTAAAATTAAAAAAAAAAAAACAAATATTAAAAGCAAATGATTTGTCAAAAGCGGAGCATGACGTCATAAGCCCTTATTTCATACAAGTTACTACAGAACGTTTCGTTTTGGCGTTTTATAAACAGGAACCGTTTTCACTTGACTTACACTATCGCACTGACTGTTCATCCAATCCATACATACAATCCACATTCGCGTGCTGAATGGGACCTGCGTTGCCTTTATACCATAAATATAAAGGATGAAGGACAGCCGTAGTGCGGCACGAGAAATCCTGAATAAATCCTCAATCACTGACACAGCCTGCCCGTAGCTGTCAAAAGCTATGTTGGTCACTTTGATGGAAAGTCATTTCGAACTTTGCACATTTAGAAACCTCTCAATATTCAATCAATCGGTCTATTGCAGTCTACTGTTGGACATAGACCTCTTCCAATTCTCTTTACAAATTAATCATTAATGCTCATTGTAATTTTTAGTTTTGATTATATATAGCCAATATTCGTTAGAGCATCAAGGTTTTTTTTGTTCGTGATTTAAGCAATTATTTAAAGATAAAAAATACTTTGATCACGATCACATCCTCTCTTGTACACGAAGAGTTATTGATGCTACATGATTTTAATTATTACGACCTAGATCGTGTTGGTTGTACGAGTACACAACTACATGTCGCCAGCTATTACCCCTTCGGGGAGAGGGATTATAACAATATGCTAATTGTATACCGGGCTCCGCTTGCGACCTAGCAGTAAGGATTCCTAACCACAAGACCACAGGCCTGTCAAAAAAAAAAATGAATACTAAAAGATTGGATATACCAAAATTGTAGTTCCTATTACTTAGAATAGATTCACAAGAGTAATAATATAACGTTTTCTGATGTTCATATTGAACTGTAGTCCTTTATATGTTCTTCAGGCCAGGGGTTTCTGGTTTAAAAAATCTGTCCACTCTACAGAAAATTTCAGTTATCACCTTATCCCATTTAAATAGAGCTGAAAATCGTACGCCACTTTCCGCTGCACTAGATGCTGATTGGTCTATTTCAATGGTACCTATAAGGTTCATTCTTATTTTAAAAGTTCTCGAGCATTTTGCCGCTCAATCTGAGTGAACCCTTAACCAGTACTACTAATATAGTGTTGCTGTAGGTCTTAGATTAGGGTCACCAGTGCTTTACGGGGTACAAGCACTCTTTACGGCTTACCGTTTACCATAGACTTGCGAACGAAAGAATTCCAGTTCCTGTTTAAATAGTCTACTTCGTAAACACTCTCCTAATACCAGCATCTTAGCTTATTGCTTTAATATATAGACTGGCCTGTTGGTCTAGTGGTTAGTGACCCTGACTGCTAACCCAGAGGTCGTGGGTTCGATTCCCACCCAGGACAAATAATTGTGTGACGAGCACGATAATTTGTTCTGTATCTGGGTGTAATTTATCTAAAATATGTATGTATTTAGAAATATATAAGTATGTTTATCAGCAGTCTGGTTACCATAGTACAGGCTCTGCTTAGTTTGGGATCAGGCGGCCGTGTGAAAAAAAAATACATATATATATTAATAGCTACATGTGATTCACGTCATCTATTAGTAATCTAATAAAAAAGCAGATAAAAATAACCTACTTATTTATATTTATCAAAGCATCAAAGTAGTTTAACACAGTAATCAAATATTCGTTGTAAAATATTCCACAATGGCCATTAAAATTAAATTATACAAAGATTAATAGGGTGTACTCACTAGACTGTTCTTATGTATACAACTCTGTCAAGAAAGTACCGAGAAAAGGTCAATAAAACACAAAATGTTAATTCTTCTAAATTTATTGTATCGCCTTCAGAAATAATACACTTACGCCAACGGATAATCCAGTTATAAAAACATTTTTTAAATGCATTTTCCGGAATCGACTTCAGTTTTCGCCCCTAATCCTTTTTGATATCTTCTATCGACTGAAAACGAGTACCTCGAAGTATTAATTTGAGTTTTGGAAAGAGAAAAAATGTCCGCCGATAGAAAGAATATTTACTAACATAAACTTTACAATTATCTATCACACAATCTCAATTTGTGGATTTGGAGTGAAGGAAGGAAGTAATTGACTGCAGGGATGGCGCAATGGTTTAAGTGGTCACCTCGCCACTACGCCGCGCTGAATGTTGTGGGTTCTAATTCCACACGGGACAACTATTTGTGAAAATAGTTCTTTGTTCTGGGTGTTCTTTGTTTCAACACAGAAATATTCCTAATGCGGTAGCTGTCTTTTTAAAAAGAAAAGAAAAACATTCAAGTATTATAAAAGAATTGGTATAATTGATAATCACAGATTTTCATATACCTGTCCAAACAGTTATTTTAATCAGTAACGCTTACCTTATGTGGAATATTAGAGATTAAAATTTATCCACATTTACAAACATTGGCATTGCTGAAACTGTTAGGACTTCCTTAAAGACATTTTAATCACTCAAATGATATAACTGAAAGGTCTTACCGCGGTCGCGGTATAATTATGGGTAATCACAGCACCGCTGTCGTATACTCAACTCGCATTGTAACATAACAACAGTAACTAACTCTCTTATGCAAATAAATAAATATTCTTTTGCGATTGAATAAGAATTTTCGGAAAAAAATCCAATATTTCCAATATTTACCTTTAGTTTTTTTTTTACAGAATTTTCAAAATGTTTAAAAAACAAAATATTTGATTAACACACAAACTTACTTTAAAATTGATTTAGAATTCAAGGAGATAACAATGCAATTATTTCTTTTTCATTTCAATTCAAAATTATTTTATTCGACTTTCAGTTTCTTATTCAACTTAATTTGCGAGTTTTTGATTTCTTATGTAAAATGCATATTAGTATTTACATGCATCTGTTTATAAGTTACGATGGCATCATGGCACAGAATACATAATACAACACTGATTAAATATTTTTGCAACATATTTGAGGTGCAATCGAGCCAATAAAAATTAACTTACTTTAAAAATAAAACCAATTGATTTTTTGTAGGACCCGAACTTACAAAGAAACATAAATACAGTTCTATTAAAATATTATGGATAGAAATAAGCGACTTTAGATCATAACTGTGAGTTAAACAAAGATTTCTCTCCTTTCAGTATCGAAGCATATGCTAACGGATCTGGACAAGATACCCGGCGTCCAGCTGGGTGACTTCTTGCTGCAGTTTGAACTCGATGATCCAAAGGAGTCGGTAAAAGAGATCGCCAGAAAGGAGCTCAGAGAAACGCCGGAGATTGTTAAACCTGCTGTTGAAGAACTAAAGCGACTTCTTGAAAGTAAGTTTAGAAAATAATCGGTCTAAGAACTAGGATTAGGTGGATTGAGGACCAGGAGATTCGCCGTTGAGATTAGTGTAGATAGACTGCACGCATTTACAGGTCACTAACAGACCGAGTGTAGTGGCAGTTTCAGTAGTTTTTGCGTGAAAGAGCAACAAACATCCATACATCCTCACAAACGTTCACGTTTATAATATTAGTAGGATATGTTTTTATTAGTCACAAGATATTGATGTATATATGATGTATTATAGTAGTTTCTTTAAAAAAAAATTGATGGTCCGAGGGACCGGCTGTCCTTACTGCCACCTACACATAGTGTACACAGATAATTTTTATAGACGTTGCTGCTTGGCAATTGTGAAAAGCGACCGGTACTGTATCTTCTCGCCAGGTTTTGATGCGCGGTGATCTCTGCTAGGGACCGCAGTGTAAATTTTTTACAGAGGTTCATCCTCGCAGTCCCAAAGAGCCAGCGTTTCACATCTACAAACCATGTCCACCGCTCCGAAAGAATCCAGAGACAACGGCCTTGTCCACAATGTTCTAATTTCTCTAAAGTATTCCCTAGGGATGAGAGCGACAGAGTGACCCAGAATGTGACGGAGAAGTAGAGTGACCCAGAATGTTGCCATTCCCGCCTCATCAAAACATTTGGTGTTAATGTAATGTCACCTAATGTATGTAGTAACAGTTCTCTGAAACAAAAGAGAATAGCGTCACCGGTTCCGTTGCCCAGCTTGTAATGCGAAGAATTTAACTAACTAAACTCGCCATGAGTATAGTATCCAATCTTAACCAGTCTTCAATTAAGTATTAGGCGAAAATTATATTTAAATCATAAACCAGAAACAAAATAATCCTGTATTTAAAAGAATACAGGTACAGAAGTCCCACTCCGCCAAATCACAGTGAGACACAGTGAGATGCCGGATTAATTTGACTATTGTGTGTCGCGAAGTGGATTGGATACATATGTACACTCTACGTATGAAAATTCTTATTATGGTCTGACAATTCTGACATGGACCTCATAATTCACTAGCGTACAAAAAATCATCTAGATGTCTCCTGGTAACAACCAGTGTCCATGCAACAGCATTAAGAGCACTTTCGACATCTCGCGCGTTTGTGGAAACGTTCCTGTCACAATAAATCAAATGCAATTTTTTTTTATTTAGGAAGGATATCTACATAAAATAATATTTTACGAGTTAAATAATAAATTAATGTTATAATACTCATTAAGGTTAATAAAAGGTTAGTTGCAAACGGAAAGGAACTTAAAAACTACATTAACATTCGGTATTCATATGTACGCTAATAATTTCAGACGTAAATTATTACCAAATAAAAATAGAATATCACTTATTTGGATAAAAACAGCGTGCTTGACTTTAAGATTATTCTTCTCTTTACCTATTATGACTATATTTAAAGTAGGCAAAATAGTATAGGTAAAATTAGTTTACAGGAAATAACCCGTGTCATCTTTTGTTTGATGAGTAACTTTGTAAGTTTGAACAATAAACTTGTGGTAATGAAACCTGTGTCGTATGATTTACGTGTAAGTCAATCATACGACCATTACTTTTTCTACGGGTTTTTTAATTATTTTGTACGTATTTGAAAGATGACGCATGGGTGTTAATGATTCGTCTCCATATCCGTCTTATTACGTGACGTAGGTAACATAGACTGTGAAGTCAAATCTCTTTAGATAGGTTCTGTAAATTGTATTAATTAGCAATGCGTGACGTCATACTTTATTATTGCCAAATCATAGGTATACTTTTTAATGTTTGGGTTTAATATAATGTGCGTGTGCCTATGCTCTCCCTTTTATTATGTACCTATTGATAGGAAACACCTAATGCGGAGGGTCAGACCAGCTGTTCGCGTGTATAAATGTAGCATGCGGCGTGGCGTCACGTCGCCATTTTTTGTATTAAATTAATATAAATGTTTATTTAAGAAACAATCATGTTTTTCTTAAAAACAATAATTAATATTTCATAAACGATCTTTTTATACATAGTATCTGTACAAAATAATTTCGATATTTCACATCTGCCAGGCGTCCCGCGATGACTCACTTTTTTATTTTTTATTTCTGACTTTGCAAAGAAGGGAAGTGAAAATGTTTATTCCTGTTACTTCCTTCCTAAGACATTTTAAATAGTAATAGGATGGAAGGGTATTTGCTGTTGACGCATAGAAATTATACCAAAAATCCGTGGCCTGACCTAATCCCACGTCGTGGGTGCTATTATAAGCTTTCTTAACAAATTATGTAACCGGAAAAGCGACTCTAATTGCACACGTATGTTACATTCAGTAATTGTTCTTATTACTCAAGATACGGAAAACTACGCAAGAATTATTTTCTTGATTTATCTGATTTAAAATAAAAATCATTTCAGATAAAAATTACGATTATTGGAAAATGAGATAAGGTTCACAAAATTTAATTAGACGGACGTGTTTAAATAAATGTATTGTAAGAGTTGCTTGCATGCTTTATCATGATGATAACAAAATAAACCTACATCATATTTACCAATTTATTAATTAGAAATAAAAATAAAGACACGAATTGATATTTGTAAATCTGTATTTACGGGTTCACAATATAGTACCCCAATATCAATATCCCCAATATCAACCCCTAGTAACCCAATTAAGTTAATTATTAATTAAATAAGGCTTAAAAAAGTAAATGCAATATAAATAGTAAATATAAAACCTCGTGTAGGTAACATTGCAGCATAGGTAAAGATTTACATTGAAAATAATTTTCAATTCTGACGTCGAAATGTAGGTATAGGTTTTTATTTCTGTTTAATGTTTTAACAATGTTCGCAATAAAAATCAAAACACGACATGTCTTAATAAACACGATATGAATCTAAAGGTTTTATGAAAGAATATATTACACTATTATTATAACAATATTAGAAATATGACGCCAGAAATGCCGGTACTATTTATGACGTCATATTTCTAAAGAAACTAAACTAAAAAATTTTAAACCCAATTAATATTTAGAAGATGAAGATTCAAAATCCACAAAATGTATTATTATCATTAATGTTTATTTTATTTTTCCTTTATCGTTTATAAATTCCTTCCTAAAGCGCAAGTAAAAAACTGCTCTTTAATCATATCCGTCTGCCTATTATATAATGTCCTGTTCTGTCCTGTTATATAATAATATTCATTCTTATACATTTCGTGGCTCTCCCAACTATTACTCAATCGTGGTCCATGTACTTATGCTCCAGCTTTTGCAAGGACTTTAGTATTTTTTGAATTGCAACAAAATCAGCACACGGTCGTCATAATTGCAAGCGGTTACCGGTGCCAAACTATGGTGTCACTTGCGAGGTTGCCAAAGAATACATTATTTTCTGCGTAAAGTATATTTAATTAAGAAATTCAGTAGTTATTTATTAAGTAAGTAGTCGCATGATGCTTCTACAACAAAATAGGAATAACCTACTAATATTACAATAACTAAGCCGATGGTGTGCTGCGTGATATTCGAGCCTAAAATGTGGACCTTGCTAAGCCTAGCCATTACGCTAGTACCTACTATTTCAACTAAATTACTCGTATTATGAGAAGAAATATAGGCATAAATGAAAATATGTTATTCTACCTACAATTACGTGGTGTTTTCAGGTGTATTTCTTATGTATTCATGGACATTAGAGAAATTGAAAGAAGAAGTTGAAACTGCATAGACTACATTGTCACTACAGTCATAATTGTATTTCCATTGCTCACCTTTTCTTAGAACTGCTAAATCTCGTGAACTTTGTAATCATTATTAGTGATCTAAATAAACTTGTATACATATTAATTAAGACAATTGCAATAATATTAACAATTTTTGTAACCGAAGTTTCAAACGGAGATGTGACGGAGATCATAATGTGACTGATAAATATAACTACAGAATTCTTTATATCGAAAGTATTGCACTTCTAATAAAACTACAATAAAATATAACATTAAAAATATTCTTTCATTAAGGACCAAAACGTGCAGAGTTGTGTTCTAAAATATGATAAATATTGGAAACTAGCTGCACCCGCGTAAGGCCCAATCCCGTGGGATCATCGAGATAAAAAGTAGCCTATGTGTTAATCCAGATCTCCAGCTATCTACATACCAAGTGTCATCGTAATCGGTTGAGTAGTTTTTGCGTGAAAGAGTAACAAAGATCCATCCATCCAAACTCACAAACTTTCACCTTTATAGTATTAGTAAGATATTGGATAAAATCATGTATTACTTGCCGTGTTTAACAACATTAATAGCATTAATTCCATTCCAATTCCATTTTTTCGTTACGTTACAAGCAACAAAAGTACCTTGACAACATACAATCAAATTTTTATAGTCCACTGGAGTGCATTTCTCATAGTAGCAATTACATTGGTACTGCATTGAGCACAGATTTCTCCAGTCCAGACCACTGATCTAGATTTTACAGGAGCTATTGACTGTCCAAACATCGACATTCCTGATACAAATAATAGTATTGTGATACAAGTAAGGAATGTTGTAACTTCTCGCTTTTCTTAAACAAGCAGAAATCCAAAGAATGAAAGAGTAACTTAGAACACAGAAGTGTCTAAGGTCGGAAACAAAATTCTAAGCAGAAGAGTTCCTCAAGGCATTATTTTAAGACTTACGCTTTTGATTTCTACTACAGGTAAATCAAAATCACTTTTAAAATAAACTTCACATTAAGTTGAAGTCATGTATTGTTACAACAAAATCAGGGTTCTTTGAACATTGTAGCCTTACGAGGATAATAAAATATTAGCTTGTAATGAATACTTCTGCTAACAATAGATCAATTAACGTGTGAGATGCTTCGTCCAAAGATTATGAAAACAATACGTTATGAATATAGACACAACCAATTAAGGTATACGATCCGTAAACTTGTCCTTCGATTTCTAGCAAAAAAATCGGACAAGTGCGAGTCTGTCTCGCACATCGAGGGTTCCTTAAGCAAACAAACTTGTTTGTAGATAGGGTGTCCATCTCGAGAATCGATTCTCGAAGACTTTTGCCCGTCTTTTTCGAAAGACAAACTTAACTTTATCGTTGTAATGTCTAACAAAGTCAACTTTCCAATCGCAAAATATAAGTTTGTAATAACAAAAACAATTTTTTTATGTGATGTAACAACAAATCAACGACTTTCGGATTTTTTCCTTTACTTGTGCTGTGGGACCTTGCTCCTTACCAAATTTCATGATTCTAGGTCAATGGGAAGTACCCTATAGATAGGTTTTGAATTGCTTGCGAAATGTTCAAATTTGGTCAAATATAAGGCTTAAGTGGCCATATCTTTTAATTGCGTTGACTTAAAAGCTTGATTTTTTTAGAGCTTCAAGGAACCGCAGACTTATATACATATTGACATATTTGATATTAATTTCAATTTGATGTGTCCACGAGTCCAGACAGACAACAAAGTGATCCTACAAGGGTTCCTTTTTTGCCTTTTGAGGAAAGGAACCCTAAAAAGACATTTGTTTAAATACCAAGTACCAAGAGCCTAAACCGGTGGGTCTACATTACTGTTAAAAGAAGCAGACTTATAATCTACTTGGGAATAGTCGACTGCGACAAACGTAGTATCTTCAGGGGATAGTCTCCTTTGTGGAGCTCTGACGAGTCTAACGTCTTACCAGTTGTGTGACTTGCGTTTTAACAACCATTAGGTTCTCAAATTAAAGTTAAAAATATACGGTTGTATTCACGTGTGTATATCGGGGATGCCCAACTAGTTATTAGGGTGAAGCTACCTGACGCGTTGGTATCAGACCACCACATTGAGTTGTCAACGCACAAGTAACACGAATGCGAGTGTTTAAAAGTATCGGCACTGCAACTGCAGCCGTCGACATGTCAGCGTCGAAGATTTGCGCGGCGCGCTACAACCGCAAGCGTTACTATAGGTCAACGATTACAGTTGCCTCTGCTGTAGACAACATGCCGCTCGTGTATATAAAGCCTAAAGTACGATTCAGACCGAACGGGCCGCGCCTGAGCGCGTTTTTTAGTACGGTGATGGAAATTGAAGTTTATTACTTAAAATTCATTTTTGCATGACACTTCTTGCCGCTGCGGGCAGTTGGCTCCGCCCATTTGCACTCGGTTACCGAGGCGCGAATCGATGCGCTCCGGCGCGGCCCGTTCGGTGTGAATCTTACTTTAGTTGTGTATAAGATAATGTAGTCTAAGATAAAGATAGTATTTCTGAAAATCTGTTTTGGTGACGATATCGCTATTCTTAAAATAAACTGTTCTCTACTTAAGTTAAATAATAAGTTACGATGATAAATATAACATTTTACATGTATTCCTTTTTATTTTCGTAGGTTCTAATCAAATCATATTACATAATAAGCCTAAATGAATCATGAAATTAACACATTAAAATAAATTAGGTACTATAACTATGTTTGTACCTACAAGAAATGTATGTGAAAATAAAATTCAATAGCCTTTTTAGTATCAATAAAGTTTAGTAACGATTTTTTTCGTAACGTCTGCTCGTCTATTTATAGAAAAATAATTGACTCCTTATGAAGGAGGTGACCTTAGATGTACTTGCACTAGTCGATGAACTATGTGATGTAAAAATTCTTGTAAAAAGGTTTTCGGTTAGTAAACCGATTACATTTTTTACTAAATGTTCAACCAGTCTGAATGAAATAAATCGGCGGTTCTTCCATAACAAAAAAGAGCAAACCACATTCACTGTATATTTTAAATCCTGAAAACAAAACTTAAATACAATCATAAGTGCTTTTAAAGCTTTTGAAATATAATTTTTAATAAGCAATTGTATACTTACGATAATATTATAGAGTGCCGTTTCTTACCTACTATTTCTTATTTTTTCAGATGATAAAGACTTGCATGTACCTTCCGACAACGAGGCTTGGTTCATCCGATTTTTGAGGCCCTGCAAGTTTTACCCGGAAAGTGCATACGACTTGGTAACACTTCATTATTTGCTTAACAACGCTCATTTACTTTAACCATAGTCTAGTAAACTACATTAGGAACATACTAGCCTATAGATTAGAATAGTCACTTAGACACACTACAGAAAAAACAATTGTTCTTTAAATAATGCACCAATTAATATTTACATAAATCATTGAGGTTAGAAGACGGCCCTATGTAATGCATTCCCCAAGGACTATTATTTAAACGCACAAGACAAATAATTAAACAATATTTTATTCGCCATAGTAAATTGTAAACTAAAATCGAGACTTAATATTGGTCATATTTAGATAGTACAAAAACTTTCCTATACTTCAATTACTTTTTAATTCAAAATCCAAGTTCCATTCGTATAAAACTTCCGCTTTTTTTCCAAGTTTGTGCAAAAGTCAATTCCATGATTCAATGCGCACACATTTGTGCACGCTGCGCTGCGCAGATAAGAAAGGGATGCATCCATGACATCCTTACCTAGTATCCGCAGACCGGACAGACCGTAAAAAAGTGACAGAATATTCACAGTGAAAATCGTGCACACGCCGGTTCAGTCGATGATGAGACTTGTAACTTCGCTCAAATATCCTTGGAAAGTACTTTAACCTTTCGATATAGGTAAATTATTATCTCTTCGAACTATGGATACATCGATCTATAGATTGATAACAGCTACCAACTCTAACTTATAAAAATAAAATGGGACCCTGTTATTGATGTTATCTATGATGAGCTTCTGGATGTCAAGCCTCTTTTTTCCTATAATTAGTCACTATTCACTACGTGGAGATGAGATGACCTTGACCGTGTATCGTATCCACCTCCACTTACATGGGTTAAAAATCTTGTATTTAAGATCTTGAACTTTGATTTTAACGGCATTTTTCCACACTCTAATGAGAAACAAAAAAATTCATATACTGTTTGTAGGGTAGTTTATACGAATAAATAATTTGTTTCACATTTTGCAGATAAAGCGATACTACGCCTTCAAACTAAAGCATTCCAAACAATACGATGGACTGATTCCTAGTAAGGAGACAAACGTCTTCAACCAGAACGTTCTGACGGTGCTACCCACGCGAGACCAATACGGGCGTCGAGTATTAGTGTTGGAATTAGGAAGTAAGTACTGTGGTTAACCCGCACTGATTAAGCGTAAAAGGGGCATGATAAACATCCAAACTCGGCAAACGAGCAAATAGAACAACTTAGATTCAAATCTAAAAAATAAGGCATTCGGATTCGATTAAGGCAGAAAAAACAACGTATCGTGCCGTCGTCTTGAGGCTGCTCCTATCTGTCGTCCTCAGGTTAGCATTCCATGAGACCGGAGATCGTTCAATGCTCTCAAGAGCCCGCCATGCATCTTCTTTGTTTCTCCTATTACCCTTCCATTTGGCTTTTCATCCTTCTTGGCTTACCTCACCTCCACAGGACATAAACAAGCTCTCGCTCAGACAAAGACTAGAACTATGCTCTTCAGCGATGACAGCAAAAAACTACATAAGTATATCAATAGGAGTAGTCCAGGTATGGATTGATCTTCGGTATCTGATCTAAAATGTTATTCTCTCATTTAATGAATGATGACGTTAAAGACGTCATGGAACAACATGAATGCTTTTGACGTAGCGTTATAATTGCAATGTCTGTCACCCGACCGCTGGAGGTCAGACTGTACGACGCCAGACTTAATCTGTCCAATTGGTTTAAAAGCAAAGGCTTACAATCAAACTTAAAGAAAATCCATTGTGATTCTTATACAATGTCTTTAAAATATATTTAATTAATAAACTTAGTGATACTATCTATATAAGATATATAGCACCTTGTACACTGTGTAGAAGTCTATCCAAATTGTCTAGGTCTCTTCGGTTTTAACTAGACTGTCATGTAGCTAGGAACACGATACCACGTTTCATAATAAAATTCCATGCCACCTCTAATTCCGTTATGCTTGCTTATGTTTATCTTTCTTATTAGGGCAGTAGTGTCTGCGACCATGGCCTTTGAGATCATACATAAATCAGCACTTTTTAGCATCATTTTTATAACCTTTTTATACAAGGTATTATCATAAGCACGGTTGAATAATGGCATTATGGAATTTCTGGGTTTGCATCGTCACGCGCAGTGGCATAGATAATGATCGACAAATAATACGTTATACAATATTACAAAGTACTGGGAAAATTTATGACGATCAAAGTAAAATCTTCAGCATACCTCACTTCATTATTCTCATAATTATTGTATTCCATAATCACGTTTGACCAAAACGTGAACAAACCTATTTTTTGTTATTACTTTATTACAACAAAAAGTTGTTACTGATAAAATATCAAAAAGGCAAATATCTGTTGACGGTGAGGTGGTTTGGGTTATAATCATACAGCATTCAAATACTGTAAAGACCAATGGACATCTCCAGCCCCAATACATTACGTTACGTTCACCACTAAACATTAGCACTGGCCAATGTTAATGGTAATGGTGATACCTACTGGTTATAACCAAGACGTATCAAACCTATTGTGGACTCCTCACAGATCTTCAAGAGTTTTTCCATCCAGTAGGTTAGAAGGTTGTATGTTGTTGTTAGAAGGTACAGAGTATTACCTTTTAGGCACCTGCTTATACACCAACATACATTCACGACACCAAGAATATTATTCACCCATTGCTTATCCTATCCGTCTTATATATTCATGTACACGAATAGAAGAAGATCATGGTAGTCCATTTTAATCTTCCATAGGAACGAGAGTGGAGACACTTTTGGATCGCTTGAAATGAAATACAGCTATCTTAAAATAAATATCTTCGATTGATCTTTAACACTGTTATTTCCAGAGAAATGGAAACCGAGCAAATGCTCGCTGGACGAAGTGTTCAAGGGTTGCGTGTTGTTCCTGGAGGCGGCCATGTTGGAGCCGGAATCGCAGATCTGCGGTGCTGTTGTCATCTTTGACATGGAAGGCCTGTCCATGCAACACGTTCTACAGTTTACGCCTAGCTTCGCCAGCCGAATCGTTGACTGGCTCCAGGTAAAATTTTACCTAGGCATGTTTTAAAGAATACGATAAAAGTAACCTAGTAAAAAATGTCTCTTGACATTCAGATCTAACGAGCTTAATAGGAAAAGAGAATTCTTTGTTACCTTTTTAAAAAAAATAAAGTGGAATTAAAAAAAAAAATTAAACACTGTGTACTTATAAATTACCGAAATCGGTCCAACCGTTCACGCGTGATGCCGTGACCAAACGAAATAGGAATCCATTTTTATATCTATATATTAATACGTGAAGCGAAAACTTTGGATCCCTTTTTACGAAAATTGGGCACACGGAGGAGTATGAAATTTCGCACACTTATAGTTTATACAGAGAAGAAGTGCTAAAATTTTAGAACAATATTTGCTACAAAGTTAAAAAAAAATGTAAAAACGGGTACATACAGCTATGAGTGTCCAGTATATATTTTGACCTGTCATAGTACAAAAGTCTATACAATGACAGGTCAAGTAATATTAGCCAATGAAATAAACCATGGTCGAAATTCGACCACCACGCGATCTCTCTCGTCAATGAAATAAAACAAAACATTCAAAATTTTACGAATTATAGTCAAACTTCCACTAGGCGATCTCTAGGAGTATTTATTTTATACTTTTCACATTTCATTGGCACATTCCAAGGTGTATTCGTTCTAATAACAAACTATCTTGAGATTCTATTGTTAACTTTTCCAATTTAAGGCGTCAGGTTTCATTTAACTCCATTTGAGAACAATGCAACTCCGTTGTATTCTAAGATAATTTATCTAAACCAATACGATTTTGAGAACTTAGAACTGCAAAGAAAACCAGGCTCCTTAAGCTACGAGAAAGACTTCGCTAGTTTATATGTCATACATTAATATATTCTCTTTTTATCATCAGCCTCCGTAACTCCGATAACAGCATCTTTTCCACCTTATTCATACACATATATATTAGTGGAATTAAGCCGGCATCAGCGTTTCTTTATAACTACAACCTCTGTATGTTCAAGTCAAAAGTTAATAGGTTTCTTCTATGCTAGCATGCTCGTTGCATCACGTATAGGCCTGCTATCACTTAAATTTCCGATACCGGACAAAAACTTCAAAATCCCGGACACATAGATGAAATCGACATTCTTTCCCGGACACCTTAAAAAAAACGCCGAACGATTCCATTTACGTTTTCGGCTTGTTAACGATTCATCTAACAATTATAATTTTCCCCTGGCACAGAGTGTCCGGGGTTTATTCGGACACCCTCTAAACTAGGACAAATCCGGGGAAACTCGGACGGATGGCAGCCCTACGTAACAAGTCTATTAAGAATTAAAAAACCGGAGATACCTTGAATCAGAATAATCAGTTTAACCTAATCATTCATTTTATTACAGGAAGCCATTCCCCTCAGAATCAAAGGCTTATATATCATCAACCAGCCGTTTATCTTCGACATGGTCTTCAAGCTCTTTAAACCCTTCCTCAAAGAGAAGCTTCGTTCTCGCATCGTGTTCATGGGCAGTGATAAAAAGCTCCTACATGAGTACATCAGCCCGAAGTGCCTGTCGGATAAGTATGGGGGCACTCTTACAATACCTTCTGTAACTGGAGCGCAGTGGTTGGAACTACTGCTTATGTGTGATAAGGAATTCAGCGGTGAGTTATAGAAAATATAAATACTTACATACATACGCACGCCTGTATCTCTGAAGTAGGGTTACCACCTTCTTTGGGAAAAAATATAGAATTTTTTTCAAACTTGCAATAAATATATTACCTACTTTTAGACAATTCTAAAAAGAAAATTATATATATGTACCTACCTACAAATTTTTAAATCCCTCGAGAACAGATTTTTTTTCTGG